>JAPEVW010000206.1:0-47500 GCA_027921565.1 Artemia sinica | reverse complement strand
GTAAAATCCTACATAGGCCAATCAGTTGATGCTACTGTATATAAATAATAGATTGTCATAACTTGTATATAAATTAAGTCATACCTGTGAGATGGGACAGTTGCAAACCACTTGGCCGGCTCACCAAGTTTTTTTCTGCTTTCGTAATTTCGAATAATTCACTTTCTAACCATTTCTCATTGATTGACGCAAACACACTAATCCGTAGGTGCAAAAATAAGTGGGAGGAGCTTTTTGTTCGCAAATTAAGAGAATGAAGAGCTAGAAATCATCTGCGGTAAACTTACTGCTAGTTATATAAACTGTGGTCAAATGTCAGTTGATGCATTGCATGTACTTAACAACGAGAGACCAGCAGTGATTGAGCTCAACTCCAAATTTGCTAGCTTCCAATGACCCTATTTCAGTAGACCAACCTCCTTCGTTTTTTTTTTTTTTTTTTTTTTTTTTTTTTTTTTTTTTTAATTACCCCCCAATATTTTTTTCAATATACATATCAAAAGAATCGACTTTTAATGCTGATTCTAAATATGTATAGTTCAAATACTTTCACTACACCCATTAAAAGTTACGAGTCACTTATTAATCCCCTTTGTAATTGTTTCCGTGATAAGGTTTCTGTTGGCTTTTAATGGCACAATCTATTTGTCGACTAATTGGGATATAAGGGACTATTTACTTCACTCTATTGATTTCTGCTATCAGACCGTATTTATTTGATATATTATGAAGGAAATTTTGACATTATTAAAATATAGATATTTCTTCAGAGGCTCTTTACTCGTTTATCTTTTTCCGTTATCATTTAATTTTATTCAAATACTAATCGGCTGGGGGCCACGCTAGTCCTCCCTTTCTCCGTTTCCTGGTAAAAATTTTGGACTCCAAATTTTTGCTTCTCTTCTTTATAATATTTGCAAGTTTTTCCGTGGTCTCTATAGTGTGGTTCACAAGGCTCTGAATTCGAGCGCGGTTTTGTTGCCTCGTCAAATATCTTTAATCTTTGCTTCTCATGATGTTTGACCTTTTTGATAAGTGATTTAGCTACTTGTACTGCTGACGAAGGATTTTGTTGCTGTCTTTCGGGTTTCCTTACTTTTCTCCATAATTTCCCTCTTAAGGAGGGTTTTATTAACGATGGCCCAGGTTTAGGTATATCTCTTTCTGTAGAAGAATTATCGGTGTCACATTCTGTTAGCTCGTGTCTGGTAGATGGCATTTGTTCCAAAAGCCATTTTTGTGTTAAGAGTGTAGGTGAGTCTAATGTATGAAAATCAGATAATTCATTGGTTCCTTCCAATTTTTCTTCCTCTTTGGATTTCACCTTTGGTTTATCACGTTTTGAACCATTAGGTTGTGTTCGAGGCTCTTCATCGCTAGTATCCGATGAGCATCGAATATTTCCTTTTTTTCTTGTTTGTTGTGGAGAGTTTGTAGCCAAGACTGGGATAAATACTCCTTCCACTCCTCCCAACCTTTGCGGTTGTTAAAAACGTCATAAAATTTATGTGGTCTTCTGATATATACTGGTTAAATTGTTTGCTCTGTTTCTTCGTCTGAAGGAATAGGTTCTGATTTCCAATGTTTTGGAAAAAATCCTTTTTTCATTCTATTATGGTGTACTACTTCTTCCTTTTTATTATACTGATGCTTTAGAACATATGTTAAGCTATTTGGTAGAATTTTTACAATCTCAAGAACCCAACCCATTTCGGTTTTAACTTTTTTGTCCCTTCAAGGTTTGTTTTGTATGTATAAACCAAGTCTCCTAAACAATAATTTGTCTTATTGTTGCTTGTTCTGTCATATTTTTCTTTTTGTTCTGTTTTCGTATCTTCTAAATTGTCTTTAACTTGTTCCATAGCTTTTTTCATTCGCATCACCATTTCTTGCTTATATTGGTCTAGGTTTTAATATATTCTATCATTTTGTATTTCATCTAAACAAATTCTGGGATCTCTTAGATGTTGTAAGAAAATGGTGTTTCTTTTAAGGAACATGAAAAAGCCGTATTTATTGCAAAGACTACGAATGGTAAATGTTCATCCCAATTTTCATTTTCCTCTCTTGCATGTATCCACAGCATGTAAGCTAATTCCCTATGTTTGCGTTCAATCTTTCATTAGCTGATGTCATATAAGGCGAGGTAAACCATAGTTTTACCCCCAGATGTTCCGTAATTTCTTCTAAAAATTTGGCTCTAAAACATGGACCATTGTCACTAAGTAAAACACTAGGAAAAAATCCGTGTTCCAAAAAGAGGCGGTTGACCAAAACTTTCGCAATGGTTTTTTGTGTTTTCGTCTTTAATTGGAAAAGCGTGAAAGTATGAGTTAAAATGGTCAACTACGGTTAGTACACACCTGTTTCCTTTCCTAGAAACTGGTAAACTTCCTCCTGTTCCCCAAATGTCTATTGACATTAATTTTTCTACCCCTGAAGGGTGGGGTAGAGACCTAATTCGGCCCTAGGGGTCTTTGGTGGCGACTTTTGTTTGGCACATTCTTGGCAGCTTTGTATGAAAGCTTTTACTTTTGAGTACGTTTTTGGAAAATAAAAATTTCCTTTTAGCCTCCCCATAGTTTTCGCTTCTCCCATGTGACAGCCAATCGTTGTGTGTGCCATCTGTAAAATTTCTCCTTCCAATGGTTTTGGAATTACTAGAATAATTTTTAAGTCATTTTTCTATATTCTTGCTATGGTCTGTGAAATCTTACCAAAAATTTTTTACTTTCATCAAGATCAAAATTATCTAAGTCCTTCAAAAAATGTTTAAAGTGCTCTGACAGTTCCGTTCCTTTTGATAAAAAGGATTTCATCGCTAAACAAAAATCATCTTTATCTTGATGATTTGACATATTTTCATTAGATAGTATTTCTACTCCTTCCAGTTCGCTCTGGATTGCTGTTATCAAATTTCCTTCCGTATCAGGATTTGGTGACAAATAGTCTTGTAAAATGTTTGTACGGCCCTTTGTATATATTGAGGTATATGAATATGCTTGCAGACGTAGTATCCACCGTGTCAGTCGTGTTGAAGTATTTTGCATCGTATGTAGCCAAATTAGGGATTTTTGGTCTACGCCTAAAATGAATTTTTTTTCAAGTAAATATTGTCGAATATATTCTGTAAAAACGACAACTGCTAAGCATTCCCTTTCAACTATCGAATATTTTCTTTATGCCTCCGACAATGACCTGCTGGCGTATTGGACTATTGATCCTACTCCTTCCGAATTTATGTTTAATAGTATGGCTCTAATACCGTACCCCGAAGCATCTGTTTGTAAACAGAATTCTTGTGACAAATCTGGTAGTTTAAGTATTGGTGCCTGCTATAATTGCCTTTTTATTTCATCCAGCGCTTGTTTTGCGTCCGCTGAACATTCGAATTTGCCTGATTTTTTCAAAAAGTTTGTGAAAGGTTGCACTATTGTTGCAAAATTTTTTATATATCGTCTGAAATAGCTTAACAAACCACAAACTGATCTGCAGCTTATTTGATCTTTAGGAGGCTGTAAATTTTCTATGACTGTAAAATTTTCTGGATTTGGTGAAATAGTACCTTGGTTTATCAGGTGTCCAAGAAAAACTAGTTTTGGCACTACTATTTTTAAATTTTCTGGTTTTAATTTTAAGCCTGCTTTTTCAAACTTTTACAGTATTTTTTTTTAAGTCCGACCAAGTGGTCTTCCAGGTTTTCATTAAACAAAATTAACTAAACAACAACAACTAACAACTCATCGCAGCACCAAGCTGCCTGAGGCCAACACAGCTACGCACGCTCCTCCTCCACCCCAATCTATTCAAAGCCTCCCTTTTTACACCCGCCCACAAAGTTCCCATTTCCTTTAAATCTTTCTTTATGACGTCCTCCCACCCAGACGGGGACGACCTGCTTTCCGTTTAGCCCTAGATGGTTGGCCAAAAAGAACAATCTTCGGCAATCTGTCATCCTTCATCCGCACAACATGCCCTAACCACTTCAACCTTTCTTTCATTATAGACCTAGAAAGCGGTATTGAACCACATTTTTAGTATAGCCTATTGTTTGAAATACGGTCAGTCAGCCGGGTACCCAGAACAATCCTTAAGCAATTTCTCTGGAAAACATCTAGCAAATCTTCATCCGCTTTTCGGAGCGTCCATGCTTCAGAGCCATATTTGACCACTGTCATCACTGTAGCTTCTAATATTCTAATCTTGGTTTGCAGACTTATCTTCCTATTCTTCCAGACTTTTTTAACTGTGAAAAAACACCCTGAGCCTTGGCTATTCTATTTTTAACATCTTCACTGCTCTCACCATCTTTACTAATAATACTACCAAGGTAAGTTAAGCCGCCCACCTGATCAATCTTTTCATTACCCAACGTCACCTTTTCATCTTCACTTATTCCTAGCCTTAGTGACTTAGTCTTCCTAACATTAATTTTCAAACCAATACTAGCACCCTGAACTCGCAAAACCTCTAAAACTTCATTCATTTTGCTCACACTTTCATCTAGGATGCTTAAATCATCAGCATAATCCAAGTCCAGGAGACTTTTTCCTCCCCATTTGATTCCGTGGTCTCCCATTGCCTTTCCTGTGCTCCTTAAAACAAAGTCCATCAAAATAATCCATATAAAGGGGGATAGAACACAACCCTGCTTAACTCATGACGTCTGTGTCATGACGTCATGACGTCTGGTAGTTTCATGACGTCTTTTATTGTGACTGCATTATGTGCTCTAAAATCTATACATAATCTCCAGGTGTTATCTTTTTTTCTGACTATTACTAGTGGAAAACACCAATCGCTAACACTTTCTTTAATTATTCCCTGATCTTCCATTTCCTTTATTTGGCTTTCCAGCCATGGTTTTAAATGATAAGGTGTTTTATACGGTGACTTTTGATTGGAGGGCCCTCTGTTGATATTTTGTGCGTGATTAAGTGTTTTAATCCACAATTCGCTTTGTGTCTTGCAAAAGTCCATCTAAAATCCCAAAGAATATTTTCCGCCCGGGTTTTTACGTTTTCCGGTAAATGTTTTAAATCAAATTGTTGCAAAAAATACGTTTTCGACATTCCATACTTTCTTGTGGTTGCGGTTTTAATGAGGATAATTGTTCGTGGCTAGCGAAATTTACGCTTAATGCTAGACTGTTTAGAGATTTTATTTCTGGATTTGAAATCTTTTCTACTGACCCAAGTTCTATTTGGTTCAGTTTTACTTTATTGTTACTTAGATTTGATAGTTTTAAGTATCTGATACCATTTTCAATTTCAATAACTTGATTTTCCACGAAAATTGGGGGGTATTCTTTTAGGGTGTATCCTCCTATCATGGCATCCATTGTTTTAACCTTTCCTTCTTGTGAATTTAATTTCGCTAGAACTTGAGCTGTTGTTCCCCCTTCTATTGTGATTTTTTCGCTAATTTGCAGGTTATAATTCGAATCGTCACTCTCTTTATCTGTTGTTACGCAAATTTGCCTATTAGTTTTATTTGCCTGGTTTATGGTTATTATATCGGTTATGTGTTCCCATTCGATCCCATATTTCCTGATAGCATCTACTCCTAGAATACGAGGGAATAGTAGCTGCTTGCATATTATCACCGTTACTGTCATTTCTTTATCCCCTGTGCTAAATTTTAATGGATATTTTCTCAGAATTGTCAGCCTGTGCGCTGTCACTGATGTCAAGGTATTCTGGTATCTGCTTACGTGATTTTTGACACTAGGGGGGAACCTCTTAAAAACTTCCTCTCTAATTAATAATTTAGATGCACCCGTATCTAGCAAACATGGTAGATTTTGAAAACACTCAATTTTAAAACAACTCAAAATCGGTAGACTATTATTATTTGCATTTGTATCACAACATACTAAACTGTATAGGGGTCTTTGTAAGGAAACAGCTCTGTCGACACTTACAGGCTGGTTTCTCCGTTTAAATGCCCACTGTTTGGCCAAAAGTTTCTGGGGTTATCTCAGTTTTCTTCAGCGTTGCTACTTTGACCCTGGGTATTGTTAACCGTTTGCCTCCTAGGCCTAAATTGAAGAATATTATTAGGTGTTTGCCAAGTATTATTTGTTCCCTGCCTTCCTAAATTTCTGTCCTCCTGCGTTCTGAACTGGTGTCTTGTCTTTTACGTTTGACCTTCTTTGCGTATTCTATGCCAGAAATCTGCTGCATAGTGGTTTGGTTTGCTACAATAATAGCAATTAAATTTTCTCTTAAATTGTTTGTTGGTTTCCTGATTATTTCTAAATATTTTTGATCTGTCATTGTTGGTTCCCCAACTATCTGTCTTGGGTGGAGGTGGGTGCCCATATTTTCTATAGTTATTAGCTGCCAATCTCTCAAGGTTGTGGAATCTCTCAATCTCTCAAGGTTGTGGAATTTCCCAGATGGCGACCCTTGGCCTCCATCACGCCTTTTTTGTTCACGATTTGGCTCCTCAAAGTTCACCCTCTTCTGTCCCCTTTCATATTTTATACTTTCTTGGGCTCCTGTGTTATTTATTGACATCTGATCAAACTTTTTCATAGCCTCGTCAATTTTTACCTCTGTTTCGACTAGTATTATATCCTGCTCTAAATTTTCAGGCTTCCGTGATAATATTGGTCTTAATAGCTTTTTTGGTGACCCTTGGGTCAACGTATGTAGCTGTACTTTCTGTACTGTCTCGTCATTTTGCCTTTCTCTAATTGTAAGCATACAGATCTACAAATTTTATCGGCATATTCCCTGATACTAGTTAAGGTATTGAATGTCACTACCTCTGTTCTTAGCCTCTTGGAGATGCTTGTCTCTATGAACCTTGTTTTAAAAGATTCAGTTAGAGTACTGATGTCCTTGGGCTCTTTTTCATTAATAGTCTCAAAATGTTTATGGGCGCTTCCCTTTAATCTGGCTGCAACGCATTGCTCTTTGACCTTATCCTCAAACGATTCAGTTAGTTCGTCGAAAATTTTCAATTTTTCGATAAACTCATCTACATATGAAATTCCCGCGTATTCGAGTATAATTATTGCAATTTCAAGTACCGTTGATAGGAAGTCATTTTTTCCTCTGGTAAAGCCATTTTATTTCAATCTACTATTTTTAACTAGCCCTCTCGACCCAGTTTTCCAACGGCCACCAGTTGTGGTAATGTGTTTTTTATGGTATTTGGGTGATGTAGTCGTAGTTGCCCTTACTCTCCCTTTATAGAGGAGATAAACTCTGGCCCTAAGGTATTTAAACTTTGGTAGCATGCCTTAGGCTATGACCTAACTAAGGAGGTGTACCAGCTTGGTATAATCGAGAGACTGAATGTAGATTGTAGAGAGGTTGGCTATAACACAATACTTTTATTCAGTTAACATATACTGATACAAGGTTTGATAATACATATATATTCTATTGAGACGGATTGTCCCAAGTAGACCACAAGTCTCAGAAAACTACAATAATATATATAATAAGATACTTAGACACTTACAATAATTTGACAATATTCCAAGGTATTTCTAAAACAACGGACCAGAGGTCAGTCCGGCATAAAGTTAGTCTCAGTCTCCCCCTTTCCATAAAATGTATCTTTTATACATTTTTATCAGCCAAACCTTCCTTTACCCAACCGACGCAATAGCTAGGAAGTGGTGATTTCTCAATTTCCCTTTAAGCAGAAACTTGGCAGGATATATTCCTTATCTTAATAAAAAGTGGTATTTCTAAACTTTGTATTTGCGTCTTAAAATATTTTTACTAAATCCCTAAATTAGAATTGACTAAATTAGAAGCTTTACCACATTATCCCTCGTTATAAAATCATGACGACATCACTGAAAAAATTGCACAAACGTCTCCCTCCATATAAAAATGTGAATTGATGCAACTAGGTATAATCTGTCTGGATTTTCATGTAATATAATTTTCGAAGCCATGCTATTTCTTATATAAGGACAGTGCATATCTTATGTAATGAGAGTGTTAAGTAAGGAGCTTCATTCTCTGTCTGTGATTACTGTGCTGGGAAAATGTTGAAAAGTCAGGAGAATGTCCGATCAGTATTAAATAACCTTCATATCGACTGTACACCGGAATACATAAAGTGTTTAAATAATTTTGAAATGGCAATGATTCGATTTGTAATGCCTTGTCTTACGATCGTCAGATTAGGGCAAGTAACTGCATTGAAGAGACCTAGAACAGAACTTGTTGACGCTCTTAAGGGTAGAATAGTATATCTATCTGTTGATGTTTAAGCAAATGCAGATATTCAGCCTGAAAAACTTCTTAACATTGATAGTTTTGTAGTCATTGTCAATGGTCAGCCTACTTACAACAAGAGTGTTTGGACTGCACTAATAGACCTGAGAAAAGTCCATGAAGCACTGTTGTGGTTAAGAGAGAGCAACAGTCTCTATAAAACAATACGTGCCTACACCCTAGAAGATTTAAATAAAATACTTGAAGCACGTCTTGCTGAAAAAGCGGTTGGTGTTTATAATTTACCTGAAATACCGGAAGCTGCAATCCTTCAGAAACTGACAGAAAGCGCAAAATCTACATTGGTTGAACATTTTTCTGTCTGGCCTCTCAATTCAGCGGTTCCAAAAAACTTCATAGAAGATTTTAAGCACATGAAAGATCTCGGTACTGACCAATTTCAAATCAAGAAACTAAAAGGTGAGAGCGAAGACTTATTTCAGGAAGAACTTGATCTAAAAGTGTTTCCAAATCTTTTCCCGAAAGGCAAATATGGCTTGCGTGACAAGGCAAGACCTTTTCGGATTAGGAATGCAGAATATTTTAAATCAAGGCTTCTTAGCAGACATACTAAGTTTCGTCTTGACAAACAGTTTCTTTTTCACAGCTTCCAATTGCAAGAATTCTCTTACATGTGTAATAGCGTCGGTCATATGTTGCGGACTGTGAAACCAAATCAAAATATTCGTCAATTTATAGACAGGCTTCATTCCCGTGATGGAGAGATGGAAGCGACTTTGTTTTCTGTTCAGTCAAAAATCAGAGGATCTCAGCAGTATTTTCAATCTCTTTCCTATAAAGTAAAGTCAGTGATTGAGCAATTGGGTCCACCGACTTTGTTTCTGACAGTTTCATGTGCTGAGTGGTACTCTCCTGAATTTATTGACTATTTACGGACTGTCCATAAGAACTTACCTGGTGTAGCAAAATGACCCCAGCAGAGTTGACGTGTCTAGATCCAGTTGCAGTTTCCATGCACTTTGACAAAAAATGGACACCTATATTTAATGAGCTAATTTGTTCAAAGACAAATCCTTTGTTTGGTAAAATTAAGGATCATTTCTGGCGTATCGAATATCAGAAACGAGGTGCGCCTCATGTACACTGTGTGTTGTGGATTGAAGATGCTCCTATTATTGGGAAATCAACAGTATCTGAAGTGACTCAGTATATCGATAGTATTATAACTTGTGAAATACCAAATAGATTAACTAGTCCAACTCTTCACAAACTGGTCAAAGACCATCAAGTGCACCACTGTAATAAATACTGTCAAAGAAAATATAAGAGAAAAAGAGGAAGATGGCTTACGTATTGTAAGTTTGGCTTTCCTCGTCCTACAAAGGAACAAACAGAATTATATGACATCCTTGACTGCTTGGCTCTTGGCACAGACCGTAAAAAACCAAGAAAAAGAATATATCATCTGCTTCGAAGAGATGACGAGCGTTATATAAATGACTATTCTCCTGCGTTACTTATTGCTAATCAAGCAAACATTGATGTTCAATATATTGGCCATTTGGGCTCTAAATTATCGTATTACATTACCGATTACATGACTAAAGCAGAGAGTGTCGAAATAGAAACAATGTGGGAGGAAGTAAATAATGCATGCAAAAGTCTTGGTCAACGAACTATGTCCTACATGTTGAAGTCCATAAAAACCCGTCAAGTTGGAGCAGTTGAAGCTGCTGATAGGCTTCTTGGTACTAAACTGTATAGTATTTCTAGGCAATTTAGATATATTGACCTTGCGAAAAAGAGCGAGGTGAAGAGGACACTGAGAAGGTACGAGGAGCTTGAAAAGCCTGCTAAAAACGATCCACAGAGTAGTGCTTTGTACATTGCCCACTGGGTTATTGATATCTACCCTAAAAGACCGGAACATATGGAAAATATCAGTCCTTTTCAGTTATTGTCTTGGTATGAACGGGAGTGGAATGGTACTGATGATAATATGATGTTAACTGACGGGTCCTTCTAGCTCAGAAAAAGGCTTTTTAAACCGTATATCATACAGCACAGAAAGGTAAACCCATTTGAAACTGACGAGAAGAAAAATGCTTACTATGGAGATCTTTTAAAATTGTTTAAACCTTGGCGAAATGAAAATGAACTAGTAGTCAGTGGAAATAGCAACTACGAAACCTACTGTGTTGAAAGTGTAAACTATCCCGACATGGTAGCTTACCACGAAAAATTTGTTGTTAAGAGGAATAGCGATATAGAATTTGAAGAAAGGGTCCGAGAACGTGCAAAAGAAATTCTGAAGGCAGAAAATATTGATGAAAACATTGAAGATGACCCAGAAAATGCAATTCAGGGAGGAGTCATTGACAGAGCAGCAGATGCTATGGAGGATTTGTTAGACGCAAACAAACAGATTTTAAATGGTGACACCGAAGACAGGAAGAAAAATGATTATGAGTCGCTCAATATTGATCAAAAGAGAGTTGTTGACAAAATTTTAGACTCAGTTACCAAGCGCAATGGTGCAACATTTTTGAAGTTGATTGTATCTGGATGTGGGGGTACAGGAAAATCTAGGGTTATCAGTGTCGTGAGAAGACTACTTTGCAACAAGTTCAAGAATGAAGATTGTCCCGTTGTAGTTATGGCACCTACTGGTATTGCTGCACATAGCATAAATGGTTTAACAATACATAGTTGTTTAAGTTTAGCTATTGATCAGGAAAACACCACAAAATACACACCTCTCTCTAGTGAAAAACTTCTTACTTTGAGAAAGACACTTAGGAGACAAGACTTTTTATTATTGATGAAATTAGTATGGTTTCGTCTCTTCTTTTAACCTACATTCATTTAAGACTATCAGAAATAATGGCAGTTGATTTGCCAATGGGTAATGCTAACTGCGTATTTTTGGGAGATTTTCTCACATTAAGACCAGTAAGTGGTAATCCTCCTTATATACCTCTCACACGACTAGAAGTAAAAAATAGGATCGGATCAGTTGGTACTTTCAACCTTGGCATCTATTTGAGTATGAGGAACTAAGCATAAATGTGAGACAAAAGATGGATAAGAGCTATGCTAATACACTTGCTGAAATTAGACAGGGGTTTTGCACTGGTGAAAATTTGAATAGTCTTTACAAGAGAAAAATTGGGAACTTCTACAGAGCTTCAAATGACGAAATTATAGATCTTTACTCAAAATTGTATGAGGAGGGAAATAGACCTGTCATTCTTATGCCCACCAATGAAAATTGTATGGTAGTTAACGAGTTGCTTCTTACAAAAAGCTGCTCAGACTACGTTAAACTTTCTGCAGTTGATCGACTCTCTTCAGTTGTTGACGACAAACGAATCGAACAGAAAGCAGCAAACACTGTTTTAAACTTTGGCAACGACAGAAAAAGAACAGCCGGTTCTTTCATGAGCTTGTTACTTGCAGTAGGTGCACGTGTAATGCTCCAAAGAAATATTTGTGTTGCTAAAGGGCTAGTAAATGGATCAATGGGCACAGTAACAAGCTTCAAGTTGCTACCAAACGGAGAAATAATTGGAGTTCTTGTAAAATTTGACGGACTGGAATTTCCGGTTGAAATTGGCAGAGAAACCGTGCGCTTTGAAGTTTTGAAGCAAGTCTTTTACACGCGAAGACAGTTTCCTCTTCAACTGGCCTTTGCCATTACAATACACAAGTCCCAAGGACTAAGTTTACAGTGTGCAATTGTTGACGCAGGTTGCTTTTGTCCAGGTATGATGCACGTTGCTCTTTCCCGTGTGACCACTAGTGCAGGTTTACATCTAGTAGAATTTGATAAGACAAAGATTTATTGCGATGTTGATGCTTTAATTGACTACAACCGTTTGAGAAAAATTTATAGAACAGATCTTCCATTGTTTGAGTTCCCAGGAAGGCAACTCAGAGGTACACCAGATGAAGTACCCTTATGAACTGAAATTTCTCCAACAGGAAAGAAAAGGGAGAGTGGTGTTGTGCATGCAGTCTTAGAAAAAGAGAACAAAAGAAAATTAAAAATAGAAGAGGCAGAAAAAGACGCCGATTTTAACGTTATACATAAAAATTATGTATAACAAATGAAGTAAATTCTAAAGGACAACAGACTCAAGGAAAAAAATTTCCATTGTTGGAGGTCCCAGAAAAAGAATGAGAAGCCCTTCAGTTGAAGAACCCTTATTAATAGAAATTTATCCCAAAAATAAGAAAAGGCTAACTAGTGTCGGACCGGTGATGTCAAAAAAAGAGAAAAAAATAAATGTTAATGCGAGACTTGATCACAATGATTTATTTCGTGTCATTCAAGCGGTCCAATATCGTCAAAAACAACACAAAAATGATAATAATGCAAATGCACCAGCAAGTGCATATGTTACTCTTGATAGTAATAGAAAGGTATCAAGAATTATACATGCTGACTGGAATCAAGCAGAAGCTAATATATTTCTATCTGGATACGCAGGCAGCCAATGCTTTGCCATGGTACTCGCAAATATTGTCCGAGCTGCTATTATACCTCCAAGGCAATGGAATAAAAATATTCTCAACAGAAACATGATTGAAGGGGATACTATTTATGCTCTCATACGTGAAAATAATAATAATAGAAATCCAAGAGTTTTTCCGATTCCTCCTAGTGGCTATCTGGTATTGAAAAATTTAGATGTCATCAAGGGCGATTTTCTAATGTATGATGCAGTATTGTCCCTAAATTATGACGATAATTGGTTGTGCAGCGGAAGCTTATTGGATTCTATAAATAATGAAGAATTAGGAATTACATTATTGGCTGCTTTAAAAAAATTATTTAGAGAACATAATGCTGGAATAATAGTTGCATACTCTAAATCACTGGGTCTTATGCATTATGATGAAAAATACTATTTTACAGATTCTCACTCATGCGGACCCAGAGGAGCACCATTGCGAAATGATAATGGAAAAGCATGTGTCATAGAATGCGACACGATTGAAGAATTATATCGCATTACTCGAAGAGTCTTCAAAGCCAAAAATGAACAATTTACTATTCATTATATTGACGTTACAGTAAGTACATTAAAAGACGATCACTGAAATAACAAATCCGGGTTGCAGCGGTAGCTAGCAACCTAGCAAGAGACGATCACGTCCAATGTTAAGAAGTATAAAAACCCATAGTTCCTAAAAAAGGAGTCAGATCAAATTCAAAAGTACACCATTAGAACCGCCTTGTCCGAAACCCTGTATAGGAAACTTTCAGTCCCTTGGCTTGAACAGCAAGGGAAATATATTGGCTTGAAAATCAAAAAAAGTGGCAGCTACTACAACATTCCACCTAAACGGGATATTTTTTTTTCTTTTTTTCTTTTGTACAGATAGCTTGGCACTGGAACATCGTAGAGAGTTGTTCAATGGCTCATTTTAAAGGAAATTAATTGGGTTAAAAATCTATAGTAACTAAAATAAATTATTTCTAAAAGAGAATAAATTTTTCCATCAAAAACTGTATTTTTGATGTCTTTTCACACTGCAGTCTTTCAAATATAATCGTATACCAGCGGTAAGATTTGAACCCACGCCTCCGAAGCGACTGGTGGCTAACACCAGTGCCTTGGACCACTCGGCCAGGCTGCCTCTCATAAATAATATATATGTGAATCTGGGTTGCAGCAGTAGCTAGCAACCTAGCAAGAGACGATCAGTCCAATGCTAAGAAATATAAAAACCCAAAACTCCTAAAAATAGAGTAAGATAAAAACAAAAGTACATTATTAGAACTACCTTGTCTGAAACCTTACTAGATAAATAATGAATGTCGTCATAGTTTTATATTAGAGCTATGACGTGAATAGAAAAACATTTTTCCGGGTTGCAGCGGTAGCTAGCAACCTAGTAAGAGACGATCACGTCCAATGTTAAGAAATATAAAAACCCCTAACTCCTGAGAAAAGAGTCAGATCAAAACAAAATTACACCATTAGAACCATCTTGTCCAAAACCCCTATTAAGGAAACTTATCACTCTTTGGCTTGAATAACAAAGAAAATATATTGGCTTGAAAATCAAGAAAATTGACTTTAACCACGTTATTCTCCACAAACGGGATATTTTTTTCTTTCCGCTTGATTTTCCTCCTCAACTAGCTGGGCACTGGAAAATCATAGAGATCTGTATAATAGCTCATTTTAAAGGAAATTGCAACATCTAGTCACTTTTGTAATTAAAAATAAAATAATTTTTAAAGTAGAATCAATTTTGTCATTTATAGTAAAGAACGATCTCTTGCCTATACTAAACATCATAGGCCACTTTACTATAGTAAAGGTTATCCGGGTTGCAGCGGTAGCTAGCAACCAAGTAAGAGACGATCAAGTCCAATGTTAAGAAATATAAAAAACCATAACTCCTAAAAAAAGTAGGATCATCCAGGTTTTCCGGGTTGCAGCGGTAGCTAGCAACCTAGTAAGAGTTTATCCGGGTTGCAGCGGTAGCTTGCAACCTAGTAAGAGACGATCACGTCCAATGTTAAGAAATATAAAAACCCATAGTTCCTAAAAAAGGAGTCAGATCAAATTCAAAAGTACACCATTAGAACCGCCTTGTCCGAAACCCCTGTATAGGAAACTTTCTGTCCCTTGGCTTGAACAGCAAGGAAATATATTGGTTTGAAAATCAAGAAAAGTGGCAGCTACTACAACATTCTGCCTAAACGGGATATTTTTTTTTCTTTTTTTCTTTTCCACAGATAGCTTGGCACTGGAACATCGTAGAGAGTTGTTCAATGGCTCATTTTAAAGGAAATTAATTGGGTTAAAAATCTATAGTAACTAAAATAAATTATTTCTAAAGAGAATAAATTTTTCCACCAAAAACTGCATTTTTGATGTCTTTTCACACTGCAGTCTTTTCAAAGATATTTGATTTTTGTACATAAATCATAATCGTATACCAGCGGTAAGATTTGAACCCACGCCTCAGAAGAGACTTGTGGCTAGTACCAGCGCCTTGGACCACTCGGCCACGCTGCCTCTCATAACTATAAATGTGAATCCGGGTTACAGCGCTCGCCTGCTTCAAAGTAACTGAAGCATTCAAATAAAATAAGATTTCCAATAATAACTAATATGCTAACGAATGATAGAAAACCTGAATTATGCTACTGGTGCAATAAGAAACTGACTCAAGAAAAAGTAACACATGGTCTCATTCATGATTACATAAGGGATCGATACTGTAAATAGGAATTTTGTAAATAAGATCGATATTATGGTGTTATTGCTAGTCAAAGAGTTCATGGTAATGAACTGTAAAGTAAGATGATTGTAACTAAAGTATTAAATCAAACAGTTCGTGCTCATAATAAAGAGCTGTGTAATGGCTCTTTTGAAAGGAAATTGCTGTATATAGAAATTATATTAAAAGACGATTATTAGAAGAACAAACCATTACTTACATTGGACTTTGTTAGCTCTCTGATTCTTTGAGAGTCGTCTCTTGCTACTCCAAAGAAGAAAAAGCCGTAGGCTTTTTCCTGTTTGTAATCAGGGTTTACATAATCCGGGTTGCAGCGGTAGCTAGCATCCGGGTTACAGCGATAGCTAGCAACCTAGTAAGAGACGATCACGTCCAATGTTAAGAAATATAATCTGGGTTGCAGCGGTAGCTAGCAACCTAGTAAGAGACGATCACGTCCAATGTTAAGAAATAAAAAACCCATAGTTCCTAAAAAAAGGAGTCAGATCAAAACAAAGAGTACACCATTAGAACCGCCTTGTCCGGAACGCCTGTATAAGAAACTTTCTGTCCCTTGGCTTGAACAGCAAGGGAAATATATAATAAAGAACGACTCCTTGCCTATACTAAATTTTATACGCCACTTAATTATAGTTTAGGTTAGTAATTCAACAGATAGCTTGGCACTGGAACATCGTAGAGAGTTGTTCAATAGCTCATTCTAAAGGAAATTAATTGGGTTACAAATCTAAAGTAACTAAATACAGTAAAGAACAATACTAACTGATATACGGTGGCTCCAGGGTAGCTACATCCGGGTTGCAGCGGTAGCTAGCAACCTAGTAAGAGTTACAGTAAAGAACGATCTCTCGCCAATAGTATTTACAGTAAAGAACGATCTCTCATCCATAGTAACTGATTACAGTAAAGAACGATCTCTTTCCCATAGTAACTGATAAAAAGACGATCATTGGAAAAAAAGGTATTGCATGCATTGGACTTAGTTAGCTACTTGATCGTTTGAGGTTCGTCTCTTACTATTTCAAAGAAGAAAAAGCCGTAGGCTTTTTTCTGTTTGTAATATTTTCCTGTTTGTTATCAGGGTTACAGCAGTATTGCATAATCCGGGTTGCAGCGGTAGCTAGCAACCTAGTAAGAGACGATTACGTCCAATATTAAGAAATATAAGAACCCATAGCTCCTAAAAAGGTTACATAAAGGACCGATATAGTTCATCATAAATGGTGTCAATACGGTCTTTTTATATGATTATCCATTATTATGTAAAATGCAGTAATTTTTGGGGGTTTTACAATATTTTACAGAAAGGCTCGATTATCGAATTTACATTGAAAGACGATCATTGGAATAAAAAATCATTGCTTACATTGGACTTAGTTAGCTACTTGATATTTTGATTTTCGTCTCTTACTTTTTCAAAGAAGAAAGACCCATAGGCTTTTTCCTGTTTGTAATAGTAGTTTATAATAAAGAAAGACCTCTTGCCTATAATAAATTTTTTAGGCCACTTTACTATAGTATAGGTTAGTAAAGTTTACATAAACGACCGATAGAGTTCATCATTTCCGGGTGGCAGCGGTAGCTAGCAACCTAGTAAGAGACGATAATGTCCAATGTTAAGAAATATAAAAACCCATAGTTCCTAACAAAGGAGTCAGATCAAAAAAAAGTACACCATTGGAACCGTCTTGTCCGAAACCCCTGTATAGTAAACTTTCTGTCCCTTGGCTTGAACAGCAAGGGAAATATATTGGCTTGAAAATCAAGAAAAGTGGCAGCTACTACAACATTCTGCCTAAACGGGATATTTTTTTCTTTTTTTCTTTCTTTTCCACAGATAGCTTGGCACTGGAACATCGTAGAGAGTTGTTCAATGGCTCTTTTTAAAGGAAATTAATTGGGTTAAAAATCTATAGTAACCAAAATAAATTATTTCTAAAAGAGAAAAAAATTTTCCACCAAAAAACTGCATTTTTGATGTCTTTTCACACTGCAGTCTTTCAAACATAATCGTATACCAGCGGTAAGATTTGAACCCACGCCTCCGAAGAGACTGGTGGTTAGCATCAGTGCCTTGGACTACTTGGCCAGGCTGCCTTTCATAAATAAATATATATGTGAATTTGGGTTGCAGCAGTAGCTAGCAACCTAGTAAGAGACGATCAGTTCAATGCTAAGAAATATAAAAACCCAAAACTCCTAAAAATAGAGTCAGATCAAAACAAAATTACATAAAGGCTCGATCATCGAATTTAAGCTGAAACTAAGTAAAGGACAATTATGCCTCCATATATTCACAGTGATGTATAAGATTTCCCATTACATCTGTAAATTGTTCCACAGTTGCCGGTCCATACCTTGGAAGCTTTTCACTAAACATGCAACATTTCTTTTGGATATTACTATGAAGTTTTGCGAAAGCATCTCTAGCTGACTTTTCAACAAAATCTATTCTTTCAGAAATTATAATAAAGAAAGAACTTTAGCCTATACTAACTGAATCGTTTATGATAAATATTATCCGGGTTGCAGCGGTAGTTAGCAACCTAGCAAGTGACGATCAAGTTCAATGTTAAGAATCCGGGTTGCAGCGGTAGCTAGGAATGTAGTAAGAGACGATCACGCCCCATAGTAAAAACTAATGTAACCCATAACTCCATAACCCGTAACTGTGTGAATCAAAACAAATTCGACACTCGTTTTTGATACATGTCGTATTAACCATTGTAACTTATTAATTATTTCGTCCTTAAAATGTAGTATCAAGTCCCTCATAGCATTTACGAAAAAAAAAGGTTAAAATTTTCAGGTATTTTTCTTCCTTTGATTAAAAATTATAACTTTTGCTAAGACACTATAAGAATATTTTTGCATTTTAAATAATAACTCTTAGAATGAACTAAAAACTGAAATAAAATAAAATTTATTTTAAAATTTTCAGGCATGTTAAATATTTCAATTTGGAAAGCAAAATATTTGCTGAGACACTATAAATACTATCTTTATAAACGAACAATAATTGTATATTTACTTATGTATATATTTTTCTCGAAAACGGCTCGACATTTTTTGAAAAAATCCGGGTTGCAGCGGTAGCTAGCAACCTAGTAAGAGACGATCACGTCCAATGTTAAGAAATATAAAAACCCATAGCTCCTAAAAAAGGAGTCAGATCAAAACAAAAAGTACACCATTAGAACCGCCTTGTCCGAAACCCCTTTATAGGAAACTTTCTGTCCCTTGGCTTGAACAGCAAGGGAAATATATTGGCTTGAAAATCAAGAAAATTGACTTTAACCACGTTATTCTCCCCAAACGGGATATTTTTTTCTCTTTTCTTTTTTTGTATCCAGAGATAGCTTGGCACTGGAACATCGTAGAGGGTTGTTCAATAGCTCATCCTAAAGGAAATTAATTGGGTTAAAAATCTATAGTAACTAAAATAAATTATTTATAAAAGAGAATAAATTTTTCCAATAAAAGCTGTATTTTTGATGCAGTGACGTCATAATTACTATATAAGAAACGTCAAAACTGTAAATGGTCTCATTCATGAATACATAATGATTAGATCAAAGCAAGCTACACGCAAGTTAAAAAATCAGTACTAAAATATAATAAAGAACGACCTTTTGCCTATGCTAAATTTTATACACCACTTAATTATAGTATAGGTTAGTAATTTAACAGATAGCTTGGGACTGGAACATCGTAGAGAGTTGTTCAATGATTCATTTTAAAGAAAATTAATGGGGTTAAAAACCTTTTACATTAAAGGGCGAACTACAGCCCATAGTAATTGGAATCCAGGTTGCAGCAGTAGCTTGCAACATATCGGGGTTGCGGCGGTATCTAGCAACCTAGTAAGAGATGATCACGCCCCATAGTAAAAATGAAATAGTTAAGCAGTTCATCGTAACGAACTGTTGTAGTAAGAGCGAATCATCTCAAGAGTAACCGTAACTCTGAACAACAGAATTTTAATATCAATAGATACATCAAAAGAATCAGATTTTAATGCTGATTTGAAATATTTAAGTTTGATCAAGTTTAGTCTTACTCATCAAAAGTTTTACAGTAAAGAACTATCTCTCGCCTATAGTAACTTATATATGGTGGTTCCTGGGGTAGCTGCAAGCTATCCAGATTGCAGCAGTATCCGGGTTGCAGGGGCAGCTGTAACCCGGAGTCTCTTCGTTACAATAAAGATCCGGGTTGCAGCGGTATCTAGCAACCTAGTAAGAGACGATCACGTCCAATATTAAGAAATATAAAGTACATTAAAAGACGATCATTGGAATAACAAAAATTTGCATACATTGGAATTAGTTAGCTACTTGATTGTTTGAGGTTCGTCTCTTACTATTTCAAAGAAGAAAAAGCCGTTGGCTTTTTCCTGTTTGTAATCAGTTTATTATCCGGGTAGCAGCGGTAGCTAGCAACTTACATAAAGGACCAATATTATTCATCATATATGGTATTTGTCAATTACGTCTTCTTATATAATCCAGGTTGCAGCGGTAGCTAGTAGCCTAGTCAGAGACGATCACGCCTCAAAGTAAAAAATAAAGTAACCCATAACTCCTGAGAAAAGATTCAGATTAAAATCTGGGTTGCAGCAGTAGCTAGCAACCTAGTAAGAGATTACATTAAAGAACAAACTGTAGTCCATAGTTAACAGTAAGGACCAAAGATTATCTCATAGTAACTGATTACATAAAGGATCGGCATAGTACATAAATGATTGATACTGTAAATAGGAATTTCGTAAGTAACATCCAGGTTGCAGCGGTAGCTAGCAACCTAGTAAGAGACGATCACATCCAATATTAAGAAATATAAAAACCCCTAACTCCTAAAAAAAGAATCAGATCAAAACAAAAATTACACCATTAGAACCGCCTTGTCCGAAAACCCTATAAAGGAAACTTACCGCCCTTTGGCTTGAATAACAAAGAAAAATATATGGCTTGAAAATCAAGAAAATTGACTTTAACCACGTTTTTCTCCACAAACGGGATATTTTTTCTTTTTTCTTTTTCACCGATAGCTTGGGACTGGAACATCGTAGAGAATTGTTCAATGGCTCATTCTAAAAGAAATCTCTAGATCTAGTGCCATTTCTACTTATTTTTTTTTTAATCGAATCAATTTGTTACGAAAAACTTTATTTTTTATGTACATTAATGTAAGGAATGAACTCTTTTCCTTAGTAACCTGTGTCTTGTCGAATCAGCTAATTTAGTTGTATAGTAAGAGCGAATCGTCTCAATAGTAAAACTTGCTACATCTAGTTCCGTCTGTAATTAAAGATAAATATTTTTTTAATAGTTACAATATTAATTAATGAACTATAGCCCACAGTAAGTAAGTATATACAGTATTTTATAATAAAGAACGAAAACTGGCCTATAGTAACTGATTTGGGTTGCAGTGGTAGAACATTAAGGGACGAACTCTAAACCATAGTAACTGAATTATTATAAGAAATCATTATATGGATGGTGTCTTGGTTGTAGCGGTAGCTAGCAACCTATTAAAATTACACAGAGAATCGATATAGTTTATTACAACAGAACAAAATAGCCTAAAAGGCATTAAAGTTTCATCAAAATACAAAAATATGATAAAGGACGAACTACGTCTCGTAGTAAATAAAATTTAAAAATAATTGATTAAACACATTATGATGGGATAGACACTTATCTTTTGACAAGATAATAGAACAAAGCTATTGTTTTAAAGCTGGTTCCCTAGGGTGTAGTTTCAAATTTGACCGACTTTGCTGCTTTATTCCCTGTGGTCCGTCTTTTTATATTGCAATTGAGGAAAAGAGGTAGGCTTTTTCCTGTGTTAAACTAACCACTGTTGGACCCAATTACTCGAAATGGTGTCGAAATATGAAAAAAAGTGTGGACCTGCTGCAAATATACTGATGAAGAGCAAGCTAGATACATCCAAGGAGAACATATACCTCTTTTGGTTTCTCTACACTTCTAGCCAATTCATAACATCAAAAATACAGTTTCTTGTAAAAAGTGATATTAAAAAAAAAATTGTGTTTTTATTTAAAAAGGCACTTGAAGTTTTAATTTTCCACTTGAATGAGCTTTTTTACAACATTCTAGGACCCCTGGGTCTATTCAATCACCCCGGTAAAAAGAAAAAAACAAATAAACACGCATCCGTAATCTTTTTTCTGACCAAAAATAGAAAATTCCACGTTTTTGCAGATAGGAGCTCGAAACCTCTACAATAAGGTTTTCTGATACGCTGAAACTGACGGTATAATTTTCATTAAGATTGTATGACTGTTGAGGGGTGTTTTCCCCTTTTTTCGAAAATAGGGCAGATTTTCCCAGGCTCTTAACTTTTGATGAGCATGACTAAACTTGATGAAACTTAAATATTTAAAATCAAGCTATAAATCCAATTCTTTTGATGTATCTATTGATATTAAAACTCCTTTTTTAGTTTCAGTCACCATTGAGACGAGTCGCTCTTACTATACACTTCGTTACCACAAACTGTTGGATCACGTCACTCAATACGTCATATATGGTACCAATCAGCGTTAGATATTACGTCATGTCACTTATTACGTCATGTATGGTTATTAGTAATTACTTGTTAAGCCATTACAATAAATAATTTTCTTATTGATTATTATCAAACACTTCGTGCTAAAGTCTCGTATAAAGTATCAAAATTCTAAGAAAAATAAGACTAATTTAAACAATTTCCGGTATTTTTCCAGTTTAAATTACAAGATTAAAATTGTTTATCAGATACCATAAATGTTTTTGCAGTTTATAACTTTATCGATTTAGCAACTGAAACTAAACTAAAATAATATAAAAATTGATTTTTTCATTTTTTACGTAACGTCACTCATTACGTCTTACATGTTTATTAGTACCTAATCAGTGCTAGATCTTACATCATTTCAATTATTACTTCATGTATGGTTATGATTGCTTAAATATCATATATCTTTTAAAATATGAAGAAACAGCTAAAATGAAGTTTTTTGTAAAAAGTGATTCTATATTTAATTTTTTTTGCATTTCGATTAAAAAAGGCACTAGAACTTTTAATTTCTGTTCAAATAACCAACCCATAGTAACTAAAAAAATATTATAATTAATATTAAAGATTCTTTTCCACCGATAGATTGGCACTGGAACATTGTAGAGAATTGTTCAATGGCTCATTTTAAAAGAAATCTCTAGATCTAGTGCCATTTGTACATAATTTTTTTTAAAATAGAATCAATTTTTACGAAAAACTTAATTTTTTATGCACAATATTGATCAATGTCATCATAGTCGTTGGATGTAGTAAGTACATAATAACAACCCGACGTGAGATTCAATATGTATTTTCAGACCGAAAAATTCAATTTTTTTATATATCTTATTTTTCAATTTAGAATCGCTAAAGTTATTATGTAAACTGCAAAAATATCTATGATATCTGAGCACTAATTTTAATCTTTTCATTCAAACGAACAAAACACCTGACAATTTAAAAATTAGTTTATTTTTTGTTAGGCTATTGGTACTTGATACGAGAAAATTATAATAGGACAATTAAAAAAGTAATAAGATGCCTTCTAAGCGAGTTATACGTATTTTAAAAAAACAGTACTACACAAAAAAACAGAGATAACATCTTGAAAAGAGAAAAGCAAAGGTATTCAACCGACAAGGCGTATCGAGATGCAAACATTGACAGTGTCAAACAGCGTTATTATAATGGTGAGGTTTATAGACATGCAAACATTTTGACAGCAAAACAAAAGAGCAAGGAAAGGTATTATAATGATAAAGACTACCGAAACAAACATAAGAAAAAAGTTGCTAATAGAATAATAGGTAGATACTGGGTTGACAAAAGCTATAATGAAAAAATTAAAACCTCTGCGAGGTTGTACCGAAGAACGCATAAGGAAAAAGGGAAAAAACTACATTCAGAAATACAAGAAGATGGTAAAAATGCAAGCTGATCTTCGTAAATTGAGAAACATTTTACGCATGTTTTATCGGAATCACGAAAAGTATTCAAAATTACAGATTAAAATTCTCTTTGAAAGAGCGGATGCTGTTGAAAAGTCGGCTAGAAATTCTTTGGCAAAGCTTCATAGTAATATCCAAAAGAAATGTTGTCAGTTTAACGAAAAGCTTCCAAGGTGTGGATTGGCAACTGCGGAACAGTTTATAGATGCAATGGAAAATGTTCGACAACACAGTGAATATACGGAGGCGTACTTCTTAGAAAATTAGTATATTAATTTTGGAAGGAGCAATTGCAGTTTATGTAGCAGCAATAAAAATATATATACAAGCATACCTATCAACAGCGAAGGAAAAGCAATGTTTTTCAATTATGGCGAAAACGAGCCTGTTAGGGTTATTAGTAAATGTGTTTGTAAGACTAATGATTTAGAACAAATTCCTGGAACACCTCCTCAAGAAAAAAGTGCTTCTAACTGTGTTTTAAACAGTTCTTTTAGTTCTACTGAATATTTGGCAAAAAATACTCTGTGTTGTAGAACAAACTGTCCTGAAAAGCACAAGACAACTATTGAAAAATACTCTGAAACTAGATCTGACAAGGAAATTATGATGGCTGAAGTCACCTATAACAATCTGAGTAAACACTCAAAACCAAAAATTGGGCAGCAGGTTACTTGGCAATTTCATCCTGATATCTGCAAGCTCTATCCGACGAATATTGAACTATGTCAAATTCTTTTTGAAATCCTTGAAAATAATATAGCATTAAAATTTTCAACTGACAAATTGGTTAATTTCTACCTTGGCGGCTTGGATTATTGTGAAATCAATTACAGCGACACAAGAAAGCATGGGCATTCGTTATACTGTGGCCCAAATGAGGGATGTCAGAGCTATTTGCGTTCTCTAAGGGCACTAGCTCCACATTTTCCTGTCTTGACCTGTTTCATTAATAGCGTATATAAGGCAGTATCAAAATCTAAGATTATACAACATATTAATCTACTAAAAGTCGTTGGTTCGTACAAGGAACTAAGTTATAATAAAGAACGACCTCTTGCCTATACTAAAATAAAAATCCATTACATACATTTGATTTAGTTAGCTAATTGATTGTTTGTTATCCAGGTTGCAGCGGTAGCTAGCAACCTAGTAAGAGACGTCACGTCCAATGTTAAGAAATATAAAAACCCATAGCTCCTAAAAAAGGAGTCAAATCAAAACAAAAAGTACACCATTAGAACCGCCTTATCCGAAACCCGTACAAAGGAAATTTACCGCCCTTTGACTTGAATAACAAAGAAAATATATTGGCTTGAAAATCAAGAAAATTGACTTTAACCACGTTATTCTCCACAAACGGGATATTTTTTTTTCTTTTTTTTTTTTCCAGAGATAGCTTGGCACTGGAACATCGTAGAGAGTTATTCAATAGCTCATTTTAAAGGAAATCTCTAGATCTAGTGCTATTTGTACTTGTTTTTTTTAAATTAATTATTTTTTACGAAAAACTTAATTTTTTAGATACAATATTGATCAATGACGTCATAGTCGCTGGATGTTGTTAGTATTACGTAAAGGCTCGATCATCGAATTTAAGCTGAAACTAAGTAAAGGACAATTATGCCTCCATATATTCACAGTGATGTATAAGATTTCCCATTACATCTGTAAACTGTTCCACAGTTGCCGGTCCATACCTTGGAAGCTTTTCACTAAACATGCAACATTTGTTTTGGATATTACTATGAAGTTTTGCGAAAGTATCTCTAGCTGACTTTTCAACAAAATTTATTCTTTCAGAGATAATTTTAATCTTTAATTTTGAATATTTTTCGTAATCCCGGTAAAACATTCGTAAAATTTTTCTCAATTTACAAAGATCAGCCTGTGCGTTCTTTGCAGCTTGTGTAAACTGCAAAAATATCCAAGATCTCCGAGCAATAGTTCGAATATTTCAATTCAAGCTAGAAAAATACCTTAAAATGATAAAATTAGTTTTATTTTTGGTTAGGTTCTAACTACCCGATGTTGGATTTACTATGTATTCTCAGACAAAAAAAAATCAATTTTTTAATATATTTTATTTTTCAGTTTAGAATCGCTAAAGTTATTATGTAAACTGCAAATCCGGGTTGGAGCGGTAGCTAGCAACCTAGTAAGAGACGATCACGTCCAATGTTAAGAAATATAAAAACCCATAGTTCCTAACAAAGGAGTCAGATCAAAACAAAAAGTACACCATTAGAACCGCCTTGTCCAAAACCCCTGTATAGGAAACTTTCTGTCCCTTGGCTTGAACAGCAAGGGAAATATATTGGCTTGAAAATCAAGAAAATTGACTTTACCCACGTTATTCTCCCCAAACGGGATATTTTTTTCTCTTTTCTTTTTTTTTCTTTCCCACAGATAGCTTGGCGCTGGAACATCGTAGAGGGTCGTTCAATAGCTCATTTTAAAGGAAATTAATTGGTTTAAAAATCTATAGTAACTAAAATAAATTATTTCTAAAAGAGAATAAATTTTTCCACCAAAAACTGCATTTTTGATGTCTTTTCACACTGCAGTCTTTCAAACATAATCCGGGTTGCAGCGGTAGCTAGCAACCTAGTAAGAGACGATCACGTCCAATGTTAAGAAATATAAAAACACATAGTTCCTAACAAAGGAGTCAGATCAAAACAAAAAGTACACCATTAGAACCGCCTTGTCCGAAACCCCTGTATAGGAAACTTTCTGTCCCTTGGCTTGAACAGAAAGGGAAATATATTGGCTTGAAAATCAAGAAAAGTGGCAGCTACTACAACATTCTTCCTAAACGGGATATTTTTTTCTTTTTTTCTTTTTTTCTTTGTTTCCAGAGATAGCTTGGCACTGGAACATCGTAGAGGGTTGTTCAATAGCTCATTTTAAAGGAAATTAATTGGGTTAAAAACCTTTTGTAACTAAAATAAATTATTTCTAAAAGAGAATAAATTTTTCCACCAAAAACTGCATTTTCGATGTCTTTTCACACTGCAGTCCTTCAAACATAATCGTTATACCAGCAGTAAGATTTGAACCCACGCCTCCGAAGAGACTGGTGGCTAACACCAGTGCCTTGGACCACTCGGCCAGGTTGCCTCTCATAAATAATATATATGTGAATCCGGGTTGCAGCAGTAGCTAGCAATCTAGTAAGAGACGATCAGTCCAATGCTAAGAAATATAACAAAACTCCTAAAAATAGAGTCAGATCAAAACAAAAGTACATCATTAGAATTACCTTGTCTGAAACCCTACTAGATAAATATTGAATGTCGTCATAGTTTTATATTAGAGCTATGACGTGAATAGAAAAACACGAAATTATATTGTTGTTTCTGAAGACGTCATGAAATAATATCATTGCGCTATGACATCAATAAAATCATTACGCTGTGACGTCATAATTACTATATAAGAAGCGTCAGAACTGTAAATGTTCACATTCATAATTACATAATGGTTTCAATCAAGCAAGCTGCACGCAAATTGAAAAAACAGTACTACACAAACAACAGAGATAGTATCTTGAAAAAAAAGCAAAGGTTTTCAACCGACCAGGCGTATCGAGAAGTAATCAAACAAAACAGCAAGATGTGTTATCACAATGATGAAGATTATAGACATGCAAAAATTGAGACAGCCAAATTTGCAGTAAAGAACGATCTCTCTCCCATACTAACTGATATATGGTGGTTCCAAGTGTAGTTATCGGGTTGCAGCGGTAGCTAGCAACCTAGTAAGAGACGATCGCATCCAATGTTAAGAAATATAAAAAACCCCTAACTCCTAAGAAAAGAGTCAGATCAAAACAAAAATTACACCATTAGAACCACCTTGTCTGAAACTTCCCTATAGTTAACTTTCTGTCCCTTGGCTTGAATAACAAAGAAAATATATTGGCTTGAAAATCAAGAAAAATGGCAGCTACTACAACATTCTGCCTAAACGGGATATTTTTTTCTTTCCGCTTGATTTTCCTCCTCAACTAGCTAGGCACTGGAAAATCATAGAGAGCTGTATAATAGCTCATTTTAAAGGAAATTGCAACATCTAGTCACTTTTGTAATTAAAAATAAAATACTTTTTTAAAGTAGAATCAATTTTGTCAAAAAAATTGCATTTTTGATGTATTTTCATACTGCAGTCTTTTCAAAGATATTTGAATTTTGAAGCAATCAAACAGTTCATGGTAATGAAATCTATAGTAATAATAGCTACTTGTCTCAATAGTAACCGACACTCTAAAGAACAAAATTTTGATTGTCTCAATAGTAACCAAACTCTAAAGAACGAAATTTTGGTACCAATAGATACATCTAAGCAAACAGTTTGTGGCAACGAACTATATGTTGTATAGTAAGAGCGACTCGTCTCAATAGTAAAACTTGCTACATCTAGTTCCTTCTGTAATTAAAGATAAAATATTTTTTAATAGTTCCGGTTTGCAGCGGTAGCTAGGAACCTAATTAAAAGAGATCATTCGAAGAACATACCATTGTATATATTATACTTAGTTAGCTGCTCGATTCCTTGAAGAAAAAAAAATCTTATTTGTCAACTGAAACTAGAATAATTCCGGAAAATTTAAAAAAATATAATTTTATTTAGCTGCAAAGTGCAAAAATATTTATGGTGTCTGAACAATAATTTCCATTTTTTAATTCAAACCAGAAAAAACCTGAAAATTTAAAAATTAGTTTGGTTTTCCTTTTGCTTCAATTGACTCGCTACACCATTTTATACGCCATTAATTTTATATCATCTTAGTTCAAATTTTTTTGGCTTAACCCGTAAATTACGTATCTCTTTATTGTTGTCCTATATTTCCAATGAGAAATATTCATTTTTTTTTATTTTAGTTTTGAGTTCAGAATCTCTTAAGTTATTATGTAAACTGCAAAAATATTTATTATGTCTAACCAATAATACTAATTTTTTAATTCAAACTAGAGCAATACCTGACAATTTTTGAATTAGTTTTGTTTTTTGTCTCCTGGAACCGAAATTTTCTTTTTTGGCTTAATCGCTAAAGTTATTATGTAAACTGCAAAAATAATTATGATGTCCTACCAGTAATAGTAATTTCTTAATTTAAACTACAAAAATACATGAAAATTTTATAATTAGTTTTACTTTTTGTCTCCTGGAACCAAAATTTTTTCATCTAAGTTCAAAGTTATTATTGTATCCTGGAACCAAATTTTTTTGGTTTGTAACCCGTAAAGTACGTATCTCCATATTATTGTCTTATAATTGCAATTATTTTAATTTTCAGTCCAGAATCGCTAAACTTATTATGTAAAATGCAAAAATATTTATGGTGTCTAACCAATAATACTAATTTTTTAATTCAAACAAAAGAAATACCTGAAAATTTAAAAATTAGTTTTTTTTTATGCTAGGTTTTAGATATCCGGGTTGCAGCGGTAGCTAGCAACCTAGTAAGAGACGATCACGTCCAATGTTAAGAAACATAAAAACCCCTAACTCCTAAGAAAAGAGTCAGATCAAAACAAAAATTACACCATTAGAACCACCTTGTCCAAAACCCCTATTAAGGAAACTTATCACTCTTTGGCTTGAATAAACAAAGAAAATATATTGGCTTGAAAATCAAGAAAATTGACTTTAACCAAGTTATTCTCCACAAAAGGGGTATTTTTTTCTTTTTTCCGGGTTGCAGCGGTAGCTAGCAATCCGGGTTGCAGCGGTAGCTAGCAACCTAGTAAGAGACGATCACGTCCAATGTTAAGAAATATGAAAACCCATAGTTCCTAACAAAGGAGTCAGATCAAAACAAAAAGTACACCATTAGAACCGCCTTGTCCGAAACCCCTGTATAGAAAACTTTCTGTCCCTTGGCTTTAACAGCAAGGGAAATATATTGGCTTGAAAATCAAGAAAATTGACTTTAACCACGTTATTCTCCCCAAACGGGATATTTTTTCTCTTTTCTTTTTTTTTCTTTTCCACAGATAGCTTGGCACTGGAACATAGTAGAGGGTTGTTCAATAGCTCATTTTAAAGGAAATTAATTGGGTTAAAAATCTATAGTAACAAAAATAAATTATTTCTAAAAGAGAATAAATTTTTCCACCAAAAACTGCATTTTTGATGTCTTTTCACACTGCAGTCTTTCAAACATAATCGTATACCAGCGGTAAGATTTGAACCCACGCCTCCGAAGAGACTGGTGGCTAACACCAGTGTCTTGGACCACTCGGCCAGGCTGCCTCTCATAAATAAATATATATGTGAATTTGGGTTGCAGCATATAATACGACCTCTTGCCTATACTAAATTTTATAGACCCAGGTTGTACATAAAGGATCGATATGGTTTAAACTAAAGAATGAACAGAAAAACCCATAAGGAGACTAAAAGTTAGTAATGCGGGTTGCAGCGGTAGCTAGCAACCTAGTAAGAGACGATCAAGTCCAACGTTAAGAAATATAAAAACCCATAGTTCCTAACAAAGGAGTCAGATCAAAACAAAAAGTACACAATTACAACCGCCTTGTCCGAAATCCGGGTTGCAGTGGTAGCTAGCAACCTAGTAAGAGACGATCACGTCCAATGTTAAGAAATATAAAAACCCCTAACTCCTAGAAAAATAGTCAGATCAAAACAAAAAGTACACCATTAGAACCGCCTTGTCCGAAACCCCTATGAAGGAAACTTACCACCCTTTGGCTTGAATAACAAAGAAAATATATTGGCTTGAAAATCAAGAAAATTGACTTTAACCACGTTATTCAGCACAAACGGGATATTTTTTTCTTTCTTTTGTTTCCAGAGATAGCTTGGCACTGGAACATCGTAGAGAGTTGTTCAATGGCTCATTTTAAAGGAAATCTCTAGATCTAGCGCCTTTTGCACTTAATTTTTTTTCTTAATTATTTTTCACGAAAAACTTAATTTTGTATATACAATATTGATCAATGACGTCATAGTCGTTGGATGTAGTTTACATAAAGGCTCGATCATCGAATTTAAGCTGAAACTAAGTAAAGGATAATTATGCCTCCATATATTCACAGTGATGTATAAGATTTCCCATTACATCTGTAAATTGTTCCACAGTTGCCGGTCCATACCTTGGAAGCTTTTCACTAAACATGCAACATTTCTTTTGGATATTACTATGAAGTTTTGCGAAAGCATCTCTAGCTGACTTTTCAACAAAATCTATTCTTTCAGAGATAATTTTAATCTTTAATTTTGAATATTTTTTGTAATCCCGGTAAAACATTCGTAAAATTTTTCTCAGTTTACAAAGATCAGCCTGTGCGTTCTTTGCAGCTTGTATAAACTGCAAAAATATCCATGGTATCCGAGCAATAGTTTGAATATTTCAATACAAGCTGGAAAAATACCTTAAAATGTTAAAATTAGTTTTATTTTTGGTTAGGTTCTAACTACCCGATGTGGGATTGACTATGTATTTTCAGACCAAAAAATTACATTTTCTAATATATATTTTATTTTTCAGTTTAGAATCGCTAAAGTTATTATGTAAACTGCAAAAATATTTATGATATCTGAGCAATAATTTTAATTTTTTCATTCAAACTAACAAAATACCTGAAAATTTAAAAATTAGTTTTATTTTTTGTTAGGTTATGGATACCTGATACGAGTTATAAGAAGTGTTAATTAGATGAAAATATTATTTCTTGTTTTGTAATAAGATGCCTTCTAAGCGAGTTATTATACGTAATTTAAAAAAACAGTACTATACAAAAAACAGAGACAACATCATGGAAAGAAAAAAGCAAAGGTATTCAACTGACAAGGCGTATCGAGAAGTAATAATTGAGAGAGCAAAACAAAACAGCAAGATGTGTTATCACAATGATGAAGATTATAGACATGCGAAAATTGAGACAGCCAAACAAAAGAGTAAGGAACGGTATGATAATGATGAAGATTACCGAAACAAACATAAGAAAAAAGTTGCTACCAGAATAATGGGTAGATACTGGGGTGACAAATCCGGGTTGCAGCGGTAGCTAGCAACCTAGTAAGAGACGATCACGTCCAATGTTAAGAAATATAAAAACCCATAGTTCCTAACAAAGGAGTCAGATCAAAACAAAAAGTACACCATTAGAACCGCCTTGTCCGAAACCCCTGTATAGGAAACTTTCTGTCCCTTGGCTTGAACAGCAAGGGAAATATATTGACTTGAAAATCAAGAAAATTGACTTTAACCACGTTATTCTCCCCAAACGGGATATTTTTTTCTTTTTTCTTTTTTTTTCTTTTCCACAGATAGCTTGGCACTGGAACATCGTAGAGGGTTGTTCAATAGCTCATTTTAAAGTAAATTAATTGGGTTAAAAACCTTTTGTAACTAAAATAAATTATTTCTAAAAGAGAATAAATTTTTCCACCAAAAACTGCATTTTCAATGTCTTTTCACACTCCAGTCTTTCAAACATAATCGTATACCAGCGGTAAGATTTGAACCCACGCCTCTGAAGAGACTGGTGGCTAACACCAGTGCCTTGGACCACTCGGCCAGGCTGCCTCTCATAAATAAATATATATATGAATTTGGGTTGCAGCAGTAGCTACCAACCTAGTAAGAGATGATCAGTCCAATGCTAAGAAATATAACAAAACTCCTAAAAATAGAGTCAGATCAAAACAAAAGTACATCATTAGAATTACCTTGTCTGAAACCCTACTAGATAAATAATGAATGTCATCATAGTTTTATATTAGAGCTATGACGTGAATAGAAAAACATGAAATTATATTGTTGTTTCTGAAGACGTCATGAAATAATTTCATTGCTCTATGACGTCAACAAAATCATTACGCTGTGACGTCATAATTACTACTTAAGAACTACAAAGATGAAAATGTTCTCATTCATAATTACATAATGGTTACAATCAAGCAAGTCGCACGCAAGTTGAAAAAACAGTACTACACAAACAACAGAGATAGTATCTTGAAAAGAGAAAAGCAAAAATATTCAACCGACCAGGCGCATCGAGAAGTAAAAATTGAGAGAGCAAAACAAAGGTATTCAACCGACCAGGCGTATCGAGAAGTAATTATTGAGAGAGCAAAACAAAGGTATTCAACCGACCAGGCGTATCGAGAAGTAATAATTGAGAGAGCAAAACAAAACAGCAAGATGTGTTATCACAATGATGAAGATTATAGACATGCAAAAATTGAGACAGCCAAACAAAAGATCAAGGAGAGTTATCACAATGATGAAGATTACCGCATCAAATATAAGAAAAACCAAAAGCAAAGGTATTCAACCGTCCAGGTGTATCGAGAAGCAAAAATTGAGACAGCCAAACAAAAGATCAAGGAGCGTTACTGGGGTGACTAAATCTATAATGAAAAAATTAAATTCTCTGCGAGGTTGTACCGAAGAACGCATAAGGACAGAGGGAAAAATTACATTCAGAAATACAAGAAGATGGCAAAAATGCAGGCTGATCTTTGTAAATTGAGAAACATTTTACGCATGTTTTATCGGAATCACGAAAAGTATTCAAAATTACAGATTAAAATTCTCTTTGAAAGAGCGGATGCTGTTGAAAAGTCGGCTAGAAATTCTTTGGCAAAGCTTCATAGTAATATCCAAAAGAAATGTTGTCAGTTTAACGAAAAGCTTCCAAGGTATGGATTGGCAACTGTGGAACAGTTTATAGATGCAATGGAAAATGTTCGACAACACAGTGAATATACGGAGGCGTACTTCTTAGAAAATTCGTATATTAATTTTGGAAGGAGCAATTGCAGTTTATGTAGCAGCAATAAAAATATATATACAAGCATACCTATCAACAGCGAAGGAAAAGCAATGTTTTTCAATTATGGCGAAAACGAGCCTGTTAGGGTTATTAGTAAATGTGTTTGTAAGACTAATGATTTAGAACAAATTCCTGGAACACCGACTCAAGAAAAAAGCATTTCTAACTGTGTTTTAAACAGTTCGTTTAGTTCTACTGAATATTTGGCAAAAAATTCTCTGTGTAGTAGAACAAACTGTCCTGAAAAGTACGAGACAACTATTGAAAAATGCTCTAGAACTAGATCTGACAAGGAAATTATGATGGCTGAAGTCACCTATAACAATCCGAGTAAACATTCAAAACCAAAAATTGGGCAGCAGGTTACTTGGCAATGTCACCCTGATTCTGCAAGCTCTATCCGATGGATATTGAATTATGTCAAATTCTTTTTGATATCCTTGAAAATAATATAGCATTAAAATTTTCAACTGACAAAGTGGTTAATTTCTACCTTGGCGGCTTGGATTATTGTGAAATCAATTACAGGGACACAAGAAAGCATGGGCATTCGTTATACTGTAGCCCAAATGAGGGATGTCAGAGCTATTTGCGTTCTCTAAGGGCACTAGCTCCACATTTTCCTGTCTTGAACTGTTTCATTAATAGCGTATATAAGGCAGTATCAAAATGTAAGATTATACAACATATTAATCTACTAAAAGTCGAGGGTTCGTACAAGGAACTAAGTCATTACATAGAAGAAGTGTCAAGTAGACTCTGTCGTAATAATAGTCAAGACTTCATTTACGGTGATAGCAATATTAGAGTTTCTGTGGATGAAAATACAATAATAAAATTATTTGGTGAGAGCCTTGATAAGGTAGCTAACATCAGGGATGTATACCCCACAATGCATTGTGACAGTTGTGAGCAGATAAAGACAAAATACCAATTGAAGAGTCTAAGATCCCTTTCAAATAGGAAAGGTTTTGATGTAATGATGGCCACGATTTTAGAACACCTACAACAGGACATACCCAAAGTTGACAGAGAACAACTAATTCAATGTACAGGTTGGAAAGAGGATGTCATAGATTCATTCTTTGTCTGTGATTACTGTGCTGGGAAAATGTTGAAAAGTCAGGAGAATGTCCGATCAGTGTTAAATAACCTTCATATAGACTGTACACCGGGATGTATAAAGTGTTTAAATAATTTTGAAATGGCAATGATTCGATTTGTAATGCCTTGTCTTACGATCGTCAGATTAGGGCAAGTAACTGCATTGAAGAGACCTAGAACAGAACTTGTTGACGCTCTTAAGGGGAGAATAGTATATCTACCTGTTGATGTGCAAGCAAATGCAGATATTCAGCCTGATTATAGTAAAGAACCAACTCTACTGAATTAATAATAATTCATTCAATCTTGAAAACAAGGAATTACAGCAGAGACTTATATGTTATTATAAGTGAGCTAAAATACAATAAAGAACGATGCCCAACTAAAACATAAATAGGGATATGTAATTTCCAATAGTATCATGGCTGTAGAGATGGCTGAAACCTAGTTACAATAAAAACGATCATTGGAATAACAAAAATTACATACCTTTGGAATTAGCTAGCTACTTGATTATTTGAGACTCGTCTCTTACTATTTAAAAGAAGAAAAAGCCGTAGGCTTTTTCCTGTGTGTAATCAGTTTATTATCATAGGCAGCGCGCTAGCACTGCCTGAGTAAAGAACGATGTGGGCACAATGTGTTTTTTTTCCGGGTTGCAGCGATAGCTAGCAATCCGGGTTGCAGCGATAGCTAGTAACCTAGTAAGAGACGATCACGTCAAATGTTAAGAAATATAAAAACCTATAGTTCCTAACAAAGGAGTCAGATCAAAACAAAAAGCACACCATTAGAACCGCCTTGTCCGAAACCCCTGTATAGGAAATTTATACTAAAAGCCGATCATTAGAAGAACAAACCATTGCATATATAAGACTGAGTTAGCTGCCTGGTTCTTTGACGTTCGTCTCTTACTATTCCAAACAAGAAAAATCCATAGGCTTTTATATATAAAGAACCGATACAGTTCATTATAAATGGGGCCTATGCTAATTTCATAAGATATAGCTGAAAACAAAGTATAGAACACACCACGGCACATAGTAACTAAAAGTTAAGATAATAAAATCATCTTTTGAATGGAAGTTAGCTGCCTGAATTTTTGAGATTCGTTTCTTACTATTCCAAATAAAACAAGGACAGGCTTTTTCCTGTTTGGGTTAATGAAAGAACTACAAAGTTACTTGAACGAATCAAATCATTTTTAATTCCTACCCCCTTTTTTGTACCATAATTAATGGAATGTATTATTTACAAAAGTACAACAACTGTGGGGCTCTCACCGTCTCCCGAGATTCAATCAACAACAAAAAATCACAAACACTTATACTGTCCTCTTAGGCACTTCAAAACTCAGAATGTCACACATTCACAAAAAAAACATTTTCCATGAGATTAATTGTGAAGGCACGTTATTTTAACAATATGTTCATAAATATAAAACTGGCACCAAATTTAAATCACATAAATGGAAATTTAAACACTTGAAACCACATTTAAACTTTATAAATTTGAAAAGAGTTTTATACCATTTGACTTTCATGTACTATCAAGACAAGAATTAAAATGAGATGTTTACGTGCACTTATATCAAGTATATAGAGGTTTTTAGAAATTTAATTGTTCTAAATTTTTAGTTTCAAGAATTTTTCAATTGATTCTACTCCATCCAAATCGAATAGTCTGTTTCTTGATATTAATTTGATAACTAGGCAGGTCTAAGAAAATTATGATTTTACATAACTGGGGCTACTAATTGACTATTATCTTCTTCGTCCTCACTTTCAATGCTTCCATTATCATGAACTTTTTCTGGGCGCCATTTCTCATCTGTTGCGGGGCATACCACTACATTTAATGCATTTCGTTTTCTGGGATGCACGAACATCTTCTCAATGTCATCTAAAATCTTTCCTTTTGTTTCTGGTAATAAGAAGAATACGAAGACAATACCAACAACGCAAGAAATGTCGTACAGCCAAAATGCTCCATAGTATCCAATATCAAGAGCCAATGTGTCAAATGATTTAACAACGGTAAAAGTGCAACCAAGGTTGAAACAAGAGGAGAGTGATCCAAGAAGTCCTCGATATTTGGTTAGGAAAAGTTCGCCCCATGATCAAGAATGGCACGCTAGCGTATCCAAGTGATATAATAAAGATCAAACTCTTCCCTATACTAACTTGCATACGCAACTTCACTATAGTTAAGATTACAGTATTTATATTTTTACATTAAAAGACGATCACTGAAATAACAAAACATTCCATACATTAGGCTTAGTTAGCTACTTGATTGTTTGAGTTTCGTCTCTTACTATTTAAAAGAAGAAAAAGCCGTAGGCTTTTTCCTGTTTTTATTTATAGTTGAAAAACGAACTCAAGTCCAAAGAAACTGAACACTGTGGTTCATTCATATTATCTTCATTATTTGAGCTAGAATGTAAATAAACAAGTTTCTTTTTTAAATTTTAAATTGAAAAGATAGTGCTTTAATTCAACATATTAAAAGTTCTCTCCGACGGGGAATCGAACCCCCTTCTCCCAGGTAACAAGTGGGCATACTTACCATTAACTATCGAAGACTTATAAAACAAAAGTTACATATAAGATATGATAATAATTTTTTAATCCGGGTTACATAAAGGCTCGATCATCGAATTTTTACATTAAAGAACGAAGTTTAGTCCATAGTTTATATTAAAGGGCGATCATTAGAAAATACATTAAAAGACGATCATTGGAATAAAAAATTATTGCATACATTGGACTTAGTTAGCTACTTGATCGTTTGAGGTTCGTCTCTTACTATTTCAAAGAAGAAAAAGCCGTAGGCTTTTTCCTGTTTGTAATATCCGGGTTGTAGCGGTAGCTAGCAACCTAGTAAGAGACGATCACGTCAAATGTTAAGAAATATAAAAACACATAGTTTACAATAATCCGGGTTGCAGCGGTAGCTAGCAACCTAGTAAGAGACGATCACGTCCAATGTTAAGAAATATAAAAACCCCTAGTTCCTAAAAAAGAAGTCAGATCAAAACAAAAAGTACACCATTAGAACCGCCTTGTCCGAAACCCCTGTATAGGAAACTTTCTGTCCCTTGGCTTGAACAGCAAGGGAAATATATTGGCTTGAAAATCAAGAAAAGTGGCAGCTATTACAATATTCTGCCTAAACGGGATATTTTTTTCTTTTTTTCTCTTTTTTTTTGTATCCAGAGATAGCTTGGCACTGGAACATCGTAGAGGGGTGTTGTTCAATAGCTCATTTTAAAGGAAAATTAATTGTGGTTTTAAAAACCTTTTGTAACTAAAATAAATTATTTCTAAAAGAGAATAAATTTTTCCACCAAAAACTGCATTTTCGATGTCTTTTCACACTGCAGTCTTTCAAACATAATCCGTCCTATACCAGCGGTAAGATTTGAACCCACGCCTCCGAAGAGACTGGTGGCTAACACCAGTGCCTTGGACCACTCGGCCAGGCTGCCTCTCATAAATAAATATATATGTGAATTTGGGTTGCAGCAGTAGCTAGCAACCTAGTAAGAGACGATCAGTCCAATGCTAAGAAATATAACAAAATTCCTTAAAATAGAGTCAGATCAAAACAAAAGTACATCATTAGAACTACCTTGTCTGAAACCCTACTAAATAAATAATGAATGTCATCAAAGTTTTATATTAGAGCTATGACGTGAATAGAAAAACATGAAATTATATTGTTGTTTCTGAAGACGTCATGAAATAATATCATTGCTCTATGACGTCAATAAAATCATTACGCCGTGATGTCATAATCCGGGTTGCAGCGGTAGCTAGCAACCTAGTAAGAGACGATCACGTCCAATGTTAAGAAATATAAAAACCCATAGTTCCTAACAAAGGAGTCAGATCAAAACAAAAAGTACACCATTAGAACCGCCTTGTCCGAAACCCCTGTATAGGAAACTTTCTGTCCCTTGGCTTGAACAGCAAGAGAAATATATTGGCTTGAAAATCAAGAAAATTGACTTTAACCACGTTATTCTCCCCAAATGGGATATTTTTTTCTTTTTTCTTTTTTTTTTCTTTTCCACAGATAGCTTGGCACTGGAACATCGTAGAGGGTTGTTCAATAGCTCATTTTAAAGTAAATTAATTGGGTTAAAAACCTTTTTTAACTAAAATAAATTATTTCTAAAAGAGAATAAATTTTTCCACCAAAAACTGCATTTTCGATGTCTTTTCACACTCCAGTCTTTCAAACATAATCGTATACCAGCGGTAAGATTTGAACCCACGCCTCCGAAGAGACTGGTGGCTAACACCAGTGCCTTGGACCACTCGGCCAGGCTGCCTCTCATAAATAAATATATATGTGAATTTGGGTTGCAGCAGTAGCTAGCAACCTAGTAAGAGATGATCAGTCCAATGCTAAGAAATATAACAAAACTCCTAAAAATAGAGTCAGATCAAAACAAAAGTACATCATTAGAATTACCTTGTCTGAAACCCTACTAGATAAATAATGAATGTCATCATAGTTTTATATTAGAGCTATGACGTGAATAGAAAAACATGAAATTATATTGTTGTTTCTGAAGACGTCATGAAATAATATCATTGCTCTATGACGTCAACAAAATCATTACGCTGTGACGTCATAATTACTACTTAAGAACTACAAAGATGAAAATGTTCTCATTCATAATTACATAATGGTTTCAATCAAGCAAGTCGCACGCAAGTTTGAAAAAACAGTACTACACAAACAACAGAGATAGTATCTTGAAAGAGAAAAGCAAAAATATTCAACCGACCAGGCGCATCGAGAAGTAAAAATTGAGAGAGCAAAACAAAGGTATTCAACCGACCAGGCGTATCGAGAAGTAATAATGAGAGAGCAAAACAAAGGTATTCAACCGACCAGGGCTATCGAGAAGTAATAATTGAGAGAGCAAAACAAAGGTATTCAACCGACCAGCGTATCGAGAAGTAATAATGAGAGAGCAAAACAAAGGTATTCAACCGACCAGGCGTATCGAGAAGTAATAATTGAGAGAGCAAAACAAAACAGCAAGATGTGTTATCACAATGATGAAGATTATAGACATGCAAAAATTGAGACAGCCAAACAAAAGATCAAGGAGAGTTATCACAATGATGAAGATTACCGCATCAAATATAAGAAAAACCAAAAGCAAAGGTATTCAACCGTCCAGGTGTATCGAGAAGCAAAAATTGAGACAGCCAAACAAAAGATCAAGGAGCGTTACTGGGGTGACAAAATCTATAATGAAAAAATTAAATTCTCTGCGAGGTTGTACCGAAGAACGCATAAGGACAGAGGGAAAAATTACATTCAGAAATACAATTATAATAAGGAACGACCTCTTGCCTATACTAAATTTTATACGCCACTTAATTATAGTATAGGTTAGTAATTCAAAAGATAGCATGTACATTAAGGAACAAACTTTAGCCCATAGTACTTAAACTCGGATTTCAACCCAGAGTACACTGCAATCCGGATTTAAAATATCTTCAAAATATTTTGTAGCTTGAAATAAGTTGGGGAAATAGGTGATAGTTTCGCGTAAAATCTGCTGTTACTTGAAATTTAGATGAAAAATAAGCAAATGCATTATTAACAACGCAAAGTCTTTTTAAGACACAAAAAAGTTAAAAAAAAATTAAGTCCAGTTCAGAATTGCTAAAGCTATTATGTAAACTGCGAAAAAAACTTATGGTTTCTGAGCAATATCTTTAATATTTTAATTGAAACTAGAAAAATACCTAAACACTTTTAAATTAGTTTTTTTTTTGTTAGATAAAATCATCTCGATACGTGACTAAGCTTAAATAAAATAAAATAAAATGCTATTTGTGATAGATGTTTCGAGTAGCACACCCTTACACTACGGAAAATTAGCTGTTTGTAAATTGTTAGTTTCAAATGGTGACACCGTAAAATATTTTGGCACAGGGTATGCCACACCATTACAAAATTGTAAAAGGAAAACATTACATTTGTAAAAGGAAAAGTAGCTGTTTGTAATCTATTAATTTAAAAAGGTGCTAATATCAATTCCACCGACAGTGACGTTTATTTCACACCGATAGCCTCGGCTGCTTGTCGAGGAAATTTATCTTCACTTACCGCCTATTATTATGGATGGTTGGATATCCTGCATTTTGTATAATTCGCCTGTATTGTCGTATTTTCTAAAAGTTTTACTTTCTCCCTGTATAAATTTCCTTGTCTAATTGGGCATATAAAGAAGAAAAAAAACGAAAATGTTGCTAATTGAAAATATCTTCTGGGTCTGTGTAACCCAAAAGTGACTGATTTAGGGGGAAATTCTCTCCATATATGGTTTGTTCCTGTTTAATTTGGATGTTATTTTCTTTGTTTATTGATTGTAATGTCTGTTCACTCTGGGGTTGATTTTTTTGTTTGTAGCTTTTTTGATCCAGGTTGCAGCGGTAGCTAGCAACCTAGTAAGAGACGATCACGTCCAATGTTAAGAAATATAAAAAACCCATAGTTCCTAACAAAAGGAGTCAGATCAAAACAAAAAGTACACCATTAGAACCGCCTTGTCCGAAACCCCTGTATAGGAAACTTTCTGTCCCTTGGCTTGAAACAGCAAGGAAAAATATATGGCTTGAAAATCAAGAAAAGTGGCAGCTATTATTTACATTAAATTAGATTTTATTACATTACATTGAAGAACCGAACTGTAGTCCACAATAGTTGAATTATTGCAAGATCCGGGTTGCAGCGGTAGCTAGCAACCTAGTAAGAGACGATCACGTTCAATGTTGAGAAATATAAAAACCCATAGTTGCCTTAAAAAAGGAGTCAGATCAAAACAAAAAGTACACCATTAGAACCGCCTTGTCCGAAACCCCTGTATAGTAAACATTCTGTCCCTTGGCTTGAACAGAAAGGAAAATATATTGGCTTGAAAATCAAGACAAGTGGCAGCTACTACAACATTCTGCCTAAACGGGATATTATTTTTTCTTTGTATCCAGAGATAGCTTGGTACTGGAACATCGTAAATAGTTTTGCAATGGCTCATTTTAAAGGAAATTAATTGGGTTAAAAATCTATAGTAACTAAAATTAATTATTTCTAAGAGAGAATAAATTTTTCCACCAAAAACTGCATTTTTGATGTCTTTTCACACTGCAGTCTTTCAAACATAATCGTATACCAGCGGTAAGATTTGAACCCACGCCTCCGAGGAGACTGGTGGCTAATACCAGTACCTTGGACCTTTTGGGTTGCAGCAGTAGCTAGCAACCTAGTAAGAGCGATCAGTCCAATGCTAAGAAATATAAAAAACCCAAAACTCCTAAAAATAGAGTCAGATCAAAACAAAAGTACATCATTAGAACTACATTGTCTGAAACCCTACAAGATAAATAATGAATGTCATCATAGTTTTATATTAGAGCTTTACATTAAAAGACGATCATTGAAATAACAAACCATTCCATACATTGGACTTAGTTAGCTACTTGATTGTTTGATTTTCGTCTCTTACTATTTAAAAGAAGAAATAGCCGTAGGCTTTTTCCTGTTTGTATTTATAGTTAAAAACGAACTCAAGCCCAAAGAAACTGAACCCTGTGGTTCATTCATATTATCTTCATTTGTTTAGCTAGAATGTAAATAAACAAGTTTCTTTTTAAATTTTAAAATTGAAAAGATAGTGCTTTTAATTCAACATATTAAACGTTCTCCCCGACGGGGAATCGAACCCCCTTCTCCCAGGTAACAAGTGGGCATGCTACCATTAGACTATCGAAGATTTATAAAATCAAAGTTACATATAAGATATGATAATAATTTTTTAATCCGGGATAGTATCTTGAAAATAGAAAAGCAAAGGTATTCAAACGACCTAGCGTATCGAGAATTAAAAAATGAGAGAGCAAAACAAAAAAGCAAGATGTGTTATCACAATGATGAAGATTATAGACAAGCGAAAATTGAGACAGCCAAACAAAAGATCAAGGAACGGTATGGTAATGATGAAGATTAAAGAGAAGCAACAATTGAGCAGGATAGACAAAAGAGCAAGGAACGGTATGATAATGATAAAGATTAAAGAGAAACAACTATTGAGCAGGCTAGACAAAATATCAAGAAGTGTTACCACAATGATGAAGATTACCGAAAATATATATAAGAAAAATTTGATACCAGAATAATGGGTAGATACTGGGGTTACAAAAGCTATAATGAAATCCGGGTTGCCAGCGGTAGCTAGCAACCTAGTAAGAGACGATCACGTCCAATTATCCGGGGTTGCAGCGGTAGCTAGCAACCTAGTAAGAGACGATCACGTCCAAGTTATGAAATATAAAAACCCATAGTTCCTAACAAAGGAGTCAGATCAAAACAAAAAGTACCACCATTAGAACCGCCTTGTCCGAAACCCCTGTATAGTAAACTTTCTATCCCTTGGCTTGAACAGCAAGGGAAATATATTGGCTTGAAAATCAAGAAAAAGTGGCAGCTACTACAACATTCTGCCCTAAACGGGATATTTTTTCTTTTTTTTTATTTTCTTTCTTTTCCACAGATAGCTTTGCACTGGAACATCGTGGAGAGTTGTTCAATGGCTCATTTTAAAGGAAATTAATTGCGTTAAAAATCTATAGTAACTAAAATAAACTATTTTTAAAAGAGAATAAATTTTTCCACCAAAAACTGTATTTTTGATGTCTTTTCACACTGCAGTCTTTCAAACATAATCGTTATACCAGCGGTAAGATTTTACCCACGCCTCCGAAGAGACTGGTGGCTAACACCAGTGCCTTGGACCATCGGCCAGGCTGCCTCTCATAATTTGGGTTGCAGCAGTAGCTAGCAACCTAGTAAGAGACGATCAGTCCAATGCTAAAAAATATAAAAACCCAAAACTCCTAAAACATAGAGTCAGATCAAATAAAAGTACATCATTAGAACTACCTTGTCTGAAACCCTACTAGATAAATAATGAATGTCGTCATAGGTTTATATTAGACCTATGACGTGAATAGAAAAACACGAAATTATGTTGTGTTTCTGAAGACGTCATCATGAAATAATACCATTGCGCCATGACGTTTTTGAAATTATCCGGGTTGCAGCGGTAGCTAGCAACCTAGTAAGAGACGATCACGTCCAATGTTAAGAAATATAAAAACCCATAGTTCCTAAAAAGGAGTCAGATCAAACAAAAAGTACACCATTAGAACCGCCTTGTCCGAAACCCCTGTATAGGAAACTTTTCTGTCCCTTGGCTTGAACAGAACGGGAAATATATTGGCTTGAAAATCAAGCAATTGACTTTTACCACGTTATTCTCCCCAAAGGGATATTTTTTTTTCTTTTTTTGTATCCAGAGATAGCTTGGCACTGGAACATCGTAGAGGGTTGTTCAATAGCTCATTTTAAAGGAAATTAATTGGGTTAAAAAACCCTTTTGTAACTAAAATAAATGATTTCTAAAAAGAGAATAAATTTTTCCAATAAAAACTGTATTTTTGATGCAGTGGACGTCATAATTTACTATATAAGAAACGTCCAAAACTGTAAATGGTCTCATTTCATGAATATCACAATAAGAGACGATCACGTCCAAACATAACAATAAAAGAACGAACTCTAATTAAATTTTGTCTAGAAAGCTATGATGTGAATAGACAAAACACGAAATTATATTGTTGTTTCTGAAGACGTCATGAAAATAATATCATTGCGCTATGACGTCAATAAAATCATTACCTTGTGGACGTCATAATTACTATATAAGAAGCTTCAGAACTGTAAAAGTTCACATTCATAATTACATAATGGTTTTCAATCAAGTATAATAAAGATCGAACTCTTTCCCTATACTAACTTGCATACGCAACTTTCAACTATAGTTTAAGATTTACAGTATTTATATTATGCATCATTATAAAATTATAAAAGGTTCAAATGTTTCGAAGATATAGAGTTAAAAATTTTCCCACCCCGGGATTCGAACCCGAGTCTGTTAAGTGAAAGTCAACTATCCTAGCCACTAGACCATATTGAACCATAAAGAAGTATGATTTAGAGAGCCATATGCGTATATCTTATTTCACCATACCAATTATAATAAGGTGCCAAAACCATATCCGCCGACTTGCAAACCTTACTTTTGACACATTAGTTAAATTTTTCATCAGGCTTAAAAATATGTTTTTGCTAGTTTTACATGAAAGAACGAACCTTAGTCCATATACAATAAAGAACGACACCTTGCCCATGTTAACTAAAACATAAATAGGGATTATGTAATTTCCAATAGTATCATGGCTGTAGAGATGGCTGAAACCTAGTTTACAATAAAAAAACGATCATTTGGAATAACAAAAATTGAATACCTTGAAATTAGCTAGCTACTTGATTATTTGAGACTCGTTTCTTACTATTTAAAAGAAGAAAAAGCCGTAGGCTTTTTTCTGTGGGTCTGCATTAAGGAACCTTTCAAGACTGTAGAAGTAGAGGAGGGTTTGAAATTAAGATCTTCTACTCATCTTCTCAGGGTCTCTTTAGGCCTGCTGATTACTATCTGAAAAATTTTCTTTAAACAGTACGGCAGTTTCATGAGTTCACGGTAAGCAAATTGTTTTGAAAAGAGAAATTAACAGAGGTAGGTAGCTTAAAATACCTTATCAGGTTTTTTTTATAAACGTAAACCGGTTTCTGGAAGTTAACTTTGTTAAAGAGAATTAGAAGAGTAATTGTTGATGAGTCACGCAAATTTACCACTATTTGTAGCTTCTATCACAAGTTACATAAAGGATCCTCATAGTCAGTTATAAATGGAGGTTTACGAAAGCTTCAGTGGTATTATGGCTATGGAGATAGCTAAAACCTAGAAAAGAACACTTATTTAACTTTTTTATAATAAAGAACGACCTCTTGCCTATACTAAATTTTATACGCCGCTTTAATTATAGTATAGGTTAGTAATTCCACAGATAGCTTGGCACTGGAAACATAGTAGTAGAGTTGGTTCAATGCTCATTTTAAAGAAAATTAACGGGGCTAAAAATCTTTTGTAATTAAAACAAATTATTTTTGAAATAGCATCAGTTTTTTGCGAAAAACTGCATATTTCATATTAAAGTTACATTACAAGACGATCATTAAAATAACACCTGCTTTGCATACATTGGACATAATTAGCTGCCTGTTTCTTTGAGGTTCGTATCTTATTCTGGGTTGCAGCGGTAGCTAGCAACCTAGTAAGAGACGATCACGTCCTATGTTAAGAAATATAATACCCCCTAACTCTTAAAAAAAGAGTCAGATCAAAACAAAAAGTACACCATTAGAACCGCCTTGTCCGAAACCCCTATAAAAGAAAAACTTACCGCCCTTTGGAATTGAATAACAAAGAAAATATATTGGCTTGAAAATCAATAAAATTGGACTTGGACCCACGTTATTCTCCAACAAACGGGATATTTTTTTTCGTTCCGCTTTTTCTTTCTCCTCAGCTAGCTGGGCACTGGAAAATCATAGAGAGCTGTATAATAGCTCATTTTAAAGGAAATTGCTACATCTAGTGCCTTTTGTAATTAAAAATAAAATACTTTTTAAAGTAGAATCATTTTTGTCAAAAAAATTGCATTTTTTATGTAATTTCATACTTCTAATAAGAGACGATCACGTTCAATGTTAAAAAATATAAAAACCTATAGTTTCTAAATAAGGAGTCAGACAAAAAACAAAAAGTACCACCATTAGAACACACCCCTCTGTACGAAAAACTTCCTGTTGATAGGAAGCTTTCTGTATGTTGGCTTCAACAGCAAGGGAAATATATTGGCTTGAAAATCAAGAAAAGTGGCAGCTACTACAATATTCTGCCTAATCGACATATTTTTCTCTTTTTCTTTTTTCTTTTTTTTTCTTGTTTTCGAACAGATAGCTTGCACTTGAGGATCGTAGAGATTTGTTCAATGGCTCATTTTAAAGAAAATTAATTGGGTTAAAAAACTTGTGTAACTAAAATAAATTATTTCTAAGAGAGAGAATAAATTTTTGCAATTAAAAAAATGTTAATTTCTAATGTCTTTTTCATACATTACAGTAAAGAACAAACTTCAAGCCCATAGTAGTACCTAAATAAAGATTATACTTAATATTAAAGATTGATCAATGATGTTTATAATATAATAAAGAACGACCTTTTGTCTATACTAAATTTTATACGCCACTTAATTTATAGTATAGGGTTAGTAATTCCACAGATAGCTTCACACTGAAGCATCGTAGAGAGTTGTTCAATGGCTCAATTATAAAGGAAATTAATAGGGCTAAAAAACCTTTGTTTAACTAAATTACATTAAAAGACGATCATAGGAATAACAAAACCAATTGCATACATTGGAATTAGCTAGCTACTTGATTGTTTGAGACTCGTCTCTTACTATTTCAAAAGAAGAAAAAAGCCGTAGGCTTTTTTCCTGTGTGCAATCAGTTTAGGGATTATAGTAAAGGACGGAATCAAGTAATCTGGGTTTTGCAGCGGTAGCTAGCAACCTAGTAGGAGACTATCGCGTCCAATGTTTAAGCAATATAAAAACCCATAGCTCCTAAAAAAGGAGTCAGATCAAAACAAAAGTAAACCATTAGAACCGCCTTATCCGAAACCCCTGTATAGTAAAACTTTCTGTCCCTTGGCTTGAACAGCAAGGGAAATATAGTGGCTTGAAAATCAAGAAAAGTGGCAGCTACTAACAACATTCTGCCTAACCGGGATATTTTTTTTTTTTGTTTCCAGAGATAGTTTAATATAGAACGACCCTCTTTCCTATATTAAACTTTGTAGGCCACTTAACTGTAGTATAGGTTTAGTAAAGTCCAGGTTGCAGCGGTAATTAGCACCATCATCTGGGTTGCCCAGCGGTTTATACTAAAGAACGAATATTTTTACCGATTTTATAGAATAAAGATCGAACTCTTCCACTATACTAAACTTGCATAGGCAACCACTATAGTTAAGATTACAGTATTTATATTATACATCATTCTAATTATAAAAGGTTTCGAGTGTTCGAAGATTATA
>JAPEVW010000205.1:157500-291000 GCA_027921565.1 Artemia sinica | reverse complement strand
TGTTATTAATTACACTGAAAAAAAAATTGAACACCTAAAAAGCCACGATAATTATTCGCTAGTTTGATGTGGCATAGACAATGCAATGTTTTGAATAATAGCAATACAGTAAAAATAAAAAAAAATATTTGTCAAGGAATATTGATTAGTTCAGAAAGAAGCAATAGTCTATTTCTCCTGAAGCATTTCTAGTCGTATGTTTACCGGGATATTAAATAAGTAATATTTTTACACCCCCCCTCAAAACTTAATTTCCCTTTTTTAGCATTATTTTCACTAAATACTTGCCCCCACCCACTCCCAAGACAGTTCAGAAAGAAGCAATAGTATATTTCTCCTGAAGCATTTCAAGTCAAATGTTTACCGGGGTATTAAATAAGTAGCATTTTTACACCTCCCTCAAAACTTAATTTCCCCCTTCCTAGCTTTATTTTAACTGAACACTTGCCCCACCCCCCTCACTTCATATAAAGTAGTCAAAATAGAGCTTAGCCAAATCTAAATTTCATAGCACGGGGAGGGGGAAATCATGACGTACATTCATTGTGCAATTCTTATCAAAAACAAAAACCTTGCCAACTTTTAGAATGTGCTACCTCCAAAATTGACTCCCCCTCCCCTCTCCTTCCCTCCCCTGCCCCTCAGAAATGGGGGAACGAAGGGAACGTTAGATCCTATTTTAAATTGACAATACTTTTTCAAACGTTACTTGTGTATTATACAGACCACATCGGAGAGGTAAAGCTAGGTCAAGTCACAATGTCATTCTATATTATTTATATCCTCATTAAGGACATTCAGAGCAGAGTTACGCAAATAGAATACCTTTTTTTGCAAATTGAGTTAGTTTTATGCGAATGATAAAAGTTTTGGCAAATCGAGATAGCTTTACGCAAATGAAATACCATTGATACCGCTAATAATACATGCGATACTGAACGAGTTTATCAGATACCTATAACTTACAGGTTATTAACACGTTTGACCAGTTTTGATTGGAATTGTATTTTTTTTGTCAGAAGAAAGATCATGGATACGTGTTTATTTTTTTTTTAAACTGGTATTAATCAAACTCTCAAACATGCTTGAGTACATTATACGTTTGCCAAGTTTTAAAAAACCGACTAATCAACTTACTGTATATGGAGTAGTTACAGTATTTTTTCTTGTTTTTAATTTTAGCTGATATAAAATCGTATTACAAAAATACTCTAATTGTTTATTTTTATTACATTTTATTTTAGACGAATACTTCTTTTTAAAGAGTCTTGATAACAAAAATGTATTTTTAAAAAAATCATTTTTTACACAAAATTTTTTAATAGACGGCCACAGTTGCTGGATTAATCCCATCAGCTGTAAATCATAATTGCGTTGAGTTTCATGACCTAAAAACGAGGACCAAGCATATTCCCCCATCATAAGACTCTGCCATGGAAAAGTTTCCCCCGCAGAAGCCCCCCCTAAGTTCCCCAAATCTTCTTGCGGAATTTTTCTCCAAATAAAATATAGGGGGGGGGGGGTGGGGGGGGGGGGGGGGGGGGGGGGGGGGGGGGGGGGGGGGGGGGGGGGGAGCATCCAAAGAGACACTAAGACAAATAAAAAGAACAAAGAAAAAACATTTGTGCAATAAAAAAACATATAGAAAGTGTGGTTGGTCATTGCGCAAGTAAGAGATGGTTGGCAGATGTCTATTAAAGTGCATTCCTTTGCCCAAATTGTATAATCTTCATTAGTCCTCAGATGAATAAAGGCAGGAGAATAAAGAGCCTCTATGAATTAGCCTCTTGTCTCCCACTATTTAGACTTAGTCTGAATAAGAGAATTGCAGGGTGATACCTACTTTCTTATTACAAAAAATTTGTTTGCGACGTTAGGTTAAAGCTTCATCTAAACTAAAATAATTCACTTCCAATGTCTTTGGATTACAAACAATGATTTCTATATATAACAGAATTCTAGTGGCCATTTTACAAGCCGAGTAATTTACAATTTACACTAGAATTTACACTAGAATTTATCTAGTGTCCATTTTACAAGGTTTCTGGAGGTAAAAACAGCCTTCCTCTTGTTTTTGTTTTTTTTTGCTATTGACCCTTTTCTACCGATATCATATTAAATCAAACTTTTGAAATATCTCTCTTGTTGCTAAAATATAAATGTGTCATAATTTTTCCTTCGGGGTTGGTATTAACCCTTCACCTTCTGTGTTAGCCTTCATCTTAACCTGCAATGTTAACTCAAACCCCATAGAGCATGAAAAGAGAATTAGCTGCTGCAAAAACGCAATAATAAATAATATATGAACATTCTAAACAATATATATTCTGTCTATATTTAGAATATTAATCCGTTATTTAAAAAAAACATATTTTGTCATTGTTTATTTCTCAAATTTTCTCTTTGGCTACTAAATTTTACATTTTAGGGGGTTCTGTTGGGATGGCTTAAGGCCAATGTAGCTGTTTCATTGGGACAGTCTTCCAGATGACAACATCACAGCCCAAAAACTGGAATAGTAGCGAGAGGTTGAGGAGGGGACAGCCCCTTTCATATACGGAATAATTTCTGTTCGTTTTAAGTTTTAACATCGTTCCTTACTTTCAGTTAAAAAAACTTGTTTTTTTTTAAATTTAATAATAATAAAAAACCTACGCCTTCAGAGGTAATTATACAGGGGATTGACATTTGTCAAATCAGCAGGCAAAGGACAAGCTTGGAGGAGATATCAAATCCTGTCTTGAAATGGCAGAAAGTTGTCGATAATTTGGAAGGAAGTGCACGACAAGAGAATAAGTAATAAAATGGTTTTAGATGTTTACCCCCATCCCCGGGAAAATGCCCACCGGAAAAATACCCCTGTGGAAAATAAGGCTTTCTAATTTTGAGAATTTTATTCGAGTTTTGTTTTTTTAATTTCCGTAAGGGGAAGGAGTTTTGGTACTTATATATTATAGGCCACTCACTCAAGTTTACCCCTGTGTAAAACTCTATGTTTCTTCGTTAGTTTCTTTCAGCTTAGTGCGAGACAAGAGACAAGTGACAGGTTAGAAAAAGGTAAACAGGACTAAAAGGTAGCTAGGTTAGGCTAGGTTACGCATTGGGTACTTTCCAATTAGCGGGTACCCACGCGATAATACGAAGATCAGATAAAAACCTGTTTGTCTGAAAAGATAAGCAGGGTTGCCACCGGTGACACTTTAGTGTCACTTTTGACACTATTTTTTTTTAAAAATGGCACTTTTTGGGACACCTGACACTATTAGGACACTTTTTAGCAAAAGTGGCACTTTTTTTGCTTAGTAGCACTATTTTACAAAAAAAAGAATTTTTTCAGACAAAAAACCGGAAGGAAAACTGTCAATGTAGATGTACATCGATATCCTTTTTCTGTCAGTTAAGATTCTTATCTTAACTCCGCGCTCGGCAATTATTGGATGCAAGAATCTTTCTGTGCGGTGAAAAACATAAACGTGTTTATCTCTATCTGTGTGTGATAAATTTTTATATTCTTATTCTTGTCACTGATTAGCGAAGATCATCCAGTGATCTTCGGTACGAAATACTTGGCAATGAAGAGGACAGAGATAGACATTTTAACTGCAATGTGGTGGAGAAGCTTTCAGATGTTTTCAGTTGTTTAGTTCAACTATTTTCTGTTGTTGCAATAATTTTTAGGCTCATAGACGATAAGTCAGTCAAGCAGTTTGCAATTCTTGAGTGGGTCCGAATTCAATTTTTGTGTTTTATTAGTTGAGGGTTGACTACAATTCAAAGAAGAAAAGAGCAAGAAAAGCTAAGAGTGTATTTTTTGCGCCACTATGTTAATAGCTGTTACTATGTTAACCAGTCACTGGGCCAGTGACTGCATAACTTTGTGCATCTTTTCATCGATTTCCGTGACTGGAGCTCTTGGAGCCCAGTGACTGAAAAGCTCACTGGTGACATTACATAACGACTCAGCAACGCAAAAACATCCACTGAGCTCACTGGTGTCCCACAAGAATATCTAGTGACCTCTTCAGTGACTGGGCCAGTGACGCAAAAATGCGCTCTAAGATTTCTGTTCACACTTTTTCATATTTTTTTCTCTTGAATTCTTGGCAATGGAAAAATGAATATTCATGCATAACCATCATTAAAAAAAAATCGATACCAAAACTTCCATTATCTTTAATCCTATGCAATCATTAGCAAAATCACAATCTAATTTCACTTTTTTTCTTACTTCAATTTATGTTACATCATTACATAAATTGAATTTGGAAGCACTCCTCATTTTAGTTATTTTATTCCCACTAATATTTGATTGTAAATGTGCTTTCACGCTAATACACTAAATGCTCGTTTTTTTTTATTATAAAGGTGCTTTCATATTGATACTTAAAATGCTAGTTGACTGTTCCTAAGCCCTAGACCCAGGACACTTCTTAAAGAATAATTTACTGGGAGTAGCGAGAGTTTTCGTGAAACTTATTCTATTCAGGTTGTGATAAATAGATTAGATGATATAGCTGTCTTATTGTTTTTTTCACTAGTTTTTGCCAAATAAATTATTTGAAAGAGTTAGTGTCTGAACTACTATTAGTTGTGTTTATCATAGGGTCATCAATAGCTACGATCTATGTTCGTGGCATTCTCTTCAGCATTTTCGAAGAAAAAAAAAGTTTCAAGCGCCTGAATGCACTGTAGTAATCCAGATCTAGTCCATTTTTTTTTTTTATGGAAAAACTGGATGAAAAACTCTAAATGTAGACAAGTATTGCTGTTCTTTTTTTCCGTTTTCTCAAAAGAAAAACAAAAGAAAAAAAAACTGCTTCATCTTTTCTTTTTCCGTTCCTTTTTCACGCTAAGAATAAAGACTGCTCAGAAAAAAAAAAAAAGAGAAGAAAGTACTCTGTGGGACAAGTTCCCATTTTATACAGTAAGCAACATTTATGTTTTTAGCGAGTTGTTAGGAGGGGGGCTGGAAAGTTGACAAGAGTGGAAGTGCTGCACAAAGCGGAAATCAGCACTGACTAAGTTAAATCCAAATTTTTTTTTTTATAGATGATAGATGGCATTAGATCCGACATTTCATGTTGGAGAATTTAAAGATACGGGACACCACGCGGGGATGATCCGAAGCGGATTGGCGAATATTTTCAATACAAAAAAGCTTGTCAATATGAGCGCGAGCGACGCATAGCGTCGCGAGCGGCAAATTTTTGGAAAAATGTCACTTTTATACAAAATTGACACTATTTTGCCACCCAAAGTGGCACCAAGAACACCGGCCGAGTGGCAACCCTGATGATAAGTGACTGAATGAACAAGAATGTTAATTACAATTTGGGATTTGCCAAAAAACCGAATCCACGACATTACAGCGTTCTGGGCGCATAATTGTAATTTGTAATCTTATAATTTTGTTCATAAACCATTATATTTTGATCCTATTTTGTTTTATTTTAGTACCCCTGTTTAGTACCGGGTATCTGTTTTGGGTGTTGCAGACTAACAGTTTTTATCCTATCTGATCTTCGTGTTATCACGTGAGTACCAGCTAATTGAAAAGTACCTATGTATTTAATATATGCTATGCTTTACCCCCCCCGCCCCTCCCCACCTAGTATGCAAAAAAAAATATATAGCCCAATTTTTTCTGAACTCTTATATTTTCATCTTATTTTGTTTATATTCACTACTTAACTTATGTCCCGGACGTCCTCAAGGGTCGCGTTGGGGCCATCTCCTTCACACGTTCCTGGATCAGTTTCCTTTACAAAGTCCGGTCATCAGCTTGTCTCAGAAGGCATAAGAGGTCATCTTCGAAGTTGTCACGCCATCTCTTCCTAGGTCTTCCAGGTGGGTGGCTACCGTGGACCCTTCCTTCGAAGGCAACTTTTATCAGGCGCGAGTTTTCCATTCGCTGTATGTGGCCCAGCCACCTAAGTTGCTGCAGGTGCACTTTTTGGAGAATAGTAGTGTTCCCGCTTCAGCTGCTTCCGAAGATCTTCGTTCGAGACTCTGTCTTGGCATGTGATTCCGGCAATGCGTCGGAGGCATTTTGTCTCGAAAACCGAAATTCTGCGTTCATCTTCGACTTTCAGTGTCCACGTTTCGCCAGGCGTACATGGCAACAGGTATGATTTGAGAGTCGAAAAGTCGAAGTTTCAGTTGCATAGATAGGTGTTTATTTTTAAGAGAGGGGGAGTAGCCTCTTGAAGCTTGCACTTCCTAGGGCAAGTCTGCGTTTTATGTCGTCGGAGCAGTTGTTGTCTGATGATATTAAGCTCCCTAGGTACACGAACTTGGTAACCGATTCGACTTCTTCACCACTTACTACGAAACGGACAGTGGATGGGCTTGGGTCTTTTGTGGTGCGCATCGCTTTGTTCTTCTTTGGATTTATGAACATACCAAAGCTATTTGCGGCTTTTTTTAATTCGGAGGCTTGGGTTTGTAGATTGGACTCAGTTTCTGCTAGCTTGTCGAGGTCGTCAGCATAAGCTAGGGTATCGATGTTTGTACCGTTAACGGTACCTCCTACATTGTTCTCAAGCAGGGACACCATGGCATGTAAGAAGAGCTTGAAAAGTTGCGGTGAAAGTATGCAACCTTGTAGCACGCCCGAAGTTGTAGCGAACTCTTCTGTTTGGCCTTCTGGGGTCTGAACACAGCTACGGTAATTGTCATACATATTTTTGGCTATGTTTACTATATTTTCAGGAACCCATAGTTGACTAGTACATGCCAAAGGCCATTTCGCCATACTAGATCAAAGGCCTGCTTAAAAATCAATGAATAGTTGGAGGATTTCTTTGCCAAATTCAAGGTACCTTTCTGCGAGTTGCCTCACTACAAAGATCTGGTCGGTGGTAGACCGTCCAGGGCAAAAACCAACCTGATAGTTGCTGATGATGTGGTCTGTTATGGCTCTGATTCGGTTTAGAAGGATCCTTGTTATGACTTTAGCTGGGTGACTTGTAAGGCTTATGGGCCGGTAATTTTCACAGTTGTTTTTAGGGCCTTTCTTGTGGAGCGGTACGATGACTGCCTTCGCCCATTCTTTTGGGAAATGGCCTGTTGACCACACGGCGACAGCCACTTTATGTAGTAGGTCCCTCTAGTAGAGGAGACCCAACTTTAAGCAGCTCCGCAGGGATAACCATCAGGGCCTGGGGCTTTATTGTTCTTGAGACTGTGAAGGGCCTCTTCTTTACCTCACTAAGTAAAGGTGGGGGCTAGGGTCACATTCCAGCTTGGAAAATCCTGACAGCACATTAGGGTTGCAGGTAAGAAGCGAATTCAGTTTCTCTTCGAAGTGGCTTTTCCATCTGTCTTTAATAGCCTCGCTGTCACTGAGGAGCTTACCGCCCTTGTCCAGGACGCTAGTAGCGATGGTGGACTTTTCGTGGAGAGTTCTTTGACTGTTTTGTACATTCTGTGTTTGTTTCCTGACTTGAAATCCTTCTCGCAGGACTCGCACTTCTCCCATATATAATCTCTGAGGGCTGTCCGAATCTTTTGTTTACCGTCTGCTGTATCCGCTTATACATGTCCCTACTTTCTCGGTCCAGCTTGTTACAAACCTGTCGCTTTTGGTCACAAAGATCTAGAATCTCATCTGTGATCCAGGGCTTCTCTGTTTTAGGTTTGTGGCCTAAGATTTCCTTAGCTGTATCTATGAGTGCTGTGTTCAGTTTCTCAACTAGGGCATCTAAGATGACAGGGGTTATGGTCGACGGGAGTGACTCAAGTATAGGACCAAGACTTTCTTCCAGTGACTGCAGGAAAGTGGTGCGTGTGTGATGGGTTCTTTCAGTTTATCGGTGCGGAGTCTTGGGATCTTATTTTTATTTACAGGAAGGGTTTTCAGTCGGATTTTTGCCAATTTGCTCATTACAAGGACAGGATCTGAATCTAAGTCTCCTCCAGGCAAGGCGGTGGTATTTGTGACATATGACTTCCACCGTTTTGAGATGAGGACATAATCAATCAGATTTGTCGTCTTTCCATCTAGGGATATCCAAGTTGCCTTTCTTCTCTTTCTATGTTTGAACATTGAGTTCGTAACAAAGAGATCATTATCACTGCAGAACTCAAGTAGACGCTCGCCACGTGCGTTTCGCCTCCCAAGTCCGAATTTGCCTAAGACATCACTGTCAAGCTGTGTAGCTTCTCCGGTGATAGCATTGAAGTCACCCATTACTCGAGGAGATCTTTCTTTGGGACTTCATCAGTTAGAGACTGAAGTTGTTGATAGAAGGTGTCAACTTCTTCATCAGGTCTTGAGGAGTCGGGGGCGTACACTTGGATGGCGGTGATGTTTTGTACTTTCGCTCGCAGCCGAATCATCATAAGGTGCTCTGAGACTAACTTTGTGGCTATGAGTGCGCGCTTCGCTTTGCGTGTTAGGAGAAAGCCAACGCCTTGTCAGTGTTTGCCATCAGGTCTGCCAGAGTATGAAAGTATGATGTCGCCGCATCGTTGTTCTCATAAACCAGGCAAGTGAGTTTCTGAGAGGCCAATAACGTCCCATCTGTACCTCTCGAGCTCTTTGACAATTAGCTCTAGTTTCCAGGGCTTTGCCAAAGTTTGCGCATTCAAAGTCCCCAGGTAGAACGGGGCTTTCTGTGTCAGAATAGCGGTTTCTCCTGGTAGAGTGCTATCATCCTCAATGGGAATCGTCATCGTCTGCCGAGTTCGCATATCTTCGTCTGAAGTCGTCATATCGTCGGCTCCCCCGTAGGCGGTAACATTATCATTCACTGTTATATCTTTCCTTCCGTCGGTTATACCCGGACGCGGTAGCAAAGTTTTGTCTCTTTGTTTTCAACTGATCCATAACTTAAAAGAATAGGATTTCATGGCTATTGTAGGACAGCGGCAAGCCACTCCTCTCTGTCCTTTGCAGGTGACTGATTTCCTCCATCTTGAGAGTACTCCGCTATCACAGCTTTCTGGTTGCTGACTATTTACCCATAGCTGGGACTAGTGTTTGACTCTGTCGGGACGTTTCCATGCACCGCTGGGCCCAGCAAAGAATGATAAAAGGGGCCTTAGTTCCTCCTTAACTGTGTTTGACCCCAGAGTTAGGGGTCTAAGTTATGTTTAAGGACCCCCAGAAACTGGGTTCCCCCTTGGTCCGCACCTTCTTATTGGTTATTCGAAGGAATCCCCATATCTGGAGGACTTCCCCCATCCGCCACCTGGGGACGCGCCTGAACTCCCTGGGGGCGGCTTCTTGCGTATGTACCCAGATTCTACACAAGTACCATTTGGGCTATATATTTACATATTAGGGGGGGGGGTAGAGTATTTGGATAGTTTGAAGTCAGAAAATAGTTCTTACTTCGTAATATGCAGAATAATTGTATCTAAATCATTTTCGATGCAGACCCGCTATACTACCTCCCCCCCCCCCCTTATGTGCAAATCTATTACCCACATTTGTTCCTAAAGTAACGAAGAAACTAACAAAGAAACCGGTTTGTTCTCGTGTTTTACACATAGTGTAAACTGGAGTGAGTGGCACATAATACACAAGTACCAAAATTTCTCCCCCCCTACGAAAATTAAAAAACTAAAACTCGAATAAAATTCTCAAATTTGGAAAGCGTTATTTTCTACGGGGGGGTTATATTCCTGGGGAGGGTATTTTCCATTGGTGGGGTATTTTCTGCGAGGCGGTATATTATGGGGGGTCCGGGGGTGTTTCCCGGGGGGTAATTACCGGCCATGTTTCAAAAACTTACACTCTCTATAATAGAACCATCAATTTCTGATCTAATGAGCACCCTCTGAAGTTTCTACGGTCATGAGACAAAGGTGGGGATGGGGAAGGGCATTCCTCCTCTTCTACAAAATAAATTATGCTCATTTTAGGGGTTAATTTTACTCTTTATATTCATAATAAAAGCATAGACCAGAATATTCCCAGAAATCAAAAGGGAGTATATATCACTTTCACATTTTAAAGTTCCTTTTAAAGTCCACATATTTGTTTAAAGTTCCTTTTGTACCCCCTCCCTAAGAAACACGTCCTCCCCCAAGACAAATCCTGGTTATTGCCTTGGGGATTATACATCAATTCCTACTCCCCACTCTACTCGTCCTCCTGTTAGAACTAATTCTGTATTTATCTGATGGCTCAACACCTTTTTGATACGTTTTTTAAAGTTCTTTTTGTACCCCCTCTCCCTAAGAAATACGTCCTACCCCCAAAACAAATCCTTGTTATGGCCATGGGGATTATACACCAATTCCTACCTCGACACTCTACTCAACTTCCTGCTAGAACTAATTCTGTATTTATCTGATGGCTCAATGAGAACTGGGATGTTTTGGCATCAAAGTGCACCCTCTGAGGTATCTGCATCCCTCCCTAAGTAAAAAATCATAGAACCCCATTATAGAAGTTCAAGCGTCTTTTTAAGTTTTGTAATTTGTCCATTGCTTACAGATAGTATTTGCTATTGGGAAACATACGAACATTATTGGCGGGGGAGTTTTCTGCAACGGGAGGAGGGGGGCATTTTTCAGGACAAATTTTTTAGAGGGAATGTATTTTCCATGGGGGAGGGGGCCAGGGGTTATTTTCTTGCAGGATAAACGTCTCATCTCTCACGCCCACCTTTTCCCTAAACACATCCAATCAAAATTTTGAGATAGCCATTTTATTCAACGTACTTTTAGATTCTGGAAATTAGGTCTTTGAGGATAACGACCCCCCACAGCTCTCAGGGCAAGGGTTTGTAAGTTATGCCCTGGGGACATATAAGGTTTTTATGAACGTGTTGTCTTAGAAACTTCAAAAAGGGCTCATTTGATTGGAAATCGAAAATGCTATTGCCCTTTTTAATAGTCGTCAGTGATTGGAAAGCAACTAACACCCCTTCCACGCCCACCATTTCACCAAACATATCTAATAAAAAATTTTAAGTAGCCATTTTGTTCCAGGCAGCTCAAAGTTCAGGAAATTACACCTTTGATTAGGACACTCCCCCCAGAGTCTTCAGGGCAAGGGTTATAAGTTATGCCCTCGGGATATATGAGGTTTTTATTGAAATCTTTGTCTTAGAAACTTGAAAAAGGGCGCATTCGATGTGAATTTCAAAGGGCTAGTGCTCTTTTTAATAGTCAAGAGTGATTTGAGGGCAACTAACCCCTCTCTCACGCCCACCTTTTCCCCGAACACATCCAATCAAAATTTTTAGATAGCCTTTCTATTCAAGGTAGTTGAAAGTTTCGGAAATTAGGTGTTTAAGGATGACAACCCCTCCCCACCATATCCCTCAGGGCAAGGGTTGTAAGTTATGCCCTGGGGGCATATAAGGGTTTTATTGAAAGTGTCGTCATAGAAACTTCAAAAGGGCTCATTCAATTGGAAATTGAAAGGGCTAGTACCTTTTTAATAGTTGAAAGTGATTGGATAGACTAACGCCCTCTTACGCCCACAATTTTTCCAAACACGCCCAATAAAAATTTTGAAATATCCATTTTGTTCAACTTAGTGGAAAATTCTGGAAATTAGGTATTTTAGGATAATAACCCCCTCAGAGCCCTCAGTGCAAGGGTTGTAAGTTATGCCCTGGGGGCATATAAGGTTCTTATTGAAAGTGTTTTTGTGGAAACTTCAAAAGGGGCTCATTTGATTGGAAATTGAAGGGGCTAGTGCCATTTATAATAGTTGAAAGTGATTGGAGAGCAACTAACGCTCATCTCACGCCCACCATTCACACATCCAATTTAATTTTTGAGGCAGCCATTTGTTTAACGTAGTTCAAAGTTTTGGAAATTAGGGTTTAGAGGATGACAACCAACCTGACAACTCTTAAGGCAAGGGTTGTAATTTATGCCCTGGGAGCATATAAGGTGTTTATAGAAAGAGTTGTCGTTTCAAAAAGAGCTCATTCGATTGGAAATCGAAAGGCCTAGTTCCCTTTTTAATAGTCTAAAGTGATTGGAAGGCTTGACATTTTTATGGTAAAGATCGATGTAGGTATAATGTGTCATTTTTGTTGTTGTTGTTTGGACCAGGGCACTTCGTATCGAAGGAGTTGTCGCGGGAACTTCGAAAAGGGCTCAATCAATTGAAAATAGAAAGGGCTGATGCCTTTTTTAATATTAGAAAGTAATTGGATGGCAACTAATCCCCTCCAATTTGCCCATTATGTTTTTAAAACTAAATGTTGCCTTAAGATTAAATCAAAATACACTGTGTTAATGCTAATTCCCAATAAGGCATCTCAGCTGTATCCCAAGAACGACTTAGGTATTATGTTCGTACTTTTGGGGCTACTTCTGCTCTTAAAATTTTACCAAATCAAAATAGCGTAAGTGTATCCAAGCTATTAAAGAAAGTAAACAAATTTTTTTTGCGATTGGTATTAAGTTTTCCATTTCATGTCAACTAGAGGAGGTATGAAACTAAATTAAACACTACTTTTGTGTTCGGATTTTAAAAGGGTGTATGTTGTTAAGAATTGCTGAAAATTTTTCTCCAGCATACAAATAGAAGGCAAAACTATAATGTCTTAAAAAAACGAAAAAATTTAAAGTATTGTTATCTTTTTGCCTGAAAAGACTATGTCAATATGAAACGAACATAAATTAATTAAAAAAAACTTTTTCCACAGAATAAGTTTTTCAAAAAAAAAGTAAAGAACTCCATTAAGCAAAAAATGAGCAAAAATAAAATCAAGTAATCTACCAAGCGTGAAACTACCACAAATCAGCATAGATAAATAAATGAAACCCAAAACGAACAGAAATTACAACAAATAACCGAGTCAAACTGAAAACGAGCAGAAATCAACACAAGTTGGGATCAAATCCCCTTTGCCTTCCCAAGGCCAGAATAAAATTTGCACTTTACTGAAAACAATACAAATGAGTATGCATTGTCAGTTTAATATACATATACTTATATTTAGTAATCAAAATGTTATTATTATAATTATTTATTAAAGCTATGAAAGCAGAAAAATTATGTAGAAATAGTGGTAGTACTGTGCAAATGTTGCCCTTATGGTCAATTGATCATTCTCCTCATCATTCCATGAAAGTTTTAATTTAATACCCTCAGTCTTTCCTGAGTTATGTCCTTTTGACAACCAGGTTGCACATAATGCGTTTTAATTTAGTTCAACATTCACCTTCATATTCTCTAAAAACTTTCCCTTGAATATCCTTACCATAGGTCAATCATGCCCCCTTTCCCCAAAAAAAATACTTTGTGTAAATAATGGACGAATTGCTTAACTTACAACCTTTGCTTAAAGGGTCCTGGGAAGGGGTTGACATCCCCATAGACATAGGTTTTTGGACCTTTAACTATATTTATCGAAATACGTGTCTGAAAATTTTTATTAGATATATTTGGAGAATAAAGGGAATTGGTAGAGGGGCTGACTGCCCTCCAATTACTTTAATTCTTAATATAGGATTTAGAACTTTCAACTTTTAATCAAATGAGCTCTTTTCAAAGCTTTTACGACAACTCCTTCCATGCGATTTGCCTTGCTTACAACGGAGAAGAAGAAATAGATAATTATTACATTGTACTCTCTCTACTCTTTACTTTGGTCTCCTTTTAGTTAATTCAATACCGTCACAGCGTCTTCACATCCTCATGTTGTATCTAAAATAAAGCTGATATGCACTTTTGACAAACTGCATGCACGCAGCATGTTTCGATTCTTTTCAACTATTCTCTCAATATTAGTATTTACCATAGTAGCTGTATGAGGAGTACTACTAGTAGTAGTAGAAGTAGCAGGATTAGTAGTAGTAGCAAGATTAGTAGTAGCACTAATAGCAGTAGCATTAGTGGGAGTAGGAGGAGTAGTATGCACATTTTGCTTTTTGGTCAGTTGAACATCCTCCCCATCAAACCTATGATGCTGCGGATATGTCCTTTGATAGTGTGCAAATATCTTACGCACAATGTTCTTGGGGTACCGCTTATGTGTCCTTTTGACAACCTGCATGCGCATAGTTTCTTTTAATTTAGTTCAATTTCTCCCTCTCCATTTCCTGAATTTTTCATCTTAATAGGTTCCTCTTGGCCTTTGTAGTAATTGCAATGGAAGCATCATATGGTGTAGGGCTAGTAGTAGTTGTAGTAGTATTAGTAGTACCGTGCATATATTGCCTTTTCGGTTGATTGTCCCCCCCCTAAGTAATTTCTTGAAAGTTCTAACTTAATGCCATAAGCCATTACAGAGATATGACTTTTTGACAACCTGAGTGCATATTGTTTGGTCAGATTTGGTTTAACTTTCCCCTCAATATCCTCTTACATTTTTACCTTTGTACCCTTAGCTTTCCTAATACTAGTATAATAGTGGTAGTAGTAGCGGTAGTATTAGTTGTAGGAATATTTATCAGTATTAGTGTTGCTTTAGCAGTAGCAGTAACAGTAGTTGCAGTTGCATTAGTAGCGGTAGTTTGCATAAGTAGCGGTAGTAGTATGCACATATTGCATCTCAGAGAGTTGAACATCTCTATCCTGATGCACTGGAAGTTTCAGCTTTATACAGTAAGCTTTTTCTAAGATAGTGCTGATACCAAGGCCGTATCCATTGGGGGGGGGGGTTTACCCGGTTTGAACCCCCCCCCCCCGAAATTTTGACCGAGTCGAAAATTAGTCTAAAAAATACCTGTAAAGACAAAAACCTTACCAGAAAAAAAATATGCTCCCACACTAAATCCTATTGCATTTTGTGGGTTAACGGTTCTGATCAGCTTACGCAATTAGGTAACCGTAGGTAACCCCATGTTCACCTGACCTTGCATAGTAAATTAGGGTTAATAATATGCGCTCTGATCAGCTTACGCAATTAGGTAACCTCATGTTCACCTGACCTTGCATAGTAAATTAGGGTTAATAATATGCGCTCTGATCAGCTTACGCAATTAGGTAACCCCATGTTCCCCTAACCTTGCATAGTAAATTAGGATTAATGGACGCTCGAGGTATGGTATAAGAGAGTGCAAGATTGTCAGTTCAGTTCAATTTCGGACTTGGCTAAGAGAAGAGTGATTTTCAACATGAAGAGGAAGTATGACATTACGTCGTTTTTCGCGCCCAAGCGGACCAGGGATGTTTCTGATAGTGGCATTAGCGGGACGTCTGCGGAGCATTCATCTACGCCTGTGGATCTGAAGAGCACTGGGAGCCATCGTTGAAGCTTCTGAATCACGCACACTGGAACCAACCACGACGCAAAACGCACTTGCACCAACCCAGTCTTTGTTGCAAATGAAATCGGTCGTTTTGTCAACAAATCATCCAGTCTCGATTCAAATTCTAAACTTCGTTTGCTGAAGAGCCCTTGGACTCCAGATGTCTCCTAAATTTTTCCAGTATCCGAAAAACGGAAGCTAGAGTTTCAGTTAACTTGGCTCGCTCGTTCCAGTTGGTTGTCCTACTCTCAGCCTGAGGACGCTGCTTTTTTGCAGATTTTGCGTTCTGTTCTCGTCAGAGATAGCTAGGAAAGGCTGCCACCAGCGCTTGGGGAATCTAGTCACAAAACCATTCAGGAACTGGAAGGATGCGATGGAGTGCTTCACAGCTCACCAACAAGCACAGTTTCATAGAAAAACTGCATCGTATCGGCTGAAAACTTCATTTCTGTCTCGGAGAAAAGGCAGGACAATATCGTGCACCAACTGGACGCGGCGAGGAAAGCGTAGGTTCAAGAAAATCGCCAGAAGTTGCGACCAATTGTTGAGACGGTGATATTTTGTGGGTGGCAACAACTTGCCCTTCGTGGTACCAACGATTCCGGTCCCATTTCGGTCTCGGATCCAGAACCTTCTCACAATGATGGCAACTTCCGAGCACTACTGTGGCTGAGGGCAAGACACGGTGACGGTGTTCTGAAGAACCACCTTCTTTCTGCGGCCGGAAATGCCACATATCTTTCTCCCATCATCCAGAATGGTATTATCGCCACATCCGGAGAGCTTCTTCAGCGGTCTATTGCGGAAAGAGTAAACGCAAGTCCATGCTTTTCGGTGCTTGCTGATGAAACGGCGGACGTTTCGAATACCGAGCAGCTGTTTGTTTGCGTCCGCTGCACTTTCAAAGGGAACTTGCATGAGGACTTCTTTGGTTTTACCCCAGTTTCTGATTTGACTAGGCAAGGTCTGGCTTCATCAATCCTGCAATTTCTCGAAAGCCTTGGTCTTAATCTGAACAAGATGGTTGGTCAGGGATATGACGGTTTAGCAGCGATGAGTGGGCATCTTAGGGGTGTCAGACTGTTATAAGTGAAAAGTATCCGAAGGCGCTTTACGTTCATTGTAGTGCGCACAGTCTCAACTTGGTCATCTCTTCTGTATGCTCTATTCTGGCGTTTAAGCATTTCTTCGGTGTCTTGTCACAAGTCTGCAGTTTTTACCATACTTCCCCACTCAGGACACAAAATTTAAAAGAGAAGATCACGAAATACTACCGGATTCGAGGAAACATACTTTAACCGGACTCTGCGAAACAAGATGGGTGGAGCGCCACGATTCAGTCGTGCGTTTTCTTGAGCTGTACCGACCAATCCTGCGATCCCTGGAAGCTCTTGAAGAGAACGGACAAGCAGAAACTTCTGCAAAAGCGGCGCAGCTGCTGGACACGATGAGCCAGTCACAATTTGTTGTGTGTCTCCATGTGGTCAAAGAGCTTTTCTGCCTTACGCTTCCATTGTGCAAGACTCTTCAGTCAGTTGACTGTGATTTGGCAGCTGCATGCAGGCACGTGTAAACTGTCCTTTCAAAAACAAAGGAAACGCGAGGGAATGCTGCTACTGCTTTCACGTCTATTTTCGACGAAGCTCAGCGTTTTGCCCGTGACTTAGGACTGGAGATGACTCGTCCAAGGACGAGAGGTGGCCGGAGTATGCACGCAGACGATCCAGACCTTCTCAACCACTATAGAGCCTCGCTCTTTATTCCTTTCCTCGACCATTTCACTTCTGAGCTGCAACAACGATTTTGTGCTTCACCAGAAAGACTGGCACAAACTGCTGTCAAATCTCAGTGTCCTTTCTCCAGCCAAAATTGTTTTTGTCGATCTGAAGGCATTAAACCTGGAGTCATTGGTTGAATTGTATGGCGATATTCTGCCCGAGTCAGACTGTCCGAAGCAAGAAATTGAGCTATGACGCATCAAGTGGGAGAATGTTCCGGTATCAGAGAGGCCTACTTGTGCTGTGTCTTCGCTTCAGGCATGCGACGCTAGCTTTTTCCCAAATGTTTTTCTTCCTCTGGCTGTTCTTGCGACGTTAGCTGTTAGCACTGCTACTCCGGAAAGAAGTTTTTCAACGCTCAGAAGGCTCAAAACCTAGCGGAGAAATTCAACAGGAGAAGAACGATTGAGTGGCTTAGCCCTCCTTGCAGTCCATAGGGACATTGACATCTGCCCTGACAAGGTCATCGACATTTTTGCAGGGAAGAAAAATCGTCGCCAGGATTTCGTTTTATAGATATTCGCCCTTACTTTTAGCTAAAAAAAGAACTAAAAAATATATAGACTACTTCTAGCCTACTATTTGGCTTCTTTTTGCGCAAAAAAATAGCTTGTAGTATTTAACTGTATGTAAATACTTGTCTTGTTTTTGCGTTACTAAAAAAAAAAAAAAAAAAAAAAAAAAAAAAAAAAAAAAAAAAAAAAAAAAAAAAAAATGCCCCTTATAGATACGAAAGTATGCCTAGTGGACGCGTCCTCGTTCGCAAGGGGCGGACTAACGGTCTCGAGCTAACGTAATGTTGCTCGAGGATGTTAGACAAAGTCCACGGGAAAAAATCGGATAACCCCCCCCCTCCCGAACAAAAATCCTGGATACAGCCCTGGCTGATACGCTCTTTTGACAATCTGTATTCACATAATAGGTTTTGATTTAGTTCAAATTTTCTCTCAACCTTTCTTTAAGTAATTATATAAAAAAAAACAAGTTTTTTTAAACTGAAAGTAAGGAGCGACATTAAAACTTAAAACGAACAGAAATTATTCCGTATATGGAAGGGGCTGTCCCCTCCTCAACGCCTCGCTCTTTACGCTAAAGTTTTTTATTGTTTTAAAAAATAAAGTTGTGAGAGAGTTAAAATTAAACTTGGTTTTCTGATACGCTGAATCTGACGGTGGGATTTTCATTAAAATTCTTTCACTTGTAGGGGATGTTTCCTCCCTCTTTAAAAAATCAGGTAAGTTTTCTCAGGCTCGTAGCCTTTGATGAGTAATACTAAACTTAATAAAATTTATATATTTAAAATCAACATTATAAGCCCATTCTTTTGATACATTTATTGACATCAATATTCCGTTTTTAAAAGTTTCGATTACTATTGAGCCGTATCGCATGTTTTTTTTTATTACGTATATGTTATTACGTATATGAGGGGTTCTCCCCTTATTCAATACCACGCTCTTTACGTTAAAAGTTAAAAAAAATTGTTCACAAACCCCTGAATCACTAAGGCCGTTTAATTAGAATAGATAGCTCTTTTGAAAGCCCTAAAAAAAAACTGTAGCGTAAAGAGCGAGGTATTGACTTGGGGATAACCCCTTCATATACGTAGTAATTTCTGTTCGTTTTAAGTTCTAATGTTACTTCTTACTTTCAGTTGAAAAAACTTGTTTTTTTAAATTTAATTTCTGATTGTTTTTCAAATAATGCTTGGAAATCCGTCGCACCCTTCATAGAAATGTCCCTTACCCCAAAGAAGTATTCTCCACGGAAAGATTCTCCCCAGTAAAACCCTCCTACAGCCCCCCCCCCACCAGAAAAAAAATCCTTCCTGAAAATGTCTGTATACTTCCCAATAACCATTACAATATGTAAGCAATGGGCAAAGTTCATATCTTGCAGCCCTTCCCCTGTGAACTGTGGGGGATTAAGTCATCCTAAAAGACATATTTATTAGATTTTCGACTATGGTGAACAAAATTGCTATCTTAAAATTTTAATTGGGTGACTTGGAGAAAAAAATGAGCGTGGGAGCGGGCCTAGTTGCCCTCCATTTTTTGGAGGGCACGCATCGTGATCTTTCTTCGAGCAAAAAATGCAAATTTCCACCTTTTTGCAGATAGGAGCGTGAAACTTCTTTAATAGGGTTCTGTGATAAGCTGAATGTGATGGTGTAATTTTTGTTAAAGTTAATTAAAAATGCAAAATTCCACATTTTTGCAGATTGGAGTTTGAAGCTTCTTTAATAATGTTCGTTGATAAGCTGAATCTGATGGTGTGAATTTCGTTAAAGTTAATTTTAAAAAATTGCAAATTAAACAAAATTTTATTGTTTAAAAAAAAACTGAGTTGTGAGAAAGTCAGACTTTAGCGTAAAGAGCGAGGCGTTGAGGAGGGGACAGCCCCTTTCAAATACGGAATAATTTCTGTTCGTTTTAAGTTTTAACGTCGTTCCTTGCTTTCAGTTAAAAAAAAAAACTTGTTTTTTTTTATTTCATTTGTGAATTTTTTTAAATTAATGCAGGTTTTGATTTTGGCTACCCTGCATGAATAATTAAAAAGAAATTTGTATATTAATTTTACTTTTATTTGGTTAAATGGCTTTCTCGAAACTTGTTGAATTTTATTTACGAACGTTTTTATTAGTAATAAATATACGTAACTTACGAATTAACTTACGTAACAAAATTCTATATTCATATATTTTTAATACGTATATTAGGGGGTTTGCCCCCTTGTCAATACCTTGCTCTTTCAGCTAAAGTTCGAATTTTGTTCCAATTCTTTAAAATGACCTCTTAATCACAAAGGCCGTTAATTAGAATAAATAGCTCTTATGAAAGTACTAAAAATTCTTTGGCTTAAAGAGCGAGGCATTGACTAGAAGGTGAACCCAGTCATATAGCTAATATTTTTTTGTTCGTTTTAAGTTTTGATGTTGCTCCTTACTTTCAGTTGAAAAACTTGTTTTTTTTATTTTATTTCTGATTTTTTTTAAATAATGATGGGAAGTCCGGCGCCCCCTTCATAGCAATGTCCCTTCCCCCATAAAAACTTTCTTCATGAAAAGATCCTCCCATATAAACCCCGACCCACCCCCACCCTACACTACCAGAAAGAATTCCCTCTGAAAATGTCTGTATACTTCCCAATAACCAATACATACTATATGTTAACATTGTGTAAAGTTCATAACTTTCAACCCTCCCCCTGGGGGCTTCGAGGGATTAAGTCATCCTAAAAGACATAGTTATAATATTTTAGACCATGCTGAACAAAATGGCCATCTCAAAATTTTCATCGGGTGACTTTGGGAAAAAAATGAGCGTGGGAGGGGGCCTAGATGCCCTCCATTTTTTGGTCACTTAAAAAGGGCACTAGAACTTTTAATTTCAGTTCCAATGAGCCCTCCCACGATATTCTAGGACCCGTGGGTCGATACGATCACCCCTGGGGAAAAGAAAAGAAAAACAAACAACAAAACAAATAAAGACGCACCCGTGACCTTTCTTCTGGCAAAAAATGGAAAATTCCACATTTTTGTAGAGAGGAGCTTGAAACCTCTACAGTAGGATTCTCTGATACGCTGAATATGGTGGTGTGATTTTTATTAAGGTTATATAACTTTTATTGGTTCTTTCCTTCTTTTTTTGAAAATCAGCCAAATTTTCTCAGGCGCGTAGCTTTTGATAGGTAAGATTAAAACTTGATGAAACTTATATATTTGAAATCAGAATTAGAATTTGATTCTTTTGATGCATCTATTGGTATATAAATTCCTTTTCTTGAACAATAAAGGTCAAACATTTCCTCTATCCCAAATAAAAAATGCTAAATGTAAATAATTGGTGAGTTGCATAAACTACAGCCCTTGCCCTGAGGGCTGTAGGGGGAGGGGGGGTTGGCTTACATCCCCAGAGACAAAGTTTTCTGGACTTTTCAACTACACTGAATAAAATAGCTATCTCAAAACTTTCATTGGATTGTGGTATTAATTAGCCTGGGAAGGGGATGGCTACCCTCCAGGGGGTAACTAGAACTTTTCAGTGTTCATTCAACCAAATGAGCCCTAATTTCCCAACCATGGGTCAGTCTTTCTATACAACCCTGGGACTGGGTGCAAACATACCACAAACTTAAACTTACAGCACCTAAAACAAAAAACACCACACAACCAAAAAACAGAACCAAGTAACGAAGTTGACTGAGCATATAAAGGTAACAATGGTGACTTTTGCAAAACTTAACCAACATTGCCACTAAACAGCGGGTAAAACACAAAACAACTTACATCCCAAAACAAACCCATCTGGACTTATTCACACTACACTCAATACACAACCGAAACTCAAAACTTTCATTGGTATTGTTGTACAAATTAGCCTGGAATGGGGACATCACCCGAAGTGTTCAGTCAAATGAGCTCTGTCCGAAGTTTCTGGTCAGCTCTTTCTATACGAAGTGACTGGGTGCAAAAAAAACATTTTACCCACATTGCTCTTCACTTAGACAAAACTATTTTGTTGCTTATGATCAAACAGTTCGTGGTAACGAACTGTAAGTAAGGAGCTACTGTAGAGGTTTCAAGCTCCTATCTACAAAAATGGGGAATTTTCCATATTTTGCCAGAAGAAAGATCACAGATGCGTGTTTATTTGTTTTTTTTGTTTTTTTGTTTTTTTGTTTTTTTTTCTTTTCCCCAGGGTGATCGTATCGACCCAGTGGTCCTAGAATATCGTGGGAGGGCTCATTGGATTGGAAATTAAAAATTCTAGTGACCTTTTAAAGTGACCAAAAAAAATGGAGGGCAACTAGGCCCCCTCCCATGCTCATTTTTCTCAAAGTCATCCGATCAAAATTTTGAGATTGACATTTTGTTCGACATGGTAAAAAATATTATAACTATGTCTTTTAGGATGACTTAATCCCTCAAAGCCCCTAGGGGGAGGGCTGAAAATTATGAACTTTACCCAATGTTAACATATAGTATTGGTTATTGGGACTCGGCTCAATGGTAACCGAAACTCAAGAAAACGGTATTTTGATACAAATAGATACATCAAAAGAATCGAATTTTTATGCTGAATTTCAAATATATAAGTGTCATCAAGTTTAATCTTACCCATCAAAAGTTAGGCGCCTGAGAAAATTTGGTGATGTTCGAAAAAAAGGGGGAAAGACCCCCTAAAAGTTATAAAACCTTAATGAAAATCACACCATCATATTCTGCGTATCAGAGAACCCTACTGTAGAGGTTTCAAGCTCCTATCTACAAAAATGTGGAGTTTTACATTTTTTGCCAGAAGAAAAGATCACGGGTGCGTGTTTATTTGTTTTTTTTTCCAGGGGTGATCGTATCGACCGAGTGATCCCAGAATATCGTGGGAGGGCTCATTGGAATGAAAATTAAAAGTTCTAGTGCCCTTTTTAAGTTACCAAAAAAAATGGAGGGCAACTAGGCTCCCTCCCACGCTCATTTTTTCCCAAAGTCACCTGATCAAAATTTTGAGACAGCCATATCGTTCAGCATAATCGAAAATATTATAAGTATGTCTTTTAGGATGACTTAATCCCCCAAAGTTCCCGGGAGGAGGGCTGAAACTTATGAACTTTACCCAATGTTAACATATAGTATTGGTTATTGGGAAGTATATAGTACAGACGTTTTCAGGGGAGATTTTTACTGGTAGTGGGGGGGGGGGGGGGTTGGGGGTTATGTGGGAGGATCTTTCCATGAAGAAAGTTTTTATGGGGGAAGGGACATTGCTATTGAAGGGGACGCCGGACTTCCCCGCATTATTTAAAAAAGATCAGAAATTAAAATATAAAAAAAAACAAGTTTTTCAACTGCAACAGCAGCAACATCAAAACTTTAAACGAACAGAAAATATTACATATATGATTGGGTTCACCCCTTAGTCAATACCTCACTCTTTAAGCCCAGAGATTTTTAGTACTTTCATAAGAGCTATTTATTCTAATTACCGGCCTTTGTGATTAAGCGGTCAGTTTTTAAAGAATTGGAACAAAATTCGAACTTTCGCTTAAAGAGCAAGGTATTGACTAGGGGGCAAACCCCTAATATACGTATTAAAAATATATGAATATAGAAGTTCACTACGTAAATTAATTCGTTAGTTACGTATATTTATTACTAATAAAAACGTACGTAAAAAAAATGAAACAAGTTTCGAGAAAGCCATTTAACCAAATAAAAGTAAATTAATATGAAAATTTTGTTTTAATTATTCATGTACTGTGAGCCATGATCAAAACCTGCATTTATTCAAAAACGTTCAAAAATTAAATAAAAAAAAAACAAGTTTTTTAACTGAAAGTAAGGAGCGACATTAAAACTTAAAACGAACAGAAATTATTCCGTATATGAAAGGGGCTGTCCCCTCCTCAACGCCTGCTCTTTATGCTAAAGTTTGACTTTCTCACAACTCTATTTTTTTTTAAACAATAAAAAAACTTTAGCGTAAAGACCAAGGCGTTGAGGAGGGGACAGCCCCTTTCATATACGGAATAATTTCTGTTCGTTTTAAGTTTTAATGTCGCTCCTTACTTTCAGTTAAAAAAACTTGTTTTTTTATTTAATAATTAAAAGAAATATTTCAAAGACTTTTGAGAACAATATCAAAACCTTAAACAAAATAAATAGTATTTACTAGCAATAGTAGTACATATAATAAATAAATAGTTTTTACATATGGAATCTCCGTCGGCATTTGGTCATCATCCTCGTCCTTGTCATTGTCCTTGTCACGGTCCTTATCATCGTCCTTATCGCTAAAAAAACATGGACATCTATCCGCATTGATATATATTTTGGCCTAAAATAAAAAAAGAAAATATGAAGGGTTGAAAATACATTTACAAAAGACTAAGATCATTAAAGCAAAAGACAGAACAGACTGCGTGAATGTGATTTATTATCTTTTTACTTTTGATGCTATGAGAAATCAAATGACGTAGCTCGAGATAAAGATATGTTTATGCCCACCTTTGGTTTAATATAGCTCTTTATCTTTCTTTGGAAATTTTGTTTAATCTTAGCGGTCAAAGTTAGTTACGTTAACAAATTTACATAATGTTTTGGCTAATACATAAGGTTGAGTGTTTTTTTTTTTAAATTGTTTTAAACTATTACTAGTATTATTACCGCTATTACTACTGCTACTACTACTACTGCTATTACTACTACTATTACTACTACTACTACTGCTACTAATACTACTATTACTACTACTACTACTACTACTACTACTACTACTACTACTACTACTACTACTACTACTACTACTACTACTACTACTACTACTACTACTACTACTACTACTACTACTACTACTACTACTACTACTACAAATACTAATACTAATACTGACCTCAGGGGCGTAATCCGCGTATTGTGGTTTTTTTATTATTATTAAATTTTAAAAAAAAACAAGTTTTTTAACTGAAAATAAGGAACGATGTTAAAACTTAAAACGAACAGAAATTACTCCGTATATGAAAGGGGCTGTCCCCTCCTCAACGCCTCGCTCTTTACCCTAAAGTTTTTATGTTTAAAAAAAATAGATTTGTGAGAAAGTCAAACTTTAGCGTAAAGAGCGAGGTGTTGAGGAGGGGACAGCCCCTTTCATATACGGAATAATTTCTGTTCGTTTTAAGTTTTAATGTCGCTCCTTACTTTCAGTTAAAAAAACTTGTTTTTTTATTTAATAATTAAAAGAAATATTTCAAAAGACTTTTGAGAACAATATCAAAACCTTAAACAAAATAAATAGTACGTAGTATTTAATAGTGTTTACTAGCAATAGTAGTACATATAATAAATAAATAGTTTTTACATATGGAATCTCCGTCGGCATTTGGTCATCGTCCTCTTCCTTGTCATTGTCCTTGTCCTCATCATCGTCCTTATCGCTAAGAACATAGACATTTATCCTCAAGGACCAATTATTGGCCTAAAATAAAAAAAGACAATATGAAGGGTTGAAAATACATTTTACAAAAGACTAAGATCATTAAAGCAAAAGACAGAACAGACTGCGTGAATATGATTTATTATCTTTTTACTTTTGATGCTATGATAAATCAAATGACGTAGCTCGAGACAAAGATATGTTTATGCCCACCATTGGTTTACTATAGCTCTTTATCTTTCTTTGGAAATTTTGTTTAATCTTAGCGGTCAAAGTTAGTTACGTTAACAAATTTACATAATGTTTTGGCTAATACATAAGGTTGAGCGTTTTTTTTTTTAACTGTTTTAGCTATTACTAGTATTTTACCGCTATTTCTACTGCTACTACTACTACTACTACTACTACTACTACTACTACTACTACTACTACTACTACTACTACTACTAATAATACTACAACTACTGCTACTAATACTGACCTCAGGGGCGTAATCCGTGTATTGTGGTAGGGGCAACTGCCCCCTCTACTACTACTACTACTACTACTACTAGTTACTACTACTACTACTACTACTACTACTAATAATAATAATAATAATAATACTACAACTACTGCTACTAATACTGACCTCAGGGGCGTAATCCGTGTATTGTGGTAGGGGGCAACTGCCCCCTCTACTACTACTACTACTACTACTACTACTACTACTACTACTACTACTACTACTACTACTACTAAATAATAATAATAATAATAATACTACAACTACTGCTACTAATACTGACCTCAGGGGCGTAATCTGCGTATTGTGGTAGGGGGCAACTGCCCCCTCCAAACCTCAGTTTGCCCCCTCCCCCCAGCTGAAATTTAGTTTCTGCAAAAAAAAATTGACAAAACTAAGATTAGCCAGCATAATTTAAGCATCCACAGGAACAGGTCAGTTTTCTTTGGTATATATTTGCCTTTATGGTGCTATATGGCTAATTTTTGAGTTTTCGCTATCATTTTCACTTGATTTGCAAAAATGGGCTCCAATTTCGCCCCCCTCCCACAGGATTTTGACGAAATTACGCCACTGATGCTACTAATACTACTACTGCTCCTGCTGCTACTACGACTGCCACTATTGCTACTGCTGTTACTACTGCTACAATTACTAGGGCTATAACTATCCTACCACTGCTGCTAGCACTATTACTACTATTACTGCTTTTACTGAACTGAAGAAAAAGACACAATATGGACAAAAAGATGTCAAAAGTGTGTATCTATGATGTCTCAAGAAAGTGTAAAGGAGATAAATTGATACTTTCTGGGCGTGTTGAGGGAAATGGTTGAATAATATTTGTCTATAGGCTACTAAAAGTTTTAAATTGATGGAACTAGAATCATGTCAGCCCTTTAAACACCAAAGATTAGGCCAATAGCCCAGATATTTGAATATTTTCCCTGCAACAATCAGTTCAAAGCTTTATAGTGCAATTGTTATTAAAAAGCGGCTAGAAAATTCTGTCCAACTTATAAATAGTAAATCAAAATCTGGATTCTTGTAAAGAGAAACTAAAATATTTAAAACGTTTTTCCATACTAAATAAAAAAGAGCATGCACATTAAAAATGAAGACAAATTATTAATTTTTTTTCACACAAGGAGCTTTTCAACGAAAAGTAAAGAGCTATAATAAACCAAAATGAGAAGAAATAAAGTGAAAATTTTTTTTAGCATTAAAACGACCATAGATCCCTATCAATAAACAAATGAACACTTTAAAATGCGCAGATAATAAATTGAAAAGAACACTAAACCAGTTCCATTTCAGAAGAGATTGTTTTTATAGTTGAAATGGCTATGAGAAATTTCTAACCTGCAGAAAGGTAGTTTTCCAAATCTAGAAGCTTGATAATTTCTCTCAATTATTGACTATTATTAATCGTTGTAACATATTTTTATGTTTGATCAAAGCAACCAAAAGAGTGTATCGTCCAATAATTGCATCTGTAGAAACTGTAATTCAGTTAATTACATTTTAAAGTGTTTTGTCAGTCAGCGGGCGGCACTATCTCTAAGGTGCATGTCAAAAATGGATGCTAAACAGCCCAAATTCTTTTATTCGTTTCCATGCCAAAGTTTGCAAAATAATACCAACGTTATAGTTTCTTTTTGTTGAAGAATGTACCCAGTAAAAGGACAAAAGTTTCTCCATTTTTCTAATGGCTTCCATTTTTCTCATTCGGGTTCACTGATTTTTTCTACGTTTCTCAGTTTTTGTTTAGGTTAAAAAAAACACAATGGGGCTTGACTATTCTACTTTTAACATTTTACTGCATCCATCATCTTCAGAATTAATGCTTAGCAGGTAAGCAAAACTATCGACTTGATCACTTGTCTCGTTACCCAACATCACCTTTCTACCTCCTGATCTAAGCAAAATGGTCTTCTTAACATTAAAATAAAGCCCCGAACTCTCAAAACCTTCTAATAATAATTCATTTCGCTAGCATTTCTAATTATCAGCATAATCAAGCGTAGGAGAGTCTTAACTTTCCATTCGATTCCACGCTCTTTCCACAGCCATTGCTGCGTACATCGGAACCAAGTCCAAAAAAAATGGTCTATTTACCAGGGTCTAAAAAGCACATTTAGCTATTCGAGGGTGGTTCAAAATCACATAAGGGGTTTTTGATGGATGTGCCACTATTTTTTTTTAATTAATTTCTTCAACTATTTTGAAACTGAAAATATTATGACTGTTGAAAATTCGATCATCACTTAAATTGAATGAAGCTAAAGCAAAATAGGGGTATAAGTTTTGGATTTCTTTGCGGAACTCTTTAGAGAGCAAGAGACGACCTATAGAAGAACAAACCAATTCATTTGAAAATTGTGGAGGTGGCCACATATTCCTCTGTCCTCCACTTTCATTTTTCAAACGTTCCGGTACTCGCTTGCGAGTGTATGATAACCGCACATTTTTTGTTCTTCACTTTCATTTTTGACAATTTCTCATTCTCGCTGTCACTTGTAATTCACGCTGCCCTCTGTATTCTAACCCCACAATTCTTTGTTCTCATTATCGCATATGTTCTAACCAGATAATTCTTTGTTCTTCTTTGTTATTTATAACTCGTTTTGATCCTTTATATATATATATATATATATATATATATATATATATATATATATATATATATATATGTATATATATATATATATATATATATATATATATATATATATATATATATATATATATATATATTATATATATATATTATATATATATATATATATATATATATATATATATATATATATATAAATATATATATATATATATATATATATATATATATATATATATATATATATATATATATATATATATATATATATATATTATATATATATATATATATATATATATAATATATATATATATATATATATATATATATATATATATATATATATATATATATATATATATACATATATTTAAATATATAGCCACCGGTCCCCTGCACGGCCACTCGGCAATCTTTTCGATGTTGATTAAATGTTTGAAAATGTTTTCACTTTTATAACTTAAATAAATCAAATAATAATAATTTTTTGAAAACAAAATAACAGCATATGTATATTAAACTGACAACGCACATTCATTTGTATTTTTTATTTCAGTAAATTGCAAATTATGTTCTGGCCCTAGGAAGGTATAGGGGTTTTGAGCCCGACTTGTGTAAATTTCTGGTCGTTTGAGTTTTAATCGCTTATTTATTGTAATTTTTTTTTGTTTTAGGTTTCATTTATTTATTGATGCTGATTTGTGGTAGTTTCACGCTTGGTAGATTATTTGATTTTATTTTTGCTCCTTTTTTGTTTAATAGTTCTTTACTTTTCTTTAAAAAAATTATTTCAAAGAATTTTTTTTATTAATTTCTGTTCGTTTTATGTTGACATGGCCTTTTCAAGAAAAAGAAAATAATACTTTAATTTTTTTTGTTTTTTTTAAGACTTCATAGTTTGTTGCTGAAAATAAAATTTTCAACAATTTTTAACAACATATACCCTTTTAAAAATCTGGACACATATAGTAGTGATTAATTTAGCTTCATACTTCCTCTAGATGACCTGAAATGGAAAACTTGAAACCATTCGCTAAAAAATCTGTTTCCTTTCTTTGATAGCTTGGATACACTAATGCTATTTTGACTTGGTTAAATTTTAAAAGCAGAAGTAGCCCCGAAAGTTTGAACGAAATGCTCTCAGTTGTTCTTGAGATATTGCTGAGATGCTTTATTGGGAATTAGCATTAACATTGTGGATTTTGACTTAATTTTAAGGCAATATTTAGTTTTTAAACATAAAGGCAAATGGAGGGTGGGCAGAGAGGGGGATTAGTTTCCCTCCAGTCACGGCTATTCAAAAAGGGCATCAGCCCTTTTTAATTTCAATCCAATGAGCCCTTTTCGAAGTTCCTACGACAAATCCTTCGATATGAAGTGCCCTGGTCAAAACTACAACAACAACAAAAAAATAACACATTATACCCATATCGATCTTTTTTATAAAAATGTCAAGCCCTTCAATCAATTTTGACTGTTAAAAAAGGCACTAGGCCTTTTGATTTCCAATCAAACGAGCCCTTTTTGAGTTTCTACGACAACGCTTTCTATAAACACCTTATATGCCCCCAAGACATAAACTAAAACCCATACTCTAAGGGCTGTTAGGGTGGTTGTCATCCTCTAAGACCTAATTTCCAGAAGGTTCAACTATTTTAAACAAAATGGCTATCTCAAAGTTTTGATTGGATGAGTTTCGGAAAATGGTGGGTGTGAGAGGGCGTTAGTAACTCTCGAATCCCTTTCAACTATTAAAAAAAAAAAAAATGCACTAGACTTTTCAATTTTCAATCAAGTGAGCCTTTCTGAAGTTTCTACGACAATGCTTTCAATAAGTACCTTATATGCCCCCAGGGCATAACTTGCAACCCTTGCCCTGAGGGGTGGGGGGATGTCATCCTCAAAGACCTGTTTTATAGAAATTTCTGCTACATTGATCAAAATAGTTTTTTAAAAAACTTTAATTTGATGTGGGCGTGAGAGGTGGGTTAGTTACCCCCCTCATTTAATTTCCAATTGAATGAGCCCCTTTTGAAGTTTTTATGACAATTCCATCTATAAAAACCTTACATGCCCCCAGGGCATAATTTACAACCTTTGTCCTAGGAGTTCTGGAGGGTTTTTCATCCTTAAATACATAATTTCCAGAACTTTCAACTACGTTGAACAATACGACTATTCCTAAACTTTGATTGAATGTGTTTGGGGAAATAGTGGGCGTGGTAGGGGGGTTAATTACTCTCCACTAGTTTTCAACTATTAAAAAGGGTAATTTCAACCGAGCCCCTTTTGAAATTCTACAACAACTTTCTATATAAACCTTATATGCCCCGAGGACATTGTAGCGATGGAAAAATTTTATTTGTAGCAATGGAAAAATTTATTATTTGTAGCGATAAAAGATTTGCTACTTGTGGCGATAGAAATTTCTCCAATAGCGCCGCTTATAGCGCTTGAGATTGTGGCGCCGCTTTCAATTAATGGGAGAGGATCGAATATGTAGACATATAAATGTGGCCTCTTCTTTCTTGAGCTATCTGGAGATCAGATTCCTTTGGGAGCATTTACCTTGGAGACATACGAACTAATTACCTATTATTGGACTAGACGCAGACATATAAATGAAATAAACACAGATAAAAAGACAATAGATTTATTGAACTTTCATGCTTAGTTGCACAGGAACGGGTCACTTCTATGACAATAACGGTGACCAAAATACAATAATTTCGCCTGAATCTCTCTAGGTCTGATGTACTGATTGTTTCAGATCTGACTTGAGATTAAAAAATTAAAAGGCACATTTACCCCACTACCAAACGCAGTTCTTTCGTCCTGCGCTGTAAGGATTGCTCGCCATTGGATCGAGTGGACCAAGGATGTAAATCTTTCGTCCAATAATTTCTTTTAAATATTCCTGATGATTCAGGCGTTCACACAGTTTTTTTTTTTGCCGTTTAAACTTCCTTAGAAATATCGTACGTAGCATTTTTTTGCTACTAATTATCTTAGCGAAATTCGAACGACTAGCGTCGTTGTCTGACTGAAGCTAGAAATCCAATTTCTCTTTTTGCTGATTAAGAATTTAGACTCTTGGAAGTGGTATTTGAACTCAATTAGGGGACGTTTAATTCCTGCCCGAATAATCTTTAGAAGGAAAGAATCTTATATTTTAAATATATGGTATTCTACTGCTGGTGCACATCACCGTTCCCATCAAATAATGACGTCCCGTCATTAGTAACTGCTCATTAGGAGTGCTTTAAAATTTTTTAATTATTTTTCTTATTTATTCTACATCCCTATCTAAAATTCATCTACCGGACTAAGATTATTTTTGGTTCTAGGTTAGCTACTATACTAAAGATTTTTTTTTCTATATCTAACACTGATTACTTTTATATTTCCAATAAGGTTGGGACTATTCTACTTTTACATTTTTTTTTTGATTTTGCTGTCTACATGACGTACTACATACTATCTACACAACGTTAAATGAATAACATGATAATATTACACCTAATTCTACTTGTGGTACATACATGAATGATTTATAAACATACAATATTTGGTTCATCATATTCACTGATGACATTAAAACACTTTCACTATTGTAAAGAGAGTTGGGATTTTTGAATTGTCAAAGTTATTAGGAAGTAACACATGTAGCTTCACATCTATTCATCACCTTTTGTGTCCTCAGTGTACTACACCCTTCTGTTGTAAATTACTGTCCTTCACTCCTTTTGTCCTGGCAAAAATTTCGAAGCACTTACGTTATGGTTTCTTCATGGAACAGTTCGAGTCTAGTTGTCTTTACACGGTAAGTTTTCCCAAATACTCAACTGGGAAATGACCGTTAAATATCGTTCTAATAGTCAACTGGGAAATGATTCTTCCCACTACAGGTGTTGGTGTTTTTCTTCTCAGCATATCACTTTTAGGATTTTTGAGGCACATAGAGAATGTATTCTCGCGTAAAATTGTTCATTTGTGCCTTTTGAAACGGGTTGTCGTCATACTATAGTGACTCTCTTAATATTTTGTCTTTAAATTCAACTTCAAACATCTTCAAATATCATTTGACTTCTAATATCGTTTATCTTGTGCTGCTCGATGGGGTTCTCAGAATTAAACTTCAAATTGTCTCTAACTTCAGTTTCAAATATCTTCAAATGTCTTTAAGTATCATTTAACTTCAAATATCATTAAATATCGTTTATCTTGTTCTGATCGATGGGGTTCTCAGAATTTATTTGATTATATAGTTCGTTAAAGCACTTGATACTGAGGTTCAAATATAGTGTTACCTGATACGTAATATGGTTCATGGTCGAAGAAACGACGATCGAAGGTAACTGTTGTTTTCGTAGACGAAGCTGGGATGAAAGTTGCCTGGAGTTATGGTGAGTACTCTTCGTTGGTTGAGATATGATGAAAATAGATGCTACTGGGTCGTATCTGTACTGGGCAGCTCATTGTAATGCTCAATAGCCAATTTGCCATTTACTTCCTGTAATAAAAATAGCGAGGCAGAATCACACTTTCTTTAAAGTAAACACTCATAGTACAAATAAGTCACGTATTAATTGGGTACATTAATTTCTAAGTTATGAGACAGAATTAAATAAATACACTAATATTAGTACTCACAATGAAAATCTAAAACAGAAATGTCTTCAAATTTGTTTTGAGAACGGAAATATCGATATTAAATAAACATAATTTACCCTACATTATTAAGTTTGAGGTCTACTTTTACAATATTTTTCATGCCCGCATTGTTCACGCACTTCCGTGCTCTTTAAGAAACGCATGTTGCAGCGTCATAACCACACGGTTTTACGCAAACAGTACTACAATGAGGGAACAAGACATAACAAGGACGAGTGGAGACCTCTATATCCACTCGTTTTCTGATGTCTTCCCTATTTCTTGGCTTAGACGTTCTCATGGGGTTCCGGGTTTAACGGCTGAAATGCAGAGGTTCTTAGTCTCAGGATTTTTCCGTAATTGCAAGTCAACATTGGTGCCTCATATTCGCTTTTCGAATAAGGTCATTAGATGCAGGATTTCCAAGCTTGCCTCCGTAGATTCCAGTTAATACTTGGCAAAGAATATAAGCATAATGAAGAACTGACATCAATATTTTTTTAGAAGGCTATTGTTTGAGCAAATCCTTCAGCACTAAATAAATAAATATTATATTAAAGTCTTATTAGAATCCGTTAAGCGAGAAGCACCTTCACATTAATAGGGAATTCCTTGTGGGTTTTACTTAGTCGCCATTGGACATACGCAGGGTTTCAATCCATATATCTTAACTGATTAAATGGTTTTAAAATTTTACATATTATTATTGAGATATAATTTCACATCCGCCGTGAAATTCTACATATAAACGTACCAATAGGTTGTTTGGTTATAGTTACCAATAGTTGGCTATTAGTACATATATTAATCGAGTAAGAAACACATGAATGAGCAATGTGTAGGCCTAAAATAATTATAATCTGCACTAAGATAAAATATTTCATATAATTAGACGCTTCTGTACTGATAATATCTTGTTTTGGATACTATCCATCTTAGTTAGGGCACGGGTCGAATTTTTTTTTTTTTTTTTTTTTTTATAGAAAATTCGAGGGGACCTGAGTCAGTATAGGTAAGATATAACGTGACTGACTTAATAAAATATGTCACAAAAATTAGAGCACAATATATGTCATAGATAAACTAATGAAATTAAAGGACGTTTTTGTCACAAAACTATAGAACGGTGATCTCTCTGTTATTGTATACGTCATAGATATAAACTAATGAAATTAAATTTTTTCGTCAAGGAGCTACAGACATTAATGTCTCTGTTTCTCTTTGGAAGTAATGTTTAACACAGAGCTGTAGGACAGCATACGTCATTGATATATATAATGAAATTAAAAAGCTTTTCTCTTTTTTTTTGCCTCAGAGCTATAAGAAAGTAAACTCTCTGTTTCTCTTTCAAAGCATTCTGATCCAAAAAACGAAAACTTAACTAGCTCACAGAAGTTTCTATTCAACCTTTAAGTATTGTTTTGACTGGCCCTGATTGGCATAAAAATACTAATTTCTTACACTTGAAGGACTGAGAAATATCCCTTCCTACGGTCGTTTACAAAAAATTACAAAAAACAATCATGGGCCTTGAGTTCCTCCCCAGGCTTCCCACAAGACGTGGTCCAACACCAGTTGTCGTTCTCAGTAGACTACTAGCTTCCTACCTTTGGTTATTTTCTGTGATCGTCAACGTTTTGACATTACTCGTATTATTTTATTTTATTTTTTTTTCATTAATATTGACTTGGTTAACTTTACTTGCACACTTTTGAATTTATTATGGTGTTAAATTTATTATCTTTGAAATTTGTCTTTACATTAATTAGGGATATTTCCATCTGTCAGGTTTTTCAACCGTTCTACCTGACTGTGTCGTTTATTTTCTCCTCTGTTTCTTGCGGTTTTTTCTTTTTCGGTTTGTCTAGCGAAATAAGGTCAAACTTTTTGTATTTTTTTTTCAAAAATTCTTGCCCTTTTAATTTCGTTTGTTTCCCGTGTGCGGCTGCTGAGGTCGGCCTTGATTTCCCTATTTCTTTAGCTACTATATGGTCTGAGTCACCATCAGACTCTTCGGAACTAGTTTCCGACGAATCCGGATTGGAACTTTTAGAGGTGGCACTTTTGTGGTATCACCTGCCATTCCTTCGTAAATTTCTACTCCCCTGGAAGTAGAAGGTTTATTCCCTAAGTCCTCGTTTTGAGTCCTCAACTGGGGAGATTTGAAAGATTCTTGAGAGCTTTGGGAGGAATCAATAGTTTTTGCGGGGTTCCTCCATTGTTTGAATGCCATGTCCTCAGGGGGATGAGGCATTTTTTGCACTAGGGTTTCCCTCCATGAAGTCCACTGTTTAGGTTTGGCCTTGGATACAGTTATATCATGATATTGACCTTGCTGGTCATCCTTTGGAGTTTTATTCCCGGGCAATGTACTTTGACTCGTTTTTATGGGAAAATTTATTAAATCCATAGCTTCTCGCAGGTTTGTTTTAGTTAAATCTTTGGGAGGAGTTTTTTTTTACAGTAATACCGGGGGTTTCTACAGCTCTGTTTAATTCTTCCTGTAAAGACAGGGGCCTTTCTATTGGTGTTGTAGGGGAAACCATATCGTCTGGAAGTCTTTTGGGGGGACATAGGGTCGAGCTTCTATCGGGGAAAAAATTGGGTTTTTGGAGATATTGTATAATCTAAATCTCCCGCGCTCGCCGATGAATAACTTTTTGGACTTTTTGGCGTTCTTATTCTTACTGGTATTAGGGTTTTTTCTCTGGAACAACTAGATTTTCCATAGCTAAAAATTCTTCAAAGTTTTGTTCATCACTTTCATTTTCAAAATAATCTTGTTTAAAATTGAAAGGTTCTAGCTCTGCCAATCTTGACCTAGGGGGCTCATTTTCCGAATCTGACGAATCAGTAGAAGAGGGATGGGATACCCATCTCTCTGGAAATTTGGCTGTTTTTATTCGGCTAACATGCGCCTTGTAAGTTCTTCCACTATCGGGGTTTTCCATTTTAAAGGTATATTCATTATCGTACTTTTTGACTATTCTGTACGGTCCAGAATATTTGTTGGAAAGTTTTTTTTTTTCCTTCCGTTTTTCGCCTCGTTCTTTAGGTAAACGAAGTCTCCTACTTTGAAATCTATATTCCCCTTAACTTTGGGTTGGTTTCTTAGCTCTTGGTTTATTTTACATTTTTCCAGCTCTTGCCTAACTATTTTATAAGTTTTCCTCATTCTATTTATGAATTCTTGTTTATAATCTTCTGAGCTATTATAATACTGCCGAGATTCAATAATCTCATCATACGGGATTCTAAAATCTCGACCAAAAAGTAAATAAAATGGATTGTCTCTGGTTGTTTCGGAATAAGCAGTGTTGATTACGTTAGTTAAATAAGGTAGGAATTTATCCCAGTCGCTCCTATTGTCTTTCGTATAAATACTTAGAACGTTCGAAAGTATTTTATGCCTGTTTTCTATTTTGCCATTAGCTTGTGGATGGTACGGCGCTGTCACCATTTTCTCTATATTAAGGAAACTCATTAAATCGTTTGTTACTTTTGCGACAAAATTGCTCCCGATGTCGCTCAAAATTTTATTAGGAATGCCAAATTGTAAAAATAATTTTGCTAATGCCTTACTTGTGGCATAAGCACCTTGATTTTTTAATGCTTTTGCAAAAGTAAATCCGGAAAAATGATCTATAACCGAAAGAATACAAGTATTACCTCTGCTAGAAACAGGTAAGCCTCCAATTGTCCCGTATAGGTCAAATGAGATAATATCGAAGGGGTACTTCGCTACCGGGACCCTTCCCATTGGAGGATTTGGATAAGCTTGGGGGATTTTTCTCAAGTTACATGCTTCGCATGTACTTACAAATTCTTTAAGTTTTGTCAGTGCCGATTGTACGTAAAAGTATTGTTTTAACCTCTGGAACGTTTTCATAACTCCTAAATATCCACCTGTGTCCGAATGAAAATATTCAAATGCAGGCCCTATCAAGTTTTGTGTGGTAACACAGGTATTATCGAGGTTTGGTTTCTATTTGTCTCAGCAGTCACAATTCTACACAGTATATCTTCATCAAGGTCGTAGTAAAAATTGTCTATCTCCTTTCTAAGAGTTTTGAATTTATCCGGTAACGCCTCATCATTCACAAAATAATCAATTAGTGCTACACACATTTCGTCCTTTTTTTTGCTTTCTTTTTATATTATCCAAAGACAAGGGACAATAGTCAATCTTATTTTCTTTTACTGCGTCTTTGATTTTGTTTTTCTTACATCCATGATTGCTCTTAGCAATTATGGCGTCAACTTCATTTTCTTCAGCTTCTGATGGAATATTTTCTGGGTATCTACTTAAAAAGTCGCAAGCTGCGTTTTTGTTTTCCCTTTAAATGTTCAAAATTCATAATCTAGGTCTTGGATTTTCATAATCCATCTAGCTAGAATGCCCGTGGGGTTTTTAAATGTGCGCAGGTACTGCAAGCTTTTATGGTCTGATCGTAGTATAAATTTTCTACCAATTAAATAATGTCTAAACTTGTCCAAGTGGTAGATAATAGATAACAATTCTAAGTTTGTGGTGGAATAACTACTTTTGCCTTTTGATAAAGTTTTACTTGAATAGCATATAACTTTTTCTATTTGTTTGGGTGTTCCCTGTAGAGGGTTAGGGTTTTCTACCGGGATTTTTGCGAAAGGATAGCGCCTATGCCCTTTGAGCTAGCATCAGTGGTAACGATGAATTTTCCGTTTTCGAAATCAGGGAGTGCTAAAATTGGTTCAGAAGTGAGCGCCTTTTTGAGTTGGTCTAGGGAAGTTTGAGCTTCCTGGGACCAGGTAACATTATAGGAGTTTCCTTTGGTTAATTCCGTGAGGGGTTTCGCAATTTGGGAATAATTGCGTACGAATTTTCTAAATTAGCCAGTAAGTCCTAAAATTCCTCTTAATTCTTTCATAGTTCTGGGGGGCTTGAGGTTTTCAACACATTTTATTTTATCAGGGTCTGGGGATATCTCTCCCTGGGTTACTACTACTCCTAAAAATTTAATTTTGGATTGAAATAAATTTACTTTCTCGGGCCGGCATTTTAAATTGCCTTGCCTGAACTTCTCGAACACCTTAGCTAAAGTTGCTAAGTGTTGCTCAGTGTTTTCCCCCACATATAAAATATCATCAACAAAATGAATAATATTCTTTGATCCTCTTAACAGGTGCAATAGGGGTCTACATAACGCGCTTGAACTTGTTTTAAGCCCAAATGGTACCCTTAAGTATTCATAAGATCCATATTCGGATGCTGAAAATGCAGTTTTATGGACATCCTTTTCGGCTATTTTCACTTGGTGGTAGCCTTGGGTAAGGTCCAAAGAGGTAAAAATTTTGTTTTTGCTTGAAATTGAGTCAAGAATTTCGTCTATTCTTGGTAGAGGAAATTTATCGCTAACTACTTGTTTGTTGAGAGCCCTATAATCTACTACGAGTCTAAGATCGCCATTCTTTTTTGGTACTAAGATCACTGGTGCACTATACGGACTTATACTTGGGCGTATAATTTCGTTTCTTTCTAATTCATGGATTTTATTTTTTAACCACTCTTTGTGTTTATATGGCACACGATATGGCTGTTTTGCTACGGGATTACCAGTCGTTAAAATTGAATGTTCATAAAATGGAATTAGCCCGATATCATCTTCAGGTGCAGAAAATACATCCTTAAATTTCTATAATAATTCGCATAATTTTTTCTTAAGTTCCATATCCGTAATATGATCCATTTTAAATTTGTTTAAAAATTGCGATTTAGTTAAAGGATATTCGTTATTTGAAGTTTTAATACCGTTTAACTAGGTTTCTTTTAGAATTTTCCTATGTATTTGAATCATTTTCCGTTAAAACCTCGATTTGGGCTAAACAAGTCCCTTTTTAATTGTAATTGTATCGTTTTCATGGTTATTGGTTACCCAAATAAAACCTTCCCCTTTGTCATAAGATATAATCTGTTCCTCGCATAACAGATTTTCAGGTATTTCAGACGGTGTCGCAAACCATATTTCTGATTTGCTAACCATTGGCTCGATCATTTGTGATATTTGAATTTTTTGCATCGTTTTGGGAGGGATTTTTGTTTTCCTTATCGCAAATCCGTAATATTTCTCTTCATTTTCATTGTTTATTAGATTCATAGTGGCGCTATGCTGCGCCATTGCGGCATCTTGCGGCGTCACGTTGGGTTTTATTATGTTCTTCCATAATTCCGCTAATTTTTGAATTTCAATTGACCTGTACTGTTGTATATTTCCTATTTTTATTTTCGCAGCTTCAATACTGTTATTATTTAAATATACTTCATTTCTGCAATATCTCTTAGGGTAATTGAATAAATTTCCAAATTATGCCATGTCTTTGCGAGACATGGGCTTCAAAATACTTCGCCATTATACCATTAGAAATTTTGTTTACTGTTATGTTATCTTCGTAACCTCTGTTACGATTTTTTAAGGTAGAAATTTCTCCCCTACCTTAGCTGGGTATACAAGCTTCTCGATGGCTACGTCTAATAGTATTCTATTAGACCTTAGAAAATTTGCCCCTATAATATCTTCATATGGGAGATTATCACATATAATAAAATTTGTCATGAACGTTCTATTGTCTCTTTTTAAATTTAGGCAAATTGACCCTTTTGCATTTAATTTATGACCTGTAAAACTTGTTAAATTGGGATTATTAGGGTTCTTTTGTCGCCTAATGTGCAGAGGCAACATATTAAATACGCAAGAGTTTATGATATTTACAGTAGCTCCACTGTCAACTAAGGCCGTAAAGTAAACGTTTTCTACACAAAAATCATTAAATATAGGTAACTTGTTATTAATATCACTACAAGAAGGCACTAATATTGTCTTGGACCTATTAACTATTCCTGGCACCCTCTGGGTCCAATTTATGTTTCTGAGGGGCCCGAAACGTTTCCCTGAGGATTTATTTCATGTGTTGGTGCCCGTAATAGATATTCAGTTGTATTAGGTTCCGTAGGTATATTTAAATGATTTACGTCTGTCTGTCTTCGCCATGTATTATTATGGTAACGTGGATGTCTCGTGTCAGTGCCGTTTGCTGGCACTGACTGCCAGTGCCGTTGGCTTGTAAAATTTTCATTTCTCATCGGCAAATTTTCATGATTTCTATATTGCATTCTCGCATTATATTGACCTTGGCGAGTATTTGGGTTTTCAAACGGTAGTTAATTTGCCTGTTGGGGATAGGGTTATACAAATTTGGTTGGTACGCATTATAAGGTACTGATTGGCGCATTCCCCCCTGGCTATAGCCTATTGCACGACCGGTGCTAAAATTTGTTCTTCCGAACAAATGGTTGCCGTAATTTTGCGTATTACCGACCGCATTTCTTGGTATGGGATTGGGGACATAGTGGCACTCCCTCGCTATGTGGCCAACACGATTGCAATTATGGCACCTTATTATTGTAGGGTTAATGGGCTGAAAACGTACTGTTTTCTGCCTAGCGGGTTCTGGCGTTTTGTGTTTCTTTGTGCCATTGGGGAGTTATCCCTTGAAAAGAAATTGGGGGATGCCTGATCGCCCTTGAAAATTATGTTCGCGTTTGAATCGCCTAGGCTATTTATTTTTGCTTTACTATGATTAGCAACCATTTTATCAACTTTGATTAATCGCTCTACCTCTTGGACTGCAAGATCTAACGTCTGAATATTTTTGGATATTACTGCTTTATATAGTTTTGGGGGTAGCCCTTGCAAAAAGGTATTTAGTATGACTTTTTCATACAGTTGCCCCGAACCACTTCCGTTTTTTCTTCTACAGAAATGCGTATGTTATCGAGATATTCCCTTATATTTTGTGAAAATAAAAGCTTACTACTCCGTGTTTTAATTTATTTATAGAACTGGTTTCTATAAATCTCTCTTTGAATGCTTTTAACAAGTCATCAACCGTATTTATTGGCAAGTTGGCGTTATTGCCTATGGTATGTTCGACCTGTTTTAGAAAGGTTAAGGCCTGGCCTCTTAATCGTAGTAGGAGCATGTCTTTTAACGCTCCAACGTCTGTTTTTGTTAATTGTACAAACTTGGTCAATTGGATATTAAATTCGTCAATATCTGACTGACCATTGTATTCCGGGATAGATTTTGCAATCTCTATATTTTTGCGACTAACTTTTGCACTATTAATAACTCGTTTAGTTCGTCGTTCCATTTTTTTTTGCGTTTATATCAACTTAAAATTTTACTTAACCTATTTTGGGGTAGGCTTTTATCTCCTATAAGATATAAGGGGCTTACTGTCGTAGCCTAGCGGTTATAGGCCTAACCAATTTACTTATATGTCTGTATCTCTCCAACAATTAAATTCAAATTACAAAGTTATATAGCCTAACTAGTTCGCAGTTTTCCTCCAATTTCCGACACATGCCATTTGTAGCGATGGAAAAATTTTATTTGTAGTAATGGAAAAATTTATTATTTGTAGCGATAAAAGATTTGCTACTTGTGGCGATAGAAATTTCTCCGATAGCGCCGCTTATATCGCTGGAGATTGTGGCGCCGCTTTCAATTAATGGGAGAGGATCGAATATGTAGACATATAAATGTGGCCTCTTCTTTCTTGAGCTATCTGGAGATCAGATTCCTTTGGGAGCATTTACCTTTGAGACTTACGAACTAATTACCTATTATTGGACTAGACACAGACATATAAATGAAATAAACACAGATTAAAAGACAATAGATTTATTGAACTTACATGCTTAGTTGCACAGGAACGGGTCACTTCTATGACAATAACGGTGACCAAAATACAATAATTTCGCCTGAATCTCTCTAGGTCTGATGTACTGATTGTTTCAGATTAGACTTGAGATTAAAAAATTAAAAGGCACATTTACTCCACTACCAAACGCAGTTCTTTCGTCCTGCGCTGTAAGGATTGCTCGCCATTGGATTGAGTGGACCAAGGATGTAAATCTTTCGTCCAATAATTTCTTTTAAATATTCCTGATGATTCAGGCGTTCACACAGTTTTTTTTGCAGTTTAAACTTCCTTAGAAATATCGTACGTAGCATTTTTTTGCTACTAATTATCTTAGCGAAATTCGAACTACTAGTGTCGTTGTCTGACTGAAGCTAGAAATGCAATTTCTCTTTTTGCTGATTAAGAATTTAGACTCTTGGAAGCGGTATTTGAACTCAATTAGGGGACGTTTAATTTCTGCTCGAATCATCTTTAGAAGGAAAGAATCTTTATATTTTAAATATATGGTATTCTACTGCTGGTGCAACATAACTTACAACCCTTGCACTGAGGGCTCTGATGGGGTTTTTTATGCTAAAAGACCTAATTTCCGAAGCTTTCAACTACGTTGACCAAGATGGATATGTCAAAATTTTGATTGGATGTATTTGGGGAAATAGTTGGCGTGAGATGGGGGTTAGCTGCCTTTCAATCACTTTCGACTATTAAAAGGGCACTAGTTCTTTCAATTTTCAATAGAATGAGCCCTTTTTTGAAGTTTCTACAACATCGCTTTCTATAAAAACCTTATATGCCCAAATGGCACAACCTACAACCCTTTCCCTGAGGGCTGGGTGGGGGGTCGTCATCCTCAAAGATCTAATTTCCAGAACTGTCAACTACGTTGAACAAAATGGCTGTCTTAAAATTTTGATTAGCTGTGTTTGTGGAAAAGGTGGGCTTAAGAGGGGGCTAACTGCCCACCTATGTACTTTCGAATATTAAAAAGGGCACTAGCCTTTTAAATTTCCAATTGAATGAGCCTTTTTTGAAGTTTCTGAGACAAAGCTTTCTATAAAAACCTTATATGCCCCATGGCATAACTTGCAACCCTAGCCCTAAAGGCCATGGGGGAGTGTCCTTCTCAAAACATAATTTTTATCGCAAAATCAACTATGCTGAACAAAATGGCTATCTAAAAAATTTTGTTTGGATGTGCTTGGGTAGAAGGTGGGCGTGAGAGGGGGGTTAGTTGCCGTCAAATCCCCTTTGACTATAAAAAAGGGCACTACACCTTTGAATTTCCAAAAGAATGAGCCCTTTTTCAAGTTTCTACCACAAAGATTTCAATAAAACTTATATCCCACAGGGCATAACTTATAACCCTTGCTCTGAGGACTGTTGAGGGAGTGTCCTGCTTAAATGTATCATTTCCTCAACTTTAAACTGCGTGGAACAAAATGGCTATCCCAAAATTTTGATTGGATGTGTTTGGGGAAATGGTGGGAGTTGAAGCGGTGTTAGTTTCCTTCCAATCACTTTTGACTATTAAAAAGGACACTAGCCATTTCAATTTAAAATTGAATAAGCCCTTTTTGAAGTTTCTATGACAACACGTTCTATAAAAACCTTATATACCCCCAGGACAAACTTACAACCGTTGCTCAGAGGATTCTGGGAGAGGGGCTGTCATCCTCAAAGATCTAATTTCCGGAACTTTCAACTACATTGAACAAAATGGTTATTTAAAATTTTTATTGGATGTGTTTGGAAAATAGGTGGGCGTGATAGGAGGGGTTAGATGCCACCAATTACTTTTGACTATTAAAAGGGCACTAGCCCTTTGAATTTGCAATCGAATGGGCCTTTTTTTGAAGTTTCTACGACTATGGTTTCTATAAAAAACCTTATATGCCCCCATGTCATAATTTACAACCATTGCCCTGAGGGCTATAGGGGGGGGGGTTCATTCTCGAAGACCTACTTTCTAGAATTTCCAACTACGTTGAACAAAATGGCTATCTAAAAATTTTGATTGGATGTGTTTGTGGAAAAGGTGTGCGTGAAAGGGGGGTTAGTTGCCCTCCAATCACTTTTGACTATTCAAAAGGGCAATAGCCGTTTGAATTTCCAATTGAATGAGCCTTTTTGGAAGTTTTTACGAAAAACGCTTTCTATAAAAACCTTATATGCCCCCAGGGAATAACTTAGAACCCTTGCCTGAAGGCTTTGGACGGAGTGTCCTGCTCAAAAAGTATTATTTCCTGAACTTTAAACTGCGTGGAACAAAATGATTATCTCAAAATTTTGATTGGATGTGTTTTTGGAAATGGTGGGAGTGGAAGGGGTGCCAGTTGCCTTCCAATATCTTTCGACTATTAAAAAGGGCATAAGCCATTTAAATTTCAAATAGAATGAGCCTTTTTTGAAGTTTTCTACGACAATACGTTCTATAAAAACCTTATATGCCCCCAGTACATAACTTATAGCCCTTACCCTATAGGCTCTGGGGGGTAAGGGGTGTAAAACCTCAAAGACGTAATTACCAGAGCTTTCAACCACGTTGAATAAAATGGATATCTTAAAATTTTGAATGGGTGTGTTTCGACAAAAAGGGGGCGTGACAGGGGGGGAGGGGCTAGTTGCCCTCCAATCACTTTTTACTATTAAAAATGGCACTAGCCCTTTGAATTTCCAATCGAACGAGCCTTTTTTGAAGTTTCTACGACAACTCTTTCTATAAAAACCTTATATGTCCCCAGGGCACAACTTACAACCCTTGCCCTGGAGGCAGTGGGGGAGTGTCCTCCTCAAAAAAATATAATTTTATCTGGAAATCAACTACGCTGAACAAAATTGCTCTATCAAAATTCTGATTGGATGTGTTACAGGAAATGGTGGGTGTGTAAGGGGTGTTAGGTGCCTTTCAATCACTTACGGCTATGAAAAAAGGGCACAAGCCACTCCAATTTCCAATTGAATTAGCCCTTTTTGAAGTATCTACGACAAATTCTTCGATACAAAGTGCCCTTGTCTAAAGGAAAAAACAATATACAATATATAATGCATTGTACCTACATCGTTCTTATGTGCCCCCGGGCATAACTTAAAACTCTTCCCCTGAGGGTTCAGGGGGAGTGACCTCCTCAGAAACATATTTTCTATCTGGAAATAAATTTAGCTGAACAAAATGGCTATCTCAAAATTCTGATTGGATGTGCTTGGGGAAAATGGTGGTCGTGGAAGGGGTTTAAGTTGCCTTCCAATCACTTTCGACTAGTAAAAAGGGCACTTGCCATTCCAATTTTCCCATTGAATGAGCCCTTTTCGAAGTTTCTACGACAATTCTTTTTATACGAAGTGCCCTGGTATGGAAAAAAATATAATAATAATAATAAATTGTGCCAACATCGTTCTTTACTTAGGCAGCGCGATTGCGCTGCCTATGAAACTGCAACTGCAAAAATTTTTGTGTTTTTCTGACCCTTCCAACAGACATTATATTACATAAATAACTCTTTTGTTGAAAGCTCAACAATTTTATTTATGCTATACATGAAATCATGTAAGAAAATACTTATATGATCCCATATATGATGTCACAAAAAATGCTTATATAATGTACTAACATGGTTCTTGACGTTCACTTCCAAAAAAAACTAAATGTAGGCACTTAACGATTTTTCTCAGACTTCAGACGTATCTAGATCGTTTTTTTTTTATGCGAGAATATCTCAAGATGAAAATTTTCCCCTAAAACTTTGGAGCCGTTTTTGAGAAAAATTAATACACAATTCTTACTCGCATATATATATATATATATATATATATATATATATATATATAATATATATATATATATATATATATATATATATATATATATATATATATATATATATATATATATATATATATATATATATATATATATATATATATATATATATATATTATATATATATATATATATATATATATATATTATATATATATATATATATATATATATATATATATATAATATATATAGCATATATATTATATATATATATATATATATATATATATATATATATATATATATATATATATATATATATATATATTATATATATATATATATATATATATATATATATATATATATATATATATATATATATATATATATATATATATATTATATCTATATAGATATATATATATATATATATATATATATATATATTATATATATATATATATATATATATATATATATATATATATATATATATATATATATATATATATATATGATATATATATATATAATATATATATATACTATTTAAAAACATTACCTGTCCATTGATGCTCTCGTCTGTGGCAGTTACCAGAAGACGGTACCAATTGTATGTATCTGCTTCAGCATCTAGTAGCTTATTCATTACCAAAACTACTTCACCTTCCGCTATACGTTCTAAGGAAAATTGGTTTGATTCATCATTTAAAGATACTTTAGCTTTTTGATTGATTTCTATGAAACACAGTGTTTTCGGTATTTAGCGTTTTTGTCAACAAACAAGGCGAACCTATCAAGCCAAGATAGATCTGATAAATAAACATTGTTTGCGCGGTAGTTAAGTCTATTTGGTATGCTTCCAAATGAACCATCTGAAATAACAATGCTAAGAACCATCTGAAACCATCTCGCCCCATTTTTGGTGATCTAAAATAAAGAACGTCCTTAAAATCTAGAAGCAAATTCAAGTTTTGTTCATAGCCAACAACAAGAATTATAAGATTTATAGGTGAGTACAATGCAACCCTTATAGGTAAGGATGATTTGAATTTGATTGAGGGGGAGGAGGGGTTTCACGTCAATGTATCAAGCCAAAGTAGATGTTATAAATGAACTATGGTACGGTATTTAAGTCTATTTGGCATGTTGCCAAATGAACCATCTGAAATAACAATGCTAAGAACCATCTGGAATTTACTTCTCGTCCCATTTTTTGGTGACCTAAAATAAAGTCCGTCCTTAAAAAACTAGACGCAAATTTAAGTTTTTTTTTCATAGCCAACAACAAGAATTATAAGATTTATGAGGTGAGTACAAAAAGATTTATGAGGTGAGTAGGTAAGTACAATGCAACCCTTAAAGGAAAGGTAAGGATGATTTGAATTTGATTGAGGGGGAGGAGGGATTCCACAAACTCATCAGAAGGATTTGCTCCAAGCCCAATCCGCCTATTGTTTCACTTATCTACCTCAGCCACAAAGGTCAAAATGTATCGATTAATTTAATCGAGTGGAATACAACCTATCGGGCAAAAATTGTAATGTCAATTTTTGAACTAGATGCTACCTCGTTTGTTACCAACACTGTTCAGCCCCTGATGATTGTAAACTTAACTATTCCTACTATACTTTCACGAATGCACATGAGATACCGAATACAATCAACACTGCTATTATTGCCCTCTTGCCAGGGTTGGCTCGAAGGAGGGGATCACCCAACCCCTATCCCTGTTTTTTATCAAAGTCATATAAGTAATTTATTTTGCCCTCATTGAGGTCCCATGTGTTCAATTCTGAAACAGTCTAAGTTGTATTTCCTTTTCCTGGAAATACTTTTGCATTTTTCAAACTACTCAGTAAAGAAATGGCTGATTTCGACAAAACTCGGCTTCTATGGTACATATAAATGCTTAATTCCCTTGTAAATAGAATATAGTCGTTTCATTTTATCACTTTATTTTAATTTTCTAATGTCGTTCAATAGAGTCCTTTAGATTAAATTAGTTTTAAAATGTCACACAGTCCTTTAGATTTAAAATGTCACACACGCTGCAAATTCCGCACTAAAATAATCAACCCATACTTTCTCACCAATCTCACTGGCAGTCGGATTATTATACTCAGCAGGCTTTGCACGCAGATTCAAATCAGATTAGGATTATCCGTGATTTTCGACACAGTTTCAAGTTTTAAAGCCCTACGATGTCTACGCAGTTCTTTTGCAAATTTCCGCTTAGTAAAAATACGAATTTGATTGACTGCACCACTTTTAGGCCTGTCACACTCATGCAAAAATCTGCAGCCAAAACTTGGCCGCAGCCTTTGCATTAACCGAACTGGTTAACTGGGTTGCATTAACCGAACTGGACCGAACTGGTGGCAACTCATGCCTAAAAACCTGCTTATTCTCACATATGATTTGCTTTTGCCTGATCGCTCAGATCTAGCCTCTACTTTTGGTGGAACCATTTAAGTCGTCTATTTTGGCCTTATCCAGCAGGTGCTCTATTCAGCCAGAGACAGTCTACGTTTTATTTTCCTTCTCCTGAAAAGACTTTGGGATTTTTTCGACTTCTCACTAAAGAAATAGTTGATTTTAACCTTTGCTTAGCTTTAGTCGAAGATACCGAAAATTAAACTTGCATGTGCATTGAATAGAGTCGGTTTTCTTTATCGTTTAATCCTGCTTTTTAATAGTCTTCGATTTAAAAAGAGTCATTTTTAAATTAAACCAGGTTGTAAGGGACCGGTATGGTAGCCCAGCAACTGACCTTGAAAATAAGTCTATACTCGCATGATTTATTTCTGTCTGATGGCTCAGTAGCTCGAGAAAATTCAACTGAAGCCAGACGAGATAATATGAAAAACCGCAAGCAAAAGACAAGGTCACACGCATGGATTGTTAGTCAGACTTTTACTACGAGTTGAGAAAGACGGCAAGAAGTTTCTAAACACAATGGAAAAGTAATTAGACACCAAAGAAAATGAACCCTTTTAAAGTAAGTGCAAACAAGGGCAAAAAAACCCCAGGCAGAAAAATTTCACCCCCTCCCCCCCCCAAAACAAATGCATGCATAGTTCCCAATAAAAAATACTATACGCATACAATTGGGAAATTTAAAACTTTAGACCTTTTCCATAAGGGCTCTAGGGGGAATTTGTTACCTTCAAAGATATATTTTACCTTCAAAGATTATATCAATGTTATTTTCAAAGATATATATATTATAACTGTAGCGTAAAGAGCGAGGTATTGACTTGGGGGCGAACCCTCTCAAATACGTAATAATTTCTGTTCGTTTTAAGTTCTAGTGTTGCTTCTTTACTTTCAGTTGAAAAAAACTGTGTTTTTTTTTATTTAATTTCTGATCGTTTTTTAAATAATGCTGGGAAATCCGGCGTCTATACCTTCATAGAAATGTCCCTTACCCCAAGGAAACAATCTCCACGAAAGTTCATAATTCTTGCAGCCCTTCCCTGGGAAAACTGTGGGGGATTAAGTCATCCTAAAGGACCTATTTATTACATTTTTTGACTATGCTGAAAAAAATATCTGTCTCAAAATTTTAATTGGGTGAATTCAGGAAAAAAATAATCTTTTTTTTTTGGAGGGGGCCAAGTTGCCCTCCAATTTTTTTAAGTCACTTTAAAAGGGCGCTAGAACTTTTAATTTCTGTTCGAATGAGCCCTCTTACGATATTCTAGGACTACTGGATCGATATGATCACCCTGGGGGATACAAAAAAAAAAACAAAAAAAAAAACAATTAAACACGTATCCGTGATCTTTCTTCTCACAAAAAAATACAAAATTCCACATTTTGCAGATAGTGAAAGGAGATTGAAACTTCTACAGTAGGGTTCTCTGATACGCTGAATCCGATGGTGTGATTTTCATTAAAGTTATGTGACTTTTTTGGGGGTGTTTTCCCCTTTTTTCGAAAAAACAAGTCAAATTTTCTCAGGTGCATAACTTTTAATGGGTAAGACCTAAACTTGATTAAACCTATATATTAAAATAACGCTGGTGGTTGGTTGATAGGGACTATATTTCAATATATTTCTTCGTAGGAATAAGTTCATTTCTTAATACTTTTAGGAAAAACTCTCAAATAAAAAGAACAATTTAATTGCATGCAAAATGACCAAAATAAAGTAAACGACAAGGATTCCTGGCAAAGGGATCAATTTATTTAATCAGTGATATATTTAATTATTATGCTTTTAATCTTAAGAGAAAATCAAACTCACCAAAATTACAGAAAGATTATTGCTTCGTAGATTGTAACAGATGTAGACTTGGTTCTATGCAATTTCCTGCCCTTTAGAATAGTTTACATAAGGAGTAGAGATACTAAAGAACTATCCGGCTTGCATATATGCCACGTTTTATAACAGCCATGTAAAAATGCACCTCTTTCATAACAGAACAATTCCCCCCCCCCAACTAAAATCCCTTATATTTTAAGACATTTTAAAAATGATGGAATAGCAAAAGAAAAACAAAATTTAAACTTACTATCCAGCTGTCAAGTTGACCCTCTTTCTTTTTATTATCCAATTCAAACTAAATCTAATGAACAGGTTCAAAAAAAAATTAGTCACAGGAGAATCTTATCAAATAGCTTATGATAAAAAAAAAAAACTAGAAGTAAAAGTGACTTGGGCCAATTCCCGCATTTGCGGGAATTTGAGTCTTGCGGGTTTTTTCTCTAAAAGGCAACAGAGTTGATGTGATCCCAGTAAAACACCTTACTTTCCCTTTGCGATTTTGGCCAGACAGAATGTGATACGAGGTTTAATACACAAATTTTTTACCAATACCGCATGGTCCCTCTACGAAAAAAACAGAAGTAAGAAATACTATGAGTAAAAAATATAAGTCAAAAAAGTAGTGTAGAAGCTGTTTGTCACCCAATCACTTTCGATTATTAGAAAGGGCACTAGTTTTTTTTTTTAATTTCTGATCAAATGAACCCCCTCCAAAGTTTCGACTACAACTTTTTCATACAATGAGCCTAGGTAAAAAAAAAAATGATGCATGGAGGCCACTTCACTTCAAGTGTTTTTCACTAATAAGGAAACTTGAATTTATGTATCCTTTTATTTTGGTACATGGCGTCATTGTGAATGCTGTCATGTTGTTTTATATATCATAATTAGTTTTGATGTGACATCATTTATATTGTTCTATAGCATAAATGCTATATTTAACATGACATCATTTTATGTTTTGACTTTTTGGTGACTATCGGCAATGGCTTGTTTTCTATTTGTTGGCAGCTGTGGCCGCAATTATAATTCCAGTTAAGAAAAGTTCCTAGGGTATTTTCCTGTTTTGAATGTATACACTTAATACTACCGTAATTAATTCTGGTTGCAGCGATAGCTACAATCTAGTAAATTGAGATTAAAATCCGACGGTGTCCTGTTTTAAAGAAAAAAAGTTAAGACGTTAACTAAAAAAAAGATCTTGCTCCCGAAACCAATGTTAATAAACTATTTTACTAAGGGATCATGTGTTAGTTCTTCTTTTCTTAGTTTTTTTTCTTTTTTACAAAAAAAAAGAGAACAACCACTGAAAGAACAATTGGTAACAAATGTTTTTTAAAATATCCAAATTAGTTTGGAAATATAGAGTTGTAATGTGACGACTTCAGCACAATACGAAGCATACAAAATTATTGTATAAAATGCAGTCGGAGACAATAAACTGGTGGGATACGCAACAACAACTGCACAAAAATTTTATCATAATATGCATTTCAAATAACATAGTTATGTAGACAAAATCCTATAGAAAAAAATATATTAAATACTAAAGTTTGAGTGCTCTGAGTTTTAGTGGATTCCACTAAGATTTTTAGCTTGAAAGTCAGGCTAAAGCAACATCAAAACATGACTAAATTCATATTATTTACAATACTGTGTTTCATATCAGTGAAACTAGACGCTAGTGTAATAAATTCATCATCAGAAGATCCATTTGAAGCAATTCTTTCTAATGTCGCTAGTGCGAAAATGAGATCCAATAGTATTCTACCTTTTAAACTCCTCCAGAACTATTTTCATGTGCTTCCTCGGTTTAAAGAGCTTGACTTACACATTTATGAAAACATTGACAAGATTACAGAAAGGATCTTAAGTGATGTTTTAAAGTGTAAATCAACATGCTTAGAAAACCTTGAAATAAAGATAAAAAATGACCTTATTTTTTGGGGGGGAAAAGTTGCCAATAAAATCTTTTGATTATTAACAAAAAGTTTTGAATATCAGAAGACTCTGCTCAGTGAATTGAAACAGCTAGGAAAAGAAGTGATGCCCTTACTAATCAAACATTTTGAGATCACTTGGAATGATGATAAAAACTGCAGAAGATCCTGAAGAAATCAAAAGAAATACAAAGCTATTTATTGTGCTTGAAGACGTAAAATCTAAACAAGGAAAGGAAAGGATTCTACCTTTTAAACTCCTCCAGAACTTTTTTCATGTGCTTCCTCGTGTTTAAAGAGCTTGACTTACACATTTTTATGAAGAAATGACAAGATTACAGAAAGGATCTTAAGCGATGTTTTTAGTGTAGATCAACATGCTTAGAAAACCTTGAAATAAAGATAAAAAATGACCTTTATTTGTTTTTTAGGGAAAAGTTGCCAATCAAAATCTTTGATGATCAACAAAAAGTTTGAATTATCAGGAGAATCTGCTCAGTGAATTGAAACAGCTAGGAAAAGAAGTGATCCCCTTAATAATCAAACATTTTGAGATCACTTGGAATGATGATAAAAACCTGCAGAAGATCCTGGAAGAAATCAAAAGAAATACCAAAAGCTATTTATTCTGCTTGAAAGACATAAAATATAAAGAAGGAAGGAAAAAAAAAATGCTACTAGTACTTATCAGCAGAACAGCGACAATGACTCAGTTAGAGCAGAGGCTGAAACATGGAAATTTGGGCGCTAAGAGACCAATAGTTGAGAAGGGAGATTCAACAAAAAACGGGACAATGCAAAGATAATACGAAATTACAGAAATTATTATACGCAAAAAATGTTAGAGATACTTCGGAGGAAATGAATAATTTAGTGAACATAGTAGTGTGGGAAAAAAGTGCTACTCCACAGCAAATAATCCCTAATTTTGTTAATAACGTCAGAGGATAAAAATCAGATTAGGCAGTCCGATCATGATGGAGAGATGAAAAAAAAAAAAAAAAAAAAAAAAAAAAAAAAAAAAAAAAAAAAAAAAAAAAAACAAATAAAAAAAAACAACAAAAAAAAAAAAAAAAAAAAAAAAAAAAAAAAAAAAAAGACAAAAAAAAAAAAAAAAAAAAAAAAAAAAAAAAAAAAAAAAAAAAAAAAAAAAAAAAAAAAAAAAAAAAAAATATAAAAAAAAAAAAGAAAAAAAAAAAAAAAAAAAAAAAAAAAAAAAAAAAAAAAAAAAAAAACAAAAAAACAAAAAAAAAAAAAAAAAAAAAAAAAAAAAAAAAAAAAAAAAAACAAAAAAAAAAAAAAAAAAAAAAAAAAAAAAAAAAAAAAAAAATACAAAAAACAAAAAAAAAAAAAGCAAAAAAAAAAAAAAAAAAAAAAAAAAAAAAAAAAAAAAAAAAAAAAAAAAAAAAAAAAAAAAAAAAAAAAAAAAAAAAAAAAAAAAAAAAAAAAACAATAAATAATCAAAAAAAAAAAAAAAAAAAAAAAAAAAAAAAAAAAAAAAAACAAAATAAAAAAAAAAACAATAAAAAAAAAATAACAAAAAAAAAAAAAAAGAGGGATAAAAAATCAAAAGACTTATTTTAGGCAAAATAAACAAAAAAAAATTCATGATGAGAGATGACAACAAAAAAAAAACAAAAAAAAAAAAAAAAAAAAAAAAAAAAAAAAAAAAAAAAAAAAAAAAAAAAAAAAAAAACCATAAGATCAAGTGAAAAAAGTTGAAGATATAGCTGGATAAAAATCAGTAGTTGGATAGGTATTGGTTTGGTGAAGAACTTTTTGTTACGGTTATTGGTGCAGGACTGTTTTGTTACGGTTATTGGTGCAGGACTTGGAATTTATATTAATTGGGAAAAGAGAAAAATGTCCTTAGTCCTGCCTAAGTAAAGAGGCAAATGCCGTCCATGATATTCATTTCTAGCTTGGCTATAAAGGGTTTCACAGAAAGTTGAGAGGGATTTTTTTTTTTTTTCGTGATCTCAATGTTATTTTGATTCGATACAACGCTCCTACAATATTACCTGAAAGCTTCAACTGAAAGCTGAACAGGAACAAAGCCTATGCCTTTTTATTTGGAACAGTAAGAGACAAAACTTCAGAGAATTAGGCACCTAACCAAGTTCAATGTGTGCCATGGTTTGTTCATTACCTGGTTTCAGCCATCTACGGCCATATAGTCCCTATTTTAAAAGAAGCAATTAATAGTAGAGACCAACCTTAGAGAATCAAGCAGGTAACTAAGTCCAATATGTGGCATGGTTTTTTCCTTACTAAATTTTGGCGATCTCTGTAGCCATGATATCAATTAAACTTACATTATTCTCATTTATAATTAATCGATCCTTATAATGATTATTAAACAAATACTTGAATTGGAACTGACATTAATCGATAATGAGTAATGCCTTACAAGATTTCTTAAATCATCAAATATCTTTGATCAGACTGCAATATGAAAAGACAAGTCAAAAAAGTGAGGACAAGTAATAAAATGTGATGAAAATGCAGTTTTTTTTTGTAAAAAGTGATTCTATTTTTATTTTAATTAAAAAAGCCACTAGAACTTTTAATTTCTGTTCAATAAAGCCTTCTCGCCAAATTGTAGGACATCTGGGTCGATATGATCACCCTGGTAAAAAGAAAAAGGCAAATAAACATGTATCCGTGATCTTTCTTCCGGCAAAAATACAAAATTCCCCATTTTTGCAGATAGGACCTTGAAACCACTAAGCTTCTTTTTTTTTTAAATAAGGCAAATTTTCTTAACTATTGATAGATAAGTGTAAACTTGATGAAACTTGTATATTTAAAATCAGCAGATGATTCCGATTCTTTTGCTGTATCTATTGATACTAAAATTTCTTTTTTAGAGTTTGGTTACTATTGAGAAGAGTCGCTCTTATTATACAGATCGTTACTACGAACTGTTTGGTTCTTTTTTATAATAACTTTTTAACAAGTTGTATAGAACATAATTTGCACTTTACTAAAAAACATATAAATGGTTTTACGTTTTATAGCTTTAATAAATCAAATAATATTAACATTTTGATCACTAAATATCCGTATATGCATATTAAACTGACAATGCACATTCATTTGTGTTTTTTTTCAGTAAAGTACCAATTATGTTCTGGCTTGGGAAGGCATAGGGGTTTTGAGCCCAACTTTTGTTGATTTCTGTTCGTTTTGATTTTGACTCGGTTATTTATTGTAATTTCTGTTCGTTTTGGGTTTCATTTATTTATCGATGCTGATTGGTGGTAGTTTCACGCTTGGTAGATTTTTTGATTTTATTTTTGCTCATTTTTGTTTAATGTAGTTCTTTACTTTTTTTGAAGAAAAAAGTTTTTTAAATTATTTTCTGTTCGTTTTATATTGACAGTCCTTTCAGAGAAAAAGAAAATAATACTTTAAATCTTTTCGTTTGTTTAAGAATTTATAGTTTGGCCTGCTATTTGTATGCTGGAGAAAAATTTTCATAATTTTTTTAAAAACATACACCCTCTTAAAAATTTTGAAACAAATAGTAGTGTTTAAGTTAGTTTCATACCTCCTCTAGTTGACCTGAAATGGAAAACTTGATACAATTCGCAAAATAATCTGTTACTTTTTTTGATAGGATGGATACACTTACGCTATTTTGATTTAATTAAATTTTAAGAGCAGAAGCAACCCCGAAAGTTGAACATAATATCATCAGTCGGTTTTGGGATACTGCTGAGATGCCTTATTGAGAATTAGCATCTCTGAAAAGCATCTCTTCTTTTTCTCTGAAAGGACTTTTTGAGTTTCTACGACAACCCTTCCTATAAAACACCTTATATTCCCCCAGGGCATAAATTACAACTCTTACTGTAAGGGCCTGTGAGGGTGGTTCTCATCCTCTAAGACCTAATTTACAAATTTAAACTACGTTAAACAAAATGGCTATCTCAAAATTTTGATTGGATGTGTCTGGGAAAATGGTGGGCATGAGAGGGGCGTTAGTCTTTCTCCAATCACTTTCAGCTATTAAAAAAGGCAATAGCCCTTTCAATTTCTAATCAAGTGAGCCCTTTTGAAGTTTCTACGACAGCGCTTTCAATAAAAACCGTATATGCCCCAGGGGATAACTTACAACCCTCGATCTGAGGGCTGGGGGGGGTTGTCATCCTCAGAGACCTAATTTCCACAACTTTCTCTACTACGTTGAACAAAATGGCTATCTGAAAATTTTGATTGGATGTGTTTGGGGGAATGGTGGGCGCGAGAGGGGGCTTAGTTACCGTCCAATCACTTTCAACTATTTAAAAGGGCACTAGCCCCCTTAATTTTCAGTTGAATGAGACCCTTTTTAAGTTTTTACGACTTCAAAAGGGATAAACTTACAACCTTTGTCGTGAGGGCTCTGAGGGGGTTGTCATCCTCAAAGACCTAATTTCCGGAACTTAAAAACTACGTTGAACAAAAATGGCTATCCCAAAATTTTTATTGGATGGGTGGGGGAAAAGGTGGGGGCGTGAGATGGGAGGCTAGTACCGTACAATCACTTTCAACTATTAAAAAGAGGACTAGCCTTTGAATTTCCAATCGAATGAGCCATTTTTGAAGTTTCTACGACGACGCCTGCTATAAAAAACCTTTTATGCCCCCAGGGCATAACTTTCAACCCCTGCTGCACCGACAATTGTGGAGGATTTTCCTCCTCAAAAAGATATTTTCTATCTTGAAATCAACTACGCTGATAAAAATGGCTATCTCAAAATTTTTATTGGATGTGTTTGGGGGAATGCTCTCTAATGATGGCGTGGGGGAGGGCTAGTTGCCGTCTAATCACTTTCGACTTTTAAAAAGGGCACTAGCCACTCCAATTTCCAATCGAATGAGCCATTTTTTGAAGTTTCTACGACAACTCCTTCGATACGAAGCACCCCCCTAGCCCGGGTAGTGCCCGGCCGGGTATGAAGAAGAAAAAAATAAATAATACATTTTGCCCATATCGTTCTTTACTTAGGCAGCGCTATCGCGCTGCCTATGATCTCTTGTAAGGTTGCTAGCTACCGCTGCATCCCGGATCAATGTGATTATTATAACTTTATATTCGTGCTTTATTATAACATGTACTATTAACCCTAACAGGTTCGTTTTCACCATGATTGAAAAACATTGCTTCCCGTTCGTTGTTCATAGGTAGCTTGTATATATATTTATATTACTGCTAAATAAACTGCAATTGCTCCTCCCGAAATTGATATACGAATTTTTAAAGAAGTACGCCTCCGTGTATTCTCACTGCTCTTTAATATTTGTCATTGCATCTGTAAACTGTTCCACAGTTGACAGTATATTCCTTGGAAGCTTTTCATTAAACGTATGGCATTTCTTTTGGATATTACCATGAATTTTTGCCAGAGAAATTCTAGAGGACTTTTCAACATCGCTCTTTCAAAGAGAATTTTAATCTGTAACTTTGAATATTTTTCAAAATCCTGGTAAAACATTCGTAAAATGTTGCTCAATTTACGAAGATCAGCCTGCATTTTTGCCATCTTCTTGGACTACTGAATGTAATCTTTAACTTTAGTAGGGTGTATCTATGGAATCCTCGTACTTTATGTTCCTTGGCAGCTTTCCAAGGCAGATTACCAGACTGGTTATTTCTATTGTTGTCAACTGCACATGGAATTATCACAAGCACATTTTTTTTTAAAGTTGGCAATGTATAATGTGGTCAAACATGTTTTGAGAGTATGGTCGTAATTATATAACTCAATCAGACTGGTTTTTGAGTCAACATCCGTTTTTTAGGAGCCAATCAGAGAGCGGAGGTTGCTCCATATGCGATAACTTGATTGGTGATTGGGATTTGAATAAAAGGAATGGTTTTCTTTACAATTCATATTAGTAAGAGAATTGAATTCAAAGAGAATAGTTTTATTTGAGAGGATGTTAGTAGAGAAAAATGAGTGGTGCATTTACATTATTGGAGATTAATGATGGAGACGGCAGCAGCAGCAACGATATACGAGTACCCAATGTGGCTCTGGAAATAAGCGGAGGCTGTAGACTATGCCTTGAATGGGACGATATGTATGCTAGATAGTGATATCATTAAGCAAATTTAAAGCAGGAGGAGCAACTATGTTTTGCTGGAAAAGTGAATATTCTCCATATAAATAAACTTCGGGCAGCATTAGATGTGCTGTCGAAATATATTGATGAGAACAAAATGCATCAGTGAATATTATTATTGTAATTATGCTCAATAAAATTGTTTCTAAATCAAAGGTATTTTCTTTCTATAGTAGACTAGCATATATTTTTTAGAGTAAAAAATTCTGGTTAGTCTGAAGTTGGTTGTGAGAGAGTGTTAGGACTAAAAAAAATGGATAGATTTGAGAAAAGAGCGAATCTTGGGGAATCTAGTGCTTATGGAAAAAAACGTTTGATTCTAGATGACGATTTTCTAGACCTGTCTATTCAAAGGAAGATATTTTCTCGGGGGATGCTTGTCGATATAATGAAAAGTGATTCTCCATCATTAGACTATTGTATAAAACTTCTACGTCGTGGTCCAAATGCATTTACACAATTTATTGATATATTGATCACGACACGGCAAAATGATATTGTGGATATGCTTTTAAACATTAGTTTAGAAATTTAGGACTTTTTTTTTCATGAGAAAGATGGCATTCAAGGATCAGTTACTCCTCTCTCTCTATCCCAGACAAATTTTTTGTTGTTGCTAGCTCCGTTTCATTGTGGCAGTGAGAGCGTCAACACATGAAAAAATGTTCCATACATGTGTCCACTATGTATATACACACTGGGCAGCTGATCATCATGTGAGAATTGCACAATGATTGATGAGTATGATGAAAAGTGTAGATTATGCAACCGTGTAAATTGCACAGAGGATATGCTGTACAAATTAAAGGTTGTAACTCCTGTCTTGAAGAGGTGTGCGACTCTCATCTTAGAGGGCACCTATGCTCCAATTGCCATTATGATAAATGTATTCAGTGGGAGAATACATATCCCGGTATGATTGGAAAGAATCCTAACCGTGATTTTAGTTTATTGCTACGAGATTGGTATCGTCGTGGTTTTAGATTGTTCTGGGAGGAGGAGCCGGGTCAGCGATTCATCTGTTGGAACAACAAAAGAATATGGTTTTTACGTCATCGTTGTGAAGAAAATGGGTGTTATGATTATAAGCCCACTGATTTTTATTTGGCTGTGACGGAATGTGATTCGACACTGAGGACACTGTTTGTGAAATCGATTCAAATAAGCAAATTGAAACATGTGAATTCTATAGAATGAATGAGAATAGTATCATTGACTATACAAAGAGATATGATAAGAGTGAAGTTACACTCTACTGTAGAAAATGTGACCCTGACATTGCAGTACATCAGGATCAGTACACTGTGAATTCAGATAATCTACCTGCACTAGTTGTTGTCGACAAATACCTATACCTAGTAGAAGATGAAATCTAAAGAGTAGAAAAGTCGTTTTATCATGTATATAAATTTTTATCATTTATTAATAAACAATTTCACATACATTTTTACAATATTTTATTCGTAGGGCACTAAAATCAATATTAAATACGCTTGTAAGTATATTTTCCACTAGTAAGTCGTTCAATCGAGTTAAGTCAACATAGATATTGAGAAACTGCTTGTAGGTGTAGCCACGACATCTGAACATGAAAAAGAGTAGTGCATGAAAGCCACATGTCTTAGTCGTTAAATCCTGTACTCTTCGTTGATTTTGAATAATGGTTTTCCCACTGCTTTCAATAAAGTTGCTGATGTATGGAGCGTAGAATTTATACGATAGGCAAGAGAATCAAAAAATTCAATATTCTTCACCGTTTGAAAGATGCATAGCCAATGGCCGGTCTTCAAAGTCGATGGACTGCTATTAACAATGATTAGGGTATTGTTAACACTTGGAATTTTTTCAATGAAGCCCGAAGGGGAGCAATAGGACTTGTACTGGGACATGTATGGATCCATACTAAATACGTTGATTGTTTGGTTTTGTGTTCATGGTGCTAGGTCTAGTAGAACACTGCCGTCGGGTGTGATTTCCCAATAGGTTTCAAATTGACTCAACGATATTAGCGTGATACTCTCAGTCAAATCATTGGCAAATGTATACTCTAAACGTACATTCCCTGTTCGTACTATGCTCATATCCTGAGTCCCCGACAAGTTCAAAACAATTACCCCATGATTTTTTGAAAACATTGAATCGGTTATTCCATTTTCAAATAGTTGAGAGTCATGATCTAGGGATTGCATGGTCAACTCGTACAGAGTTCTTTAGGATTTTTTGTCAAATGATAGAGTGTACAGTGGAATACCATTCACTTTGCACACAAGGCTAGATAGACCGAAAAAAATTAAAATCATGGGGGATTCAGTCCAGGATCCAACGGCACTGCCACTCTTCACAAAGGCCAAAGCCAATTTTGATGGGATTTCTCCATGATAAATGATGAATCGCTATAGCTACGAGAGCCGGTGGCAATGTGACATTGATTCGTGTTCGTATGGGGGACAAGAAGTTTAATGTTGTTACCATTGGCTCTTAGCTTTTCCACTGCCAATGCAACAGAGCTCATAACTTGTTGTTTTCGGACGTGGAGAATTGCAGATGTGATAATGACATTTTGTTATTTGTTTGTTTGTTTATGTTAATCTTGACATTGGGGGGTAGCCATTGCGATATATTGAATATCTCATGATTTAATTTTACAACCAGATGATACTCCCGGCTCACTGCAGTAGTCAACTCACCATCAGTATCAACACCTGATCAATATTCATAGCCCAATGATTGTCCTCTCAACTCCTTGTACGCCTTTGGTGTCATCATCATAAATTGTATGTAGCTTGCATAGTTTGATAAATTATTGCTAGTGCTTACCAATGTTCCATTAATAAATACATTAATTTGTTTGAATAGATTGTGTAGAATAAAGTTTTCGTAGGAGAGACCGTCGGCAGCAGTTGGAGTTGTATTATCTGACTTTTTCCTAACCGCAACATTTAAATCAATAAATGTTGATGACAAATCTTTGAAATAGTCTTCATTGGAAAATATTTGAAAGTGTATATTTTCCAAGAGGGGTTGTTGGGGATGAAATTGTTCATAGTAGCCATATTTGACACTGACATCAACATTTTCAGCATTGAATAGATTCAATGAGGAACTGATTGATGGATATGATTCCTTGTGGGGGAGAGATAAGTCATCTTAAGAGAAGAAATCCTTCTTTGATCCAACTATTTTTTTCTTTTTCTTCTTCTGCTTATTGGTCTTCCTTGTTTTATTCCTCAAAGTCCTTGTTGATGTCCTTCGCTTCCTGCCTGGGTGGAGACTGATGAGTGAATGACGCGCACGAATCACAGGAACATACTGAAGATGCTTTATATTATAGTGATGAACAAGTTCATGAGTTTTTTTTCGTTCAAGAACACGTAGGAGGGGGACATTTGAATTACCGACTCTCGATGTTTCCACAAAGGATGCATAGAGAAATATGCAAGAGTCCAAGGTGAAACCAGGTGGATAATCAGCAAAAATAACTTGATTCATCCCGTAAACGGTGCCAGCATTTTCCCCATTGATCATATTCTGTTTAAAGCCAAAGAACGTCCTCAGATTATCATTGAGAATAATTATTTTAGTGTCAACAGGTGAGGTAATGTAAATCCTATCGTGTTCCAATGAATAATTAAAATGGAATGTACCATTCCTACGATATGAGAATTTTCTATTGATTGTACGACAAAAATCTGTCATATTATCGTATTCAATATATTTCAATTTGGCATGTGGATATTCGCTAGATTTATGTGCTTCAACCCATTCATAGTCGACAAAGAGTGTCCAATCGAATGGTATAACTTTTATATCATACACACGATCCTTTCTCAGGATGTCATAGCTTTTGCGTGATGGACTCGCTTCTCCCGTATTTTTTTCTAACAAAGAAGAAAACAATGGATTTAGAGTTTTTAAACCAGTAATATTTGTTCTAACTTGTTAAACAATACTATTTTCAGAGCCATTCTTGGTGATGACTTGCAAAAAGTAGAAAAGGCATTAAAAGATACAATAGAAAAGTGTGAACGAGCCAGGACTGCTTCCGAAGTGTTCCAATCAAATGAAGAGGTAAGAATTGGACATTACAATTTAGACAGTCTTCAAAACACTTGAACTGGAAAAATAGGGGGTACATTCCATGTGGCATATCGATCATTAGTTTAGATGAGAGACTGGAGCCAATGTTACCAAATATTATATCTATCTTGACCTCCGGCAATGAAATTATTTAGGTGATAAAGAACCTATCACCCCAATCAAATTCATCTTACCATCAACCACTTTATGAAGACGTATTACTTGTAAACCTATAATTAGTGTATCTTTGTGCAGCACCTTGAGCAATGCATGGGCTATTTACTTCCTCTTGTCATTATATAAAAAATAATATTTGACGCCGCTATTGCGTGCCCTTGAATTTTTGGCTCCTTAAATTTCGGATGATGGCAGCACTTTATGAAGAATCGCAACTTATTCTGTGTTTATAAGGTTAAATATTGTCTGTCTGAGCTGTAATTGAAGGTCATGAAACTCTAATAAATATACTAAAACTTTTTATTATTTAATACTATTTATGTAAAGTGATGCAGATTTTGTTTTTAGAAAGTTATGCATATCAGTGATCGTCTTGGCCTGAGAATAAGTCCAGATCTAAGGATACACATAGAGATAGTAAAGTCTACGGTGAATCAAAATTGTCAATTAATTCCCCAGTAACATATGCCTAAGTAAACTGCACTGAGAATTTCCGATGATAAATTTAAATCCTTTACCTTAACTGCTAATTAATTACAATGCTTTATAGGGAAATAATACTGTAATGGACTCAGTAATGGAGTGAATATAGTAATGGACTCAAAATGAAAGTAAGCAAAAAATAAATTATTTGAATTGCAGTGTAGAGTCATCCTCCAGGTAATTATTAAGCTGATAAAAACGACACGGATATTCTCGCACGAAGTATTTAGTAAGCTACAGTAGCCGTAGTCACGGTAGAAGCAGTCGAGTGAGTATTCATTCTAGCAGCCACCGGAGTAGTAACAGTCGTGTTATTCGTAGTCATTAGTAGGGAGGGCACAATATCTTCCGTATGAACATGTGTGCTGCCATCTATAATTGAGTATAACGCTGACAGGCTATAATTTATTCAAGGATTATTGATCGATTCTAATGGGGTCAACGCCCCCTTTTTCAAGGTCGATTTATTTGTTGTTTCTAGGTGCAATGACTCCAGGACGAAGTTTGCACATGCGCATTGAGTTCTAACTGGAACAATGTATTGATCGACTCAAGGGGAACTGGATTTCTGAGAAATTGGTTTATATAAGCAAAGACGGTGAATTATTGATCCACAAAAGGGAATTAAGAAACATTATGGCTTCTTTGATCTTTAGGTCTGAGAGATATCAGGTCTCTAGTGACAGAGATAAATTGATATTCTATTTATAGATATGGCTTCTCAGGTCTTTAGGCTTAGTGATAAATTAATATTCTATCGAAGCCTTAATAGAGTAACCAAGAACACCTTAGAGATGAAGAGATTAACAAAGGAATTTTTTCCTGGGAATTTCAAATGTGACAGCTCAGGGATGCCAAAACAAAAGTAATACGCTGAAATTACCTTTAGGGATTATTTGGGCGAAACCATTTGAGACATTTTAGAAGATGATTTAGGCGAAACAGTTTCAGACATTTTAGAAGATGATTTAGGCGAAACAGTTTGAGACATTTTAGAAGATGATTTAGAAGATGATTTGGGGTGAAACTCTGCGGTCGTTATAATACTTAAGTTCCATTTGAACAGTGTTGTGAGGTCTCCTACCCCAACCCCAAAGGACTGCTCCCGGGACCCAAAGGGTCCTCCTCCCCCCGGGGCCCCAAAAGGTCCCCCTCACCCAAAGGGCCACTTTCCCCCAAAAGGGCCACCCAGGCCCCCAAAGGCCCCGGGTCCCAAAAGACCCCCCGGGCCCCGCAATGCCCCCCGAACCCCAAACATCCCCCAGTTTCCCCAAAGGGCCCATCTGTTTGTGTGTCTGAATCTATTTGTTTGCATGTCTGGGTTGGTGTTTGCAAGTCCAAGAATTTGTCTTTGTTGGTTTGTATGTCTAAAGTGCCTGTCGTTCTCTGTTTGTATGTCTGAATCTATTTGTTTGCATGTCTGGTTTGTTGTTTGCAAGTCCAAAAATTCGTCTTTGGTGCTTTGAATGTGTAAAGTGTCTGTCTTTCTCTGTTTGTATGTCTGAATCTATTTGTTTGCATGTCTGGTTTGGTGTTTGCAAGTCAAAGAATTTGTCTTTGTTGGTTTGTATGTCTAAAGTGCCTGTCTTTCTCTGTTTTTGTATGTCTGAATCTATTTGTTTGCATGTCTGGGCTGGTGTTTGCAAGTCCAAGAATTTGTCTTTGTTTGTTTGAATGTCTAAAGTGTCTGTCTTTTGCTGTGTGTATGTCTTAATCTATTTTCTTGCATGTCTGGTTTGGTTTTTGCAAGTCCAAGAATTTATCTTTGTTGATTTGAATGTCAAAAGTGCCAGTCTTTCTTTGTTTGTATGTTTTAATCTATTTGCTTGCATGTCTGGGTTGGTTTTTGCAAGTCAAAGAATTTGTCTTTGTTGATTTGAATGTCTAAAGTGTCTGTCTTTCTCAGTTTGTAGGTCTGAATATAAGGGTTTGCATAGCTGGGTTGATGTTTGCAAATCCAAGAATTTTTCTGTGTTGGCTTGAATGTCTAAAGTGTCTGTGTTTCTCTGTTTGTATGTCTGAATTTATTTGTTTGCATGTCTGGGCTGGTGTTTACAAGTCCAAGAATCTGTCTTTGTTGGTTTGAATGTCTAAAGTGCCTATCTTTTTCTGTTTAATTGTCTGAATCTATTTGTTTGCATGTCTGGGTTGGTTTTTGCAAGTCCAAGAATTTGTCTTTGTTGGTTTAAATGTCTAAAGTGTCCGTCTTTTTCTATGTTTGTGTGTCTGAATCTATATGTTTGCATGTCTGGAGTGACGTTTGCAAGTCCAAGAATTTGTCTTTTTGTTGGTTTGAATGTCTTAAGTATCTGTCTTTCTCTGTTTGTATAACTGAATCTATTTGTATGTATGTCTGAGCTGGGGTTTGCAAGTCCAAAATTTGTCTTTGCTGGTTTGAATGTCTAAAGTGTAAGTCTTTCTCTGTTTGTATGCCTGAATTTATTTTTTTACATGTCTGAGTTGGTGTTTGCTATTCCAAAAATTTGTCTTTGTTGGTTTGAATTTCTAAATTGCCTGTCTTTCTCTGTTTGTGTGTCTGCATCTATTTGTATATATGTCTGGGTTGGTGTTTGCAAGTCCAAAAAATTTGTCTTTGCAGGTTTGAATGTCTAGAGTGTTTGTCTTTCTATGTTTGTATGCCTGAATCTATTTGTTTACATATCTGAGTTGGTGTTTGCTAGTCCAAGAATTTGTCTTTGTTGGATTGAATGTCTAAATTGCCCGTCTTTTCTCTGTTATGTCTGAATCTATTTGTTTGCATGTCTGGGTTGGTTCTTGCAAGTCCAAAATTTGTCTTTGCTGGTTTGAATGTTTAAAGTGCTTGTCTTTCTCTGTTTGTATGCCTGAATCTATTTGTTTACATGTCTGAGTTGGTGTTTGCAAGTCTAAGATTTTGTCTTTGTTGGTTTTGAATGTCTAAATTGCCTGTTTTTTCTCTGTTTGTGTTTCTGAACCTATTTGTTTTATGTCTGGGTTGATGTTTACAACTCAAAGAATTTGTCTTTTGTTGGTTTGAATGTCTAAATTGCCTGTCTTTCTCTGTTTGCATGTCTGAATCTAGTTTTTGCATGTTTGGGTTGGTGTTTGCAAGTTCCAGAATTAGTCTCTGTTGATTTGAATACCTAAAGTGCATGTCTTTCTCGGTTTGTATGTCTGAATCTATTTGTTTACATGTCTGGGCTGGTGTTTGCAAGTCCATGAATTTTTCTTTGTTGGTTTGATAGTCTAAAGTGCCTGTCTTTCTCTGTTTGTAAGACTGAATTTTTTGTTTACATGTCCGGGTTTGGTGTGTTTGGAAGTCCAAGAATTTGTCTTTGTTGGTTTGAATGTCTAAAGTATCTGTCTTTCTCTGTTTTATGTCTGTATCTATTTGTTTGTATGTCTGGCTTGGTGTTTGCATGTCCAAGAATTTGTCTTTGTTGGTTTGTATGTCTAAGGTGTCTGTCTTTTTCTGTTTGTATATCTGAATCTATTTGTTTGTATGTCTGGCTTGGTGTTTGCCAGTCCAAGAATTTGTCTTTGTTGGTTTCAATGTCTAAAGTGTCTGTTATTCTCTGTTTTTGTGTCTTAATCTATTTGTTTGTATATCTGGGTTGGTGTTTGGATTTCCAAAAATTTGTCTTTGCTGGTTTGAAAGTCTAAAGTGTCTGTCTTTCTCTGTTTGTAAGCCTGAATCTATTTTGTTTACATGTCTGAGTTGTTGTTTACCAGTCCAAGAATTTGTTATTATTGTTTTCTATGTCTAAAGAAAATTAAATTGCCTGTCTTCCTCTGATTGTATGTCTGAATCTATTTGTTTGTGTGTCTGGGGTTGATGTTCGCAAGTCCAAAAATTTTTCTTTCTGGTTTGAATGTCTAAAGTGTTTGTCTTTCTCTGTTTGTATGCCTGAATCGATTTGTTTACATGTCTGAGTTGGTGTTTGCAAGTCCAAGAATTTGTCTTTGTTGGCTTGAATGTCTAAATTGCCTGTCTTCCTCTGATTGTGTGTCTGAATATATTTGTTTGTATGTCTGGGTTGATGTTTGCAAGTCCAAGAATTCATCTTTGGTGCTTTTAATGTCTAAAGTGTCTGTCTTTCTCTTTTTGTATGTCTGAATCTAATTGTTTGCATGTCTGGGTTGGTGTTTCCAAGTCCAAAAAATTTGTTTTTGTTGGTTTGAATGTCTAAAGTGTCTGTCTTTATCTGTTTTTATGTCCGAATCTATTTGTTTGTATGTCTGGTGTTTGAAAGTCCAAAATTTGTCTTTGCTGGGTTTGAAAGTCTAAAGTGCCTGTCTTTCTATGTTTGTAAGTCTGAATCTATTTGTTTGCATGTCTGGTTTGGTGTTTTGCAAGTCCAAGAATTTGTCTTTGTTGGTTTGTATGTCTAAAGTGCATGTCTTTCTCTGTTTGTATGTCTGAATCTATTTGTTTGCATTTCTGGTTTGGTATTTGCAAGTCCAAGAATTTGTCTTTGGTGTTTTGAATGTCTGAAGTGTCTGTCTTTCTCTGTTTGTATATCTTGAATCTATTTGTTTGCATGTCTGGGTTGGTATTTGCAAGTCCAAGAATTTGTCTTTGTTGGTTTGAGTGTTTAAAGCGTCTGTCTTTCTCTGTTTGTATGTCGGAATCTATTTGTATATATGTCTGGGTTGGTGTTTGCAAGTCCAAGAATTTGTCTTTTGTTTGTTTGAATATCTAAAGTGTATGTCTTTCTCTGTTTGTGTGTCTCAATCTATTTGTTTGTATGTCTGGGTTGGTGTTTGGAATTCCAAAAATTTGTCTTTGCTGGTTTGAATGTCTAGAGTGTCTGTCTTTCTCTGTTTGTATGCCTGAAAACTATTTTTTTACATGTCTGAGTTGGTGTTTACCAGTCCAAGAATTTGTCTTTGTTGGTTTGAATGTCTAAACTTCCTTTCTTTCTCTGTTTGTATGTCTGAATCTATTTGTTTGCGTGTCTGGATTGGTGCTTGCAAGTCCAAGAATTTGTCTTTGTTGATTTGAATGTCTAAAGTGTCTGTCTTTCTCTGTTTGTAGGACTGAACCTATTTCTTTGCATGTCTGGGTTGGTTTTTGCAAGTCAAAGAATTTGTCTTTGTTGGTTTGAATGTCTAAAGTGCATATATTTCTCTGTTTACATGTGTGAATTTATTTGTTTGCTTGTCTGGGCTGTTTTCGCAAGTCCAAGAATTTTGCTTTGTTGGTTTGAATGTCCTAAGTGCTTGTCCTTCTCAGAATGTATGTCTGAATTTATTTATTTGCTTGTCTGGGTTGGTGTTTGCAAGTCCAAGAGTTTGGCTTTGCTGGATTGAATGTTTAAACTGCATGTCTTTCTCTGTTTGTATGTCTGAATCTAATTGTTGCATGTCTGGGTTGGTGTTTGCAAGTCCAAGAAATTATCATTGTTGGATTGAATGTCTAAAATGTCTGTCTTACTCTACTTGTATGTCTGATTCTATTTGTTTGCATGTGTGGGCTGGTGTTTGCAAGTCCAAGAATTTGTTTTTGTTGATTTGAATTCCTAAAGTGCCTGTCTTTCACTGTTTGTATGTGTGGATCTATTTGTTTGCGTGTTTGGGCTGATGTTTGTAAGCCCCAGAATTTGTCATTGTTGGTTTAAATGTCTTATGTGTCTGTCTTTCTGTTTCTATGTCTGAATCTACTTGTTTGCATGTCTGGGTTAGTGTTTGCAAGTCCAGGAATTCGTCTTTGGTGGTTTGCATGTCTAAAGTTCCTGTGTTTCTCTGTTTATATGTCTGAATCTATTTGTTTGCATGTCTGGGTTGGTGTTTCCAAGTCCAAAAATTTGTCCTTGTTGATTTGAATGTCTAAAGTGCCTGTCTTTCTCTGTTTGAATATTTGAATCTAGTTGTTTAGATGTCTGGGTTGGTTTTTGCATGTCCAAGAAATTGTCTTTGATGATTTAAATGTCTAAACTGTCTGTCTTTCTCTGTTTGTATGACTGAATCTATTTCTTTGCATGTCTGGGTTGGTTTTTTGCAAGTCAAAGAATTTGTCTTTGTTCGTTTGAATGTCTAAAGTGCATGTCTTTCTCTATTTGTATGTCTGAATTTATTCGTTTGCTTGTCTGGGTTGGTGTTTGCAAGTCCAAGAATTTGACTTTGCTGGATTGAATGTCTAAATCGCATGTCTTTCTCTGTTTGTACGTCTGAATGTATTTGTTTGCATGTCGGGGCTGGTGTTTGCAAGTCCGAGAATTTATCTTTGTTGGATTGAATTTCTAAAATGTCTTTCTTACTGTACTTGTATGTCTGAGTCTGTTTGTTTACTTGTGTGGGTTGGTGTTTGCAAGTTCAAAAATTTGTCGTTTTTGATTTGAATGTCTAAAGTGCCTATCTTTCTCTGTTTGTATGTGTGGATCTATTTGTTTACATGTCTGGGTTGATGTTTGTAGGCCCCAGAATTTGTCATTGTTGGTTTAAATGTCTAAAGTGTCTGTCTTTCTCTGTTTTCTATGTCTGAATCAACTTGTTTGCATGTTTGGGTTTGTGTTTGCAAGTCCAAGAATTTTTCATTGGTGGTTTGACTGTCTAAAGTGCCAGATTTTCTCTGTTTGTATGTCTAAATCTATTTGTTTTGCATGTCTGGGTTGGTGTTTTGCAAATCCAAGAATTTGTCTTTGTTGGTTTGAATGTCTAAAGTGCATGTCTTTCTCTGTTTCTGTGTCTGAATCTATTTGTTTACATGTCTGGGTTGGTGTTTGGTTAGGTTAGGTTAGCTAAGTTAGGCTAGGTGAGCTAGTAAACATTTCTCCATGTTTAAGTTAGGTTAGGTTAGCTTATCATAGGCACTCATGATATGTCTTAGATATGTTTACTAGCTAACCTAACCTAACCTAGCTAACCTAACATAACCTAACCAAACACCAACCCAGAAATGTAAACAAATAGATTCAGACATAGAAACAGAGAAAGACGTGCATGTTAGAAATTCAAACCAACAAAGACAAATTCTTGGACAAGAAAAGAAACCAACCCAGACAAGCAATCAAATAGATTCAGACATACAAACAGAGAATTACAGACACTATAGACATTGAAACCCACAAAGACAAATTCTTGGACTTGCAAACACCAACCCAGGCATGCAAGAAATAGATTCAGACATACAAACAGAGAAAGACAGACACTCTAGACATTCAAATCAACAAAGACAAATTCTTTGACGTGCAAAAATCAACCCAGACATGCTAACAAATAGATTCAGACATGCAAACAGAGAAAATTAGGCACTTTAGACATTCAAAACAACAAAGACAAATTCTTGGACTTACAAACACCAACCCAGACATGCAAACAAGTAGATTCAGACATACAAATAGAGATAGACAGGCACTTTAGACATACATACCAAAAACTACATATTCTTGTTCTTGCAAAAACCAACCCAGACATGCAGCCAAATAGATTCAGACATACAAACAGAGAATGACAGACACTATAGACATTGAAACCTACAAAGACAAATTCTTGGACTTGCAAACACCAGCCCAGACATGCAAACAAATAGATTCAGACATACAAACAGAGAAATGCAGACACTTTAGACATTCAAATCAACAAAGACAAATTCTCGGACTAGTTAAAATCAACCAAAACATGCTAACAAATAGATTCAGACTTGCAAACAAAGAAAAACTGGCACTTTAGACATTCAAAACAACAAAGACAAATTCTTGCAAACGCCAAACCAGACATGCAAACAAATAGATTCATACATACAAACAGAGAAAGACAGACACTTTAGACATTCAAACCAACCAAGACAAATTCTTGGACTTGCAAAAACCAATCTAGACATGCAAAGAAAAAGATTCAGTCATACAAACAGAGAAAGAGTTGCACATTAGACATTCCAACCAACAAAGACAAATTCTTGGACTTGCAAACACCAACTCAAATATACAAACAAACAGATTCAGACATACAAACCGAGAAAGAAAAACACTTTAGACACTCAAACTAACAAAGATAAATTCGTGGACCTGCAAACACCAACCCAGACACACAAACAAATAGATCCAGACATAGAAACAGAGAAAGACAGGCAATTTTTACATTCAAACCAGCAAAGACAAATTCTTGGAATTGCAAACACCAACTCAGACATGTTCAAAAACAAAATTCAGTCATACAAACAGAGAAAGACAGACACTTTAGACATTCAAACCAGGAAAGAAAAATTTTTGGACTTGCAAACACCAATCCAGACATGTAAACAAATAGATTCCGACAAACAAACAGAGAAAGAAATACACTTTAGACATTCAAACCAGCAAAGACAAATTTTTGGACTAGCAAACACAAACCGAGACATACAAACAAATAGATTCGGATATACAGACAGAGAAAGACACTTTAGACATACAAACCAACAAAGACAAATTCTTGGACTTGCAAACACCAACCCAGACATGTAAACAAATAGATTTCAGACATAAAAACAGTGAAAGACATGCACTTTAGATATACAAACCAACAAAGACAAATTCTTGGACTTGCAAACACCAAGCCAACCATGCAAACAAATAGATTCAGACATACAAACTGAGAAAGACAGACACTTTAGACATTCAAACCAACAAAGAAAAATTCATGAACTTACAAACACCAAACCCAAAAATGCAAACAAAAAGATTCAGTCATAAAAAGAGAGAGAGATACAGACACTTTAGACATTCAAACCAACAAAGACAAATTAATCGACTTGCAAACACCAACCCAGCCATGCAAACAAATACATCCAGACATACAAACAGAGAAAGACATGCACTTTAGACATTCTATCCAGCAAAGCCAAATTCTTGGACTTGCAAACACCAACCTAGACAAACAAACAAATAAATGCAGACACACAAAGAGAGAAAGACATGCACTTTAGACATACATACCAAAAAAGACAAATTCTTGGACTTGCAAACACCAGCCCAGACATGCAAACAAATAGATTCAGACATAAAAACAGAGAAAGACAGACAGTTTAGACATTCAAACCAACAAAGACAAATTCTTGGACTTGCAAACACCAATATAAACATGCAAGCAAAAAGATTCAGTCATTAAAAAAGAGAAAGAGATCCACTTTAGACATTCAAACCAACAAAGACAAATTTTTGGACTTGCAAACACTAGCTCAAACATACAAACAAACAGATTCAGACATACAAAGAACCAAAGACGAATTCTTGGACTTGCAAATACCAAACCAGACATGCAAACAAATAGATTCAGACATACAAACAGAGAAAGACAAACACTTTAGACATTCAAACCAACAAAGACAAATTCTTGGACTTGCAAACACTAATCTAGACATGCAAACAAAAAGATTCATTCATACAAACAGAGAAAGAAATGCACTTTAGACATTTAACTCAACAAAGACAAATTCTTCAACTTGTAAAAATCAACCCAGACATGCTAACAAATAGATTCAGACATGCAAACAGCGAAAAACAGGCATTTTAGACATTCAAAACAACAAAGACAAATTCTTGGACTTACAAACACCAACCCAGACATGCAAACAAGTAGATTCAGACGATACAAATAGAGATAGACAGGCACTTTAGACATACATACCAAAAACTACATATTCTTGTTCTTGCAAAAAACCAACCCAGACATGCAACCAAATAGATTCAGACATACAAACAGAGAATGACAGACACTATAGACATTGAAACCAACAAAGACAAATTCTTGGACTTGCAAACACCAGCCCAGACATGCAAACAAATAGATTCAGACATACAAACAGAGAAATACAGACACTTTAGACATTCAAATCAACACTGATGTTTCAAAGTTCATTTTAGAATTTTTTTCTTGAAATGTAAGACTTCAAATATTTTTATAGTGTTTTATCGTGGTTTATCTTGTCACTGTGACATTCTGTTGATTATTCAAAGATCATTTTGGAATTTTTCATCGAAATATAAGACTTGGAATATTTTTGTAGTGTTGTGTCTTGGGTTGCCTTGTCAATGTTACATTCCGTTAATGTTTTCAGCTTCATCTTGGAATTTTATCGTTGTATTATAAGACTTGGAAAATTTTCTGTAGTGTTGCGTCGCGGTTGACCTTGTCACTGTTACGTTCTGCTGAATTTTCAAAGTTTATTTTGAAATTTTTGGTTACTTGGGATACTTTTGTGGTCTTGTGTCATGGTTTACCTAGTCATTGTTATATTCTTTTAATGTTTGAAAGTTCATTTTGGAATTTTCCGTTGTGATGTAAGATTTTAAATATTTTTGTAGTGTCTTGTCGTGGTTTACCTTGTCATTGTTACATTCTTTTGATGTTTAAAAGTTCATTTTGAAATTGATTTGTTTAATTGTAGGACCTGAAATATTTTTTAGTGTTGTTTCGTGGTTAACCTCATCACTGTTACCTTCTCTTGATGTTTCCAAGTTCATTGTGGATTTTTTTTTTGTTGAAATGTAAGAGTTGGAATGATTTTCAAAAATTCAAATTGGAATTTTTTTGTTTGAAATCTAAGACTTAAGATTTTTCGTAGTGTTGTGTGTGGTTTACCTTGTCACTGCTACATTCTGTTGATGTTGATGTTTCCAGGGTTATTTTGGAATTTTTCGTTGTAATATAAGACTTAGATTATTTTTGTAGTATTGTGTCATGAATTATCTTGTCATTGTTACATTTTGTTGATTTTTTCAAGGTTCATTTTGAAATTTATTCTTTGAATTGTAGGACCTTGAATATTTTGTAGTGTGTTTGTCATGGTTTACATTGTCACTGTTACATTTTCTTAGTGTTTTTGAAGTTTGTTTTGGAATTTTTCAGTGAAATGCAAGAGTTGGAATATTTTTGGAACTTCAAAAAAAGACTAAAAACAGTTGAATAATTTTCCAAACCAAATTCAGTCCAAAAAAAGTGTTACTACCAACATTAATTTTTCTTATAGTCAAAGACACAACTAACATATCCATATCATTCTTATTTTGAATTTGGAAAATATTAAATGTGAATATCGTATGTTGTAAGTATGTTTCATGTCATTCTAAGACACTTGGAAAAAGTTTTAGAAAATCGAAAAAAAAAATAAGAAAATACACCTTTTTGGTTTACGCTATACCACAAACCCATACCACAGTTTACTTTTTCTTGGTTTTCTCTGCTGTTTATTGACATCTGATCAAATAACTTCATCAATTTTTACCTATGATTCTACTAGGTTTATAGCCTGCTTAAGATTTTCTGGTTTCCATGATAATATTATCCTTCGCAGCTTTTTTGGTAACCCTTGTGTAAAAGCATGTAATTTTTACCTTTTTGTACAGTCTCATCACTTCTCCTTTTTTTCTAACTGTAAGCATACAGACCAAGAAATTATGTCTGCACACTCCCTATTACTAGTTGAGGCATTGAATGTCCCTACCCCTGTTCGTAGCCTCTTGGAATCACTCGTTTCTATGAAATTTGTTTTAAAAGGCACTATTAAGTACTAATATCCTTGGGCTCTTTTTCCTTAATTGACTCAAAATGTTCAATCGATATTCCTTTTAATCTAGCTGCAACGCATTGCTCTTTGACCTTATTGTCAAGCGTCTCAGTTAACTCAAAGAAAATTGTTAGTTTCTCGATGAATTCATCGACATCCGAAATTCCTATGTATTTTGGTATAATTTTGGCAATTTCAAGCACCGTTGATAGGGAAGCTATTTTTTTCATCTGGAAAAGTCATTTCTGTTTCAATATACAAATTTTGTTTAGTTTTCTCGACCCTTTTTCTCGTAAGCCACAAGTTGTGGTAAAGTGAGGTTAAGGCTGTTGTAAATTAAGTTTATATTTGCCCTTTCAGCTGTCATCAGCTGGTATATCGTAGGTTTGGGTGGCTATATTTGTACGTCCTATATAGGGGTTATAATTACGGTCCCAAGATAAGTAAATTTTGGTAGCGTGCTAAAGGCCTTGTCCTGACTAGTCTTCTTGGGCGTAGTGACTGGGGCTAATCGAAAGACTAAATTGAGATTGTAGAGAGGTTTGGTATAATACAATAATTTTATAATGCATTTAAGGAAACAAGTATACAAGTGAAGCACGATCATCTAATACAAATAATAATCAAATCATAGACACTTACAGTTCCCAAAACAATCCAAAAATCCAGAGATCATACAAATTAATTTAGGGAGAGAGAACTGTTATCACAAAAACTGGTGTATATATATTTTATGCACGACTGCACGTCCTGTTTTAAAACAAGAAAGTAGTGTTATAAATTTTCTGTATCTCTGCCGCTATTCAGGCAACTCTTAATTTGGTGGTCAGTTTCAAAAGTTTTTCACAGTTACATTATGTTGATGTTTCAAAGTTCATTTTTGAATTTTTTTCTCATTAAAATGTAAAACTTTGAGCATTTTTGTAGTGTTTGTGTCAATGTTTACCGTGTCTCTGTTACATTCCGTTGATGTTTAAAAGTTCATTTTGGAACTTTATCGTTGTAATGTAAGACTTGGGATATTTTTGTAGTGTTGTGTCTTAGTTTACCTTGTCGTTGTTACATTCTGTCGATGTTTCAAACTTCATTTCGGAATTTTTCATTGAAATGTATGACTTTGTAATATATTTTTGTTGTGTTTTGTCGTCGTTTACCTTACCACATGTTTCAAAGTTTGTTTTGGAATTTTTTCCTCTAAATGTAAGACTTGAAATATTTTTTTAGAAATGTTTCGTGCTTTATCTTGTCACTTTTACATTCTGTTGATGTGTTAACGTTTATTTTGGATATTTAATGAAATGTAAGACTTGGAATATTTTTTTAGTATTGTGTCGTGTTTTACCTTGTCACTGTTACTTTCTGTTGATGTTTCAAAGTTCATTTTGGAATTCTATAGTTGTAATGTAAGACTTAGAATATTTTTGTAGTGATGTATCGTGGTTTACCTTATCACTGTTACATTTTGTTGGTTTTTCAAAGTTCATTTTGGAATTTTTGTTGAAATCTAAGACCTGGGATATTTTCCTAGTGTGTGTCATGGTTTAACTTGTCACTGTTATATTCTGTTGATGTTTGAAAGTTCCTTTTGTAATTTATTCGTTGAATTCAAAGACTTGGAATATGTTTGTAGTGTTGTGTCGCAGTTTACCTTGTCACTATTACAGTCTGTTGATGTTTCAAACTTCATTCTGGAAGTTTTTCGTTGAAAAGTAGACTTGGAATATTTTTTATAGCGTTTTGTCGTGTTTTACCTCGTCACTGTTAGATTCTGTTGATGTTTCAAAGTTTATTTTGGAAAATTTTGTTGAAATATAAGATTTGGAATATTTTTGTAGTATTGTGTGGCGGTTCAACTTGTCAATGTTACATTATGTTGATGTTTCAAAGCTCATTTTGGAGTTATTTCATTGAAATGTGAGACTGAATGTTTTTATAGTGTCGTATTGTGGTTTATCTTGTCACTGTAACTTTCTCTAATTTTTTTCAATGTTTATTTTGAAATTATTGGTTGAAATCTAAGATTGTGATATTTTTGTGGTGTTGTGTCATGGTTTATCTTGTCACTGTTACATTCTTTTGACGTTTTTAAGTTCATTTAAGAATTTTTTTTGTTGTAGTGTAAGACTTGGAATATTTTTTTAGTTTTGCGTCGAGGTTTACCTTGTCACAGTTACAGGCTGATGATTTTTCATATTCATGACGTTTTTTTGTGATATTTTGGTATAGGCTTAGACGATGTTTTCTTATCTTAGCATTTTTAACTTCTATGGAAATATCCTGAAGAGAAGTTGAACTTTTTTTTCTTCTTTTAAAATTCAGAACAGAAGTGGAACTTACAAAATATGAAAAGAAACTATGTCAAAAAAAGTTGAATAATTTTCCAAGTCCAAAAAATTCTAAGTCAGAAAAAAAGTGCTACACCAAACACTCTTTTGCTAATAGTAAAAGTCGTTACTAACATATTTATATCATTCTCATTTTTTATTTTGAAAATATCGATAGGGATTTTTTTTGTTAAAGTATATCTCATGTCGTTTTAAGAGACGTAAAAAAAAGGTGATTTTTCTAAATGTTGGGGGTCGGGCCCTTGAGGGAGGGGGAAAAGGGACTCGGGCTCAAAGAATCAGAAGAAATTGTTGGTCCAGTATGCATCTCAAATCATCGTGGTAGGACCATGATAATGATTTTTTTTTTATGGACCATTAAAAATATAACCAATATGCGAGCTTATGCAGCTGTTCACAAGAGTGCCTTAGGAAACAGCCTAGATAATGTTCGTTCGTTCAAGCTCAATAGAGAATAACCTATATAAAGTTTTTTCAACCTCAAGAGTGTCGTATGGGATGATCTAGATAAAGTTCTTTCAACTTGATACACTTCAGAGGCTCCTAGGGCCTCTATAGAAATATAACGCTACAATCTACTAGTAATGTGGTCAGAAAAAATTAAAGAGAAGACAAGTTGTGGCCATATTTCGTCATATGCATTAAATGGTCAAAATTAGCGGAATTTCATATCATCTTCTTCTTTCTCAGGAGCAATGTTGCAGACAGTGCAGAGCTCAAGAACAGGCGCAAAGTCAGCAACACATTAATGGTGGGAGAATGTTTAAATTAAGTATACTTTGATTTTATTACTTTTCTGTTTTTGATTCTGGTATTGTGGAATAGTAGGCTATTCTGATAGTGTAGTTCTGAATTGTGTAGTTGAAGGATCGGAGCTAGGTATAAAGGGATATTTATTAGAAAATCAGGATGATTATGTTTCCATTTATAAAATCTCTATGCACATAATAGTGCATAAAATGTATAATGCGTTTCATTATTTTTTTCCCACAGATCAAACAACTCGTGGTAAAGAACTGTAGGTAAGTAGTGACTCGGCTGGATAGTAACCGAAATTTTAAAAAACGGAATCTTGATATTAATAATTACACCAATAGAATCAAATTATTGTACTGATTCCAAATAAATAAGATTCATCAAGTTTAGTGTTACCAACATAAAGTTACGAGCCTAAGAAAATCTGTCTGATTTTTTATATAGGGGGACATACCCCTAAAATTCAAGGAATCTTGATTAAAATCAGACCACCAGATTTAACGTACCTAAGAACCCCACTCTGATAGTTTGGAGCTCCTATATACAAATTTGGAATTTTAACTACGTTGAACAAAATAACTATCTCAAAATTTTGACTAGAATTGTCTGGGGAAAAGGTGAGCGAGAGAGGGGGATTACTTGCCCTCCATTTACTTTCGACTATTTAAAAAGGGTAATAGCCCTTTTTTCCAATCGAAGGAGCCTTTTGTGAAGCTTCTGCGACACGGCTTTCTATGAAAACCTTATATGCCTCAAGGGGCATAACTTACAGCCCTTGCCCTGAGGGGTGTTTGGGTGTGTGTCCTCCCCCACACCCTCAACTACGCTGAACAAAATGGCTATCTCAAAATTTTGATTTGATATGTTTTGAGAAATGGTGGTCGTGGAAGGAGTGTTGACTGCCTTCCAATCACTTTTGACTATTAAAAAGGGCACTAGCCATTCCAATTTCAAAACAAAATGAGCCCTTTTCGAAGTTTGAACAACTTCTTCGATACGAAGTACCTTGGTATGGAAAAAAAAATTATGCCACCATCGTTCTTTACTGAGGCACCGCGATTGCGCTGCCTATGAAAAAAGGCAATTTCAATTTACAATTAAATGAGACCTTTTGGAAATTTTTACAACAACGTTCTATATAAACCTTATATGCCTCCATGGCATAGCTTAAAACCCTTGCACTGAGGGCTTTAAGAGGGTTATCATCCTAAAAGGCCTAATTTCCTGAACTTTCAACTACGTTTAACAAACTGGCTACGTTGATGTTACAGTTCCGAGTTATCTTGGGAGAATGAAAAAAAAAGCAGAAAAAACAAGGCAGTCGATGCAGAATAGCGTGGTTGCAATCACTTTCGTTGCTTTTCAAGTAGTCAAAGATTTTCCTTGCTGTTCAATGCTGTTCATGCTGTTCATTTTTAGGTGAATGGGCTATTGTACCTCTGGCTATGTGATGTGGTCGTCTCTTACTAGGTTGCCGCTACCACTACCATCCTGATTATGTGCGATCTAACTATTTTTCTTTTCATCCTTTTTCAATACGTTTTTTACATGTTTCAGTATGCTATTTTTTTCTTTTCGTAATCCCAGTTTTTTGCACTAAATGTTACAGCAGCTCCAAGGCAATTATATTCTTTTCCTTTTAGGATTTTCGTTTTCTCTTCTTATTAGCTTTTTCTTTTTCTCTCCCTTTTAGCTTGCTTTTTTATAACCATAATGCTTGCTTATCGAAGAGGATTAAGCATTATATTTCTAAGCGTTACTGAGTTTTTTTTTACAATGACCTTTTACTTTTAAGATTAACTGAAATAATAGTTATCATTCCTGAACCAGTGTCAGATGTAATTTTTTCTCATTAGGCAGTCTTTTTAAACATATTTTTCAACTTTTGGTTACCAGGAGCTATAATTCACTCTTTACTAGGTTGCACCTATTATTGCAACAATAGTGTCACGTATAGATAGAACTTATAAAAAACCACGAAGATATTAGCAAAAGCTTTTAAATGAACAATTTAACATCTCTCTACAATGGGGTGGTAGCCAGCCAGACCTACTAATGTTGCTGCTACTGCAACATTATCTCTTTGTTTCTTTCAGAGCTAAATTAAGGGTTTGAACTTTTTGTGACTCAAAAAATGATAAAACCGACCCTATAGTGGGTAGTGGTTTCAACTGAGTTTCGTATTCATGTAGGAAGTTTTATATTGATAGGAACCGGGTTTATCATATTTACTACGGGGACTTGGAAGGGGAGTATACGAGAGGGCTGATTATAAACCTCCAGTTAATGTTTTCGCATAATATAATAATATGAGTGAAGAAAATAAAGAGAGAAAAGGAATATCAAAATACAAGAAACAAACGGGACTACGGCCAGTATAAGGGAAAACCAACTAAAACAACGCGGATATTTTGCCTGTTTAAAACAAGGCGTCTTCAACACTCAGAACAAAGATAAATATACGGTGCCTAAGAGAATACCTTGGCACTTGGACAGTGCCTGATTTCGGAAATTTTTTTTGCAAAATTGGAAAATAATAAAAATCATACTTATATTGTTTGGTAGTAAAATCATATTAGCGACTCTTTGCTTCTATATTTAAAACCTAAGAAGATTTACCCCAATATATTCAGCCACATTTCTCACATCATATCCATGTTATTTTTAATTTATATAAAAAAGCACGGTTTAAAAGTAAAAAGAAGTGGTTTATAATACTTTGTTAATTTTGATTAACAAAGCACTGGATCATAATAGCAGAACGATCAGTCATTTTCACAGTCCTTAGGACCACCTTCAATAGAATCTGCTGGCAAATATAGTTTGGCTCCTTTAGACTCAGATTCATGGGACTGTGCCTCTTCCGAAGCAGTTCTTTATTTAAGTAAATGTAAACCTTCTGCGAAGTAAATGTGCAGTAGTTTTATCATGTTTCTTTGTTCTTTATCATCTTTTCTTTCTTTAAAGCTTGCACAATAGATACGGGCAACAGGCTGCTTGAAAGGAGACTGTTCTTGTGTGTTAAAGAAGTAAACATCGGTGTAAACACCAAAATATCACCTGTGGGATGTATACCATGCAATTGTTCCTTGTGGTAATAAAGGTTAGTTATTTTTTTTGATGTTAGTTTTTTTTATTTATGTAAATGTAGTGAATGTATTTGAAAGTTTTTAAGAAAAGTGAAAGTATTTTAAAGTTCAAAATGTATATGTATTATGAATTTGTATTTTAATATCATATGTTGTTTCAAATTAAGAACGCAAGACTTTACGTTACGTTTAGTCTTAAGGTTGTTACGTTTCATGTTACAGGTCTTACGTTCATGTTCCTTCACATAAAAAACTTCCCTTTACACTGCAACGTTAATTTTCAATGCTACCCATGCAAAAACGAGGTTTTCCTTGTTATTCAAGGAGAGGGGCTGAAATTTCTTTATTCGTGGTTTTTTTTACTCTACTGATTCCAACAGTACACTTTTCATTTTGATTTGACGCCATCTGCCACTCTAACTTTGAGTCATCTGATACTTTATTCAGATGAGGTAACAGTGATTGTAGAAAATACGACTCTGGATCATGCTGGTCAGCACTGGGTTTATATATATTTTTTTTCAATTGTTCGGTCCTTATGATATCCAGTAAGAGCTTTTTTCAGGTCTGTTTGATCTCTAGACTCAGTCCTTCTTCTTTACGAGTTTGATTTTGGCTTGTTGATGCATATATTTGTTGCCTACTAAAAGTTTGGGAACTTGGGATATCTGTTTGATTGTTAATGATAATTTTTTCACTAGTGGTAATAAAATCAGCACCATTCACCTCATCATAGTTATATTGTTGGCTGCTAACTGCAGCATGTGAAACATCTTGATCAGGAGATTTGACGACAATACTTGTTATCTTGCAAATATCTTGCAACCCAAGAATTTTTTTCTACCCAGACCTACTCAGGGTTTTAACCCATAGCTTCAGAAGGCCTGGTCTAGGTCATCATTTTTACCCGTGAATTTAGATTGCTCAGGTTGTCCTCTTGATCTTGTCTCTCAATTTATGGTCCAGCTTGTAGATTTTGAGCAATTGTTTCTTTAAGTTTTGTCCTCTAGGCCTTATTAAACTACTGAAAACATCTTCTTTGCTCTGCAATTTTATTTTTTTTTTATTTGTTCTTACCCTTGTTGTCTCATGTCTAATTTCATTTCTGTTTGCTGTTCAATTTAATTTTTGAATTATTGTGATTTTTGTGGCCGCTTATTTTTGAAACGCATATTCCTTGGTTTCTTTGCTTTTGTTTTTGACTTGTTGTAATTGCCGTTTTCAGTAGTATTCTAACTGCGCATTTCTTTGTTCTTCATTTTCGTCTATTAATACTTCCGAATTCCGATATTCAGCTGAAGCAAATGCAATTGAATTTAAATGATAATTACTCTAAAATCACATAATATGTTAAGCCTAAAAAGACAGGATTGTAGAGAAAATATCCCTATTTTCATGTAGGGAAATTTTTGTTTTGTTTTTGTTTTAGTTTACTTGTTACATTTATCTGTAATAACTGTATATTGTTGTTGTTGGGTTATTGTTTATTTCCCATCTCAGCTCATCTCCAGAATCTCTGTTAGAGATTCTATGGAGGTATGTCATACAGTCTATGTGGCTAAGGTGTTTCCAGAGAAATGCATTTTATTAATAATGGTGGTGGTTTTATTTTATTTTTTTTTGTTTCTTTTGTGCTGAAGACGCCTCGTTTGCATACAGGTAAAATATCTACGTTGTTTTAGTTTTCCATCTTTTCTCCTTCCTGGTCACAAAACTGGTTTGTCGTTCTTTCATTGAGTTTTTTCACTCTTTGTCCGTTTTTTAAGGTGTTTTGCCTCCAATTCAAAAATATTTCAATTCTTCTGCAGTTTTAGCGCCCCCGTCTTACAGGCGCACAAAAGAACTACACAATTTAAAAGCCAAAGAGTCGTATTTCTAGTTGCAATGACATGATATTATATCAAAAGAGTAAGGGCGATCATTTAAAGCTAGTAACTCCTAGATCAACTCTTATTTTTCATGTCCTCAGGGCAACTATCACTTGACTTAGTAGGGTCCCAAGGTACAGAAACAGACTCACTGAAACAACAGCTTTATGACTTGCTACGGTATGAACAGGTGATTTGCTCACTACGGTAACAATGTTCATTGTAAATAGAGAATCCAAAAGCTGAATTGATTTCCCTTAGAATATTCTTAAATTTTTGCTTGGGCGTGCCCAAACTCAATGGCTTAATGATTGAGGTTAGCGTGTTGAATCAGTGACCAATTCGAAGATGTAACTATTAATATTTGTAGAAGCTGGTTTTAAATTAGAAAAAAGAAAAAACCACACTAAAACATTATTATTTGATACTGTTTTCTCTATTTTTTTCATTTTTTATGCTATTGTACCTAGTTTGCTATCACAACATTTGGGTACTGATGAGTAAAGCTAGATGGGTGACAAATTTAAATTTTAACCTAATGTTTTTTGTTTTTTTTTATTCCACTTTACCATCTTATTACGAATAAATGACGTTTTTGCTTGTAATATTCGAAATTGTAATATCCGTATTTACTTACTCCTTGAAAACGCTTTTACAAGTTCCTATTCTTACCCCCCCCCCCCACGACCCTTGAGAAAGAGATGTCCTTGAACGTAGAACAAAATCTCAACGAAACATTTTTTTCTGTAATTTTTAGAATCCGTTTCGGCGACGAAAATTTCAGAGAACTTACATTTTTCTCCATTTGTTTTTGAAGATATTCAACCATTCAGGATAGTTAACACTGAGTAGAGAAGTTTTTTTTTATCATAAGGAAAGTTACAGAAAAACGGGGAGAAACTACTAAACAGGGATACAGTGTTGACGCACCTTTATTTGATGTAACTAACGTAAATTTAATGATTACTTTCATTAACAAATTAAAAGCAAGATTAAGAATCTCTTGACTTGAAAGGGCACAACTGTTAATTAATCTCAAATAATAATTGTCCTTCCTACGTTGTTTCTATTAAGAACATCAGTTAATTTTGATTCCACCGTCAACATTTAGTTTCTATTATCATCCACCAATTCCGTAAAGATCAGATGCAAAAGCTAAATTACTGCCAACAACAAATTGTTTTCATGTCTCTTTGTTTCAATTTGAGAAACAAAGGTTTTTTCAAAGCCTTGAGATATTTATAAGTGCGAGTTCCTTTGAAATGTCTAACATGCTGGAAGACATAGTATTTACAGTCAAAACAAAATTAAGATGCAATTTTCAAACGATTAAAATATCTCTTTGGTGATTCATCAGCAAAACCCTGTTGTTAAATCAGCTTTCCTAGATCCATGTAATTTCCTAGTTTATATTACTTCCCTTTGCTCTCATTCTCTAAATATTTTACATTCTTTGCAGAATTTAATGCTGAATTAAAATAGCTAGCTTCCAAAACCACTTGATTTGATGGCAAATAGGTTGCATGATTCACTGAAATGCGCAAGAAATATGTAAACAGCTCGACGCCATTAATGCCAGAACCAAAGAGCGTATCTGACACAAACACTGTGCTTTTGAAAATATATTATTCTCCCCCTCAGAGTCCTCAAACAGTCTTCATGTTAACCCCAATAATAATTTGCTACCCCCGTGTAGCTCCAAAATCTTATTTTTCCTCTCATATAGAAATATGTAAATGTTATATATCCGTATTACCAATACCCTTCATTGATTATACTGGTATTATCAATAGGCTTATTAAACAAATTAATCCCAATGTTATGTTTTATAAATAACTAAAAAGTATACAATTATTTCATACTACTGTTTATAATTATTGTATCCAAAATTCATATTACCGAGTGGATTGGAAAACCTCGAGTAGTGTGTTTCTTTTACCTTGATTTAGGGGTTTAATCGATTATTCGCTGCGGGCGTCTCTATGTTTTTGAATCCACGGAGGAATAAATTGGAAAACATGGGGGAGCTAAGTTTAATTTCTATAACATATGAAAAGATTCTTATTGTAAATTTAATAGACATACAAACAAACGTTGGTCAAAACAATATTAAGAAACAAGATAAAATGTTTTAAAAGTAGAAAAACATAGATTAATAGAGATTAATATGTATCAAAATCAATCCTCCTTTGATTATAATAAACCGACTGTTATAGACATAGATGAGAAGCAAAAGTTTTCAAAACCTCTTTACAAAAATAATAGATAAAAACATCAAAATTCAAAAACATATAAATGCAAATCGAATGAGACCGTAAGAAATAAAGATTCATAGGAATTAAATGATCTCTTTATAGAAAGGAAAAAAAGGAACAGGTAACGTTATATATTGTGTTATAGACATCTTTAAAATACAAAGTTAGCATTTTCATTAAACTACCATTTTCATTTGCTAAGATGCGTGGTTGTTATTTCTATGGTTATAATTTTCCTGAATCACCCCCGTGTCTTCACTTTAGCTCTATTTATTCAGACCCTACTTATCTTCCTACTTATCCTTTTCCACTATATACTTTAGCCACTTGTATGAGAACAAATTAATTCCATGCTATTTTGTTATAGGTACTACTATCAGCGAGGGATTTTAGCGAAGGTGGATGGCCAGAGGCTTGTCTACCAGTTTGTGGACGTTGCAAGAGACATCGTTGAAATTGACTGTTCTGGAGTGTTATAATGGATTTGACTTCAACTTTATAACTTTATTATACAAGAATTTTTTTTTAGTGATTCTGGTGTAGCCCTCCTGTGATACAAATATGGGCGAATATAAACATTGGTATATTGCACTTAGTTTTATGATATTTTAGGAGGGTGGGAGTTAGGGGGACTTTGAATCAGTTGATGGACACTAAGTGCCTTTTCTACTTTATGAGAAAAACGATCTCAACTATTTTTATATAAGTTGTCGGTACGAGTGCAATCAATGTGGAAGGACCTTTTTCTCTGCGCTGATTGGCCTGTTTTTAACTTTTTACTGTGATCATTTTTTTTCTTATTGATTTTTCTAATTCGTTATTTTTTTTTTTTATGTGTGATAAGTGTTTTTCGGTTGATATGTTATCACTGCTTTCATTTTATATATTCCTATTTGTTTTAGTTAGATGATTATATAGTCTTATGATTAACTAAAGAGAATAACGAGTAATTCGAACAAAATAAGGATTTAAAACTTAAAAATATGCTCCTCTCGGTCGATTTCTCTAAACGTGTCATCTTGATTTCAATTCCTTTTGTAATCCCTATCAGAAAGAACTAACGATTTTATTTGTCTTATTCTATGCTTATCACTATTTCTCAAATTCATAATAACTCAAATTTTATAAATCTCGAAGTATAAAGGTGTTAAAAAAAACCTCTAACTTTGTTTTGTTAAAATCTTTATCTAACTAAACAAATAACTAACTTTCATTAATTTGAGCTTAACTTCCAAACAAATTTGAAGTGTAAATGAAAATCTTTTGGTTATATAAATACACACACTTTTGTTATTACTGAACACTTTTCCTTGAAAGAACTATAAATTAGTGGTTGTATATATTAATTTTTGCCTTTCATTTTTTTTTCTACTGCCTCTTATTCTTTTTCTATCAATGTAATACCTGGATATGAGTGATAAACAGTGTTGCCTTTTATATCATGGGCCAATTATTTGTTCAGTCATGGGGGGGGGACGGTCTCTGGGAAGCAACGAACAGATATCTATTGCTCCCAGCAAAGGCTATACTAAAACCTTCGGCTTTTTGGGGGAATTCCAGACGCGAGTTTTTGAAGACAATCTGAAATAAATACACAATTTTTGTTGAAAAAATGACATTTTAGTTGAAATTAAAATTTATTTATTTTTTATACTTTATGGAAAACAAGGCCGTAGAGGGTCAAAACAAGACCAGGTTTGACCCTCCCCCCGAAAATGTCTGTTTGACTCGTAAAAACGTAACAAAAATGGTCATAAACAAATTTTGTATGCGTTTTTTTGTGTACCCGCCCCCCAAAAAAAACATTAGTACCCCCCCCCCCCCGAAAAAAAAATCCTGGATGCGTTTCTGATGGGAAAATAGGTTAACGCCCAAAATCCTGGTAATGGCCATGCTCCCAGCCATATAGCAATTTCGGATCCTTTTTTTCCTTTGTAATCTTTTGCACTTATATATATTGTGATTGCAAATATAGTACAATTCAATAAAAATCTACTTATCTAAAGAAGTGAAGCATCGATTGAACAAAAAATAAGGTATACTGAATAAAGTATTGAATTTAGTACATTTTATATCTTTTAAATCTTTTTCTAAATTATATTATTTTTTGATGTTTTTCTCAATTTTTTTTTTCTTACAACCAACTTCTAGGATTCAGAATTCTAAATATTTCGAATAATTGACTTGGGTTCTTAAAAAATAAACATTTCCGATAACTAGAATAGTCATTTTGCTAAGAAATTTGCTCAAATTTTTTTTTGCTAATAATTTGGTTTTAGCAAAAGAAAATTTTATTGAACAATGACTGTTTTGAAACAGCCTTTCTATGATTGTCAATATATTTAGCAAGATTAAGAAGGAACTTTTCATTTCTCGAGTATTAAATTTTTTTAATTAAGACAAACATTTCTTAAGCTTTAAAGGGCTTGATTAGATTCTTGAACGATTGTAATGAATTATATCTACGTTTAAAAAGTTAGTCCCTTTTGCCCAACAGTATCAGTAAAGCATCTTACTGAAAGACATTTCAATGAATTGCTCTCAAATTAAAACTTGTTTACTATGTTTAAAATGGAGGAGTCTTACTATTCATAACATTGCTTTCAGTAAAGAAGTAATGCAAATTTTTAATTCAGGAAAAAATTTAACTGACATTGCTGAAAAATTATCTATTGGAGAAATCGTAACTCGTCTCTAATTGTGCATGAGTTGAGAAAAATGCTAGCTATGAATCAGAATATTTCATCTGACCCGCACACCTCGCGTATTAGATTAAGAACTGTAGATGGAGGGCGAGGAATAATTACCGTCTTAGTTTTTTTCAAGGAATATTTGGGGAGAAAAAAGTCTGTTTTTTTTGAATGTACGAATAAGATATATTGTAACTGCAGTTTTAGTCTTTCAATAGACTAGTTAAATGGGTTGTTCATTTTGGGTTTTGCCGTAAGTGAACTTGTTGGTGAGTAGAGGTTGCGGGAAAAAAATTATACGAACTTGTGTATTTTTTGCTCCTCTACTTACAAAGTTCCATATAATAATTTTTTTCTTGGGGGGGGGGGGGGTGAGACTGATGGTGTGTAAATACCTCTTACGCTTAGGATTAAAATTACTTTCTCTATCCTAAAAGAATTTGGCCGGTAACGTAATATATAAACTACTAGTTCTATAGAATTTGTGAATTAAATATTTCTTATTCCTTGTTTGTACAATGGAATATTATAAAAAAAAAATTTAGGATTCTGAATTATGTATTTCAGATCGCGATCTAAAAATAGTCCATAAATATGTTATAATTCGTTGTTAATATTTCGAGGGGGCTAAAAGTGGCAGTTTCTCTCAATTTCTGGCATAATTCTACTAGTAGCTTTACTAATAATTTCTTATTTTAAACAAATTTACCAGCTCTTCTAAACCGAACGGTAAAAGAGGGAATGTTGTGTTGGTACAGCTGAAGCTAGGCCATACCAATTGAGGGAGGGGGTTGTCACACACAAAAAAAAACTAAAAAAACGCATACAAAATTTGTTTATATCCATTTTTGTTACGTTTTTATGAGTCAGACAAAAATTTCGGGGGGGGGGGGTCAAACCGGGTAATGGTGACAATCAGTAATTTGTTAAGATTAGAGACAATTTTCGTAGTCTTGTGCCCACTAAAACAGAGAAGACTCTGATCTTTGTGAGAGGGGGATCCTTTTTGAAAAAAAAAATCAGATTGTTATCTATACTTAAATGAGAAAATATTAATTCTTAGTCTATTAGAAGAGTTTCCCACTTCTTTCGAAATGAATCCCACTTTGTATCTCATGATACGCTCTCGTACCCTCTAGAATAGGCTGCAGTTTTTTTTTTTCCACGGAAATAGTAATTTGTATATCTCAAATTAGGTAATTTTTGAATACTCTTCCTAATATCACAGTTAAAAATTCTTTTTTCATGCCCCTAGGATTGTCTGTACCCTAATCTTAACGAGTTTGTGTCATTTTTGCTTTGAAATTTGAAGCCACGGTTGTCGATAATCTGAGGTTTTGGCCATCACCGGCCGACCTGAACGATCTAAAAAGGAAAAAAAAGGGAGGGGGAGGAGAGATTGAGTAAATTGCAATTTGTTTTCATGGAAAAGAGACAAATAAGAAACAAGACATGCATAAAACACTAAAAGAGTGGAACTCCCCAAAGAAGCAGGAAAAGTTGCCTGTTTGAAAATCAAGTGATGCTGCTTTGTATTAAAGTATAAACTTTAAGCTCAAGGTCGAGGAAAGTTAAAGCAGTACATGTTAGTTTTCCCTTTACAAAGTAAAAAAGCAGTAAAAAGTTAGTAGAAATTAGTATAAAAAGCAGCATATTGCAGAAAGCTAATATACGACACCTAGTAGTGTCGCCTGAGGCCAAAATAGCCACCTGAGGCCAAAATAGCTGCGTACGCTCTTTGTCCACTCCAATCCATTCAAAGCTTCACTTTTTATCCCCTCCCATGAAGTTCCAATTTCCTTTCAATCCTTGCTTGTAATCTCTTCCCTTTCCATTTGGGGACGACCTGCTTTTTGTTGGCCACAGATGGATGATCAAAAAGAACAATCTGTCATCCTTCACGTTTAAATTCTTCCTGGCAGTCTCAACCTTTCTTTCATTTTAGGCTTAGAAAGTGGGATTCAACCACATTTCTCGTATAACTTGTTGTTTGACATACGGTCAGTCAGACGGGTATCTAAAACTGTTCGTAGACAATTCCTGTGGAAAATATTGATCAAATCTTCCTCTGTCTGTCAAAGCGCCACGTTTTAGAACGAAACTTGACTACTGTCATTACCCTAGATTAACTTAAAAAAAAATTCAACATAATTTTTTCAGAGAAAAGTAAAGAGCCTTATTAAACACAAGACCAGCAAAATGAAGTCCTATAATAATTCAAACTCAAAATGACCAGAAATTACGATTAAAGAATAAATGAAACCAAAACGAACAGAAATTAAAATAAATGATCATATCAAACATAAAAGAAAACAGATTCTGGTATAGATGAATAAATAGGTGGCCAACGTTTACCCCCACCCCTGCGGAAAATACCCACTCCCCAACGGAAAATATCCCCCTTTGAAAATACCCTCCGGGAAAATATTCTCCGTGGAAAATACCCCTCGTGACAAATACCCCCCCCCCCCCAGAGAAAAATAGAAAATGATGGAGTCTTATAGAAACTAAAACAAACAAAAAGATGTAAAAAAAAATTCCATGAAAAAGAATATCATACGAGGCGCAATAAAGCCACCTAAGTAAAGAACGATGTTGGCACAATGCATTATTTTTTATTATTATTTATTTTTTTTTTTTTTGGTTTTAGACCAGGGCACTTCGTATAGAAGGAGTTGTCGTAGAAATATCGAAAATGGCTCATTCAATTGGAAATTGAGAGGGCTAGTGCACTTTGTAATAGTCAAAAGTTATTGGTGATGAAGTAGCAAAAACGCGAACCAAATCATCAAAATAGGGGTAACACTTGCAATCTAAAAATGTCTCTTTTTGTTCTACCATGTCTTATTTTTGAAGAGGCCTAATTCTAGACCTTTACCACGTATGGCATAATCTCTAGATATCTTGGCAAGCTCCCCAATGTTTAGCCCCCTTTTACGACGCCTGACATGCGCCACCTAGTGTAAGTGATTTTTGAAAGCTGGTGACTCCTCGGCTTAGCTTATCTTGTTTTTGGATTATTTACGAAAACTATGGTTTGCAGTTGGGTCTACAAAAGGAAAAAGGGGCTTGTAGCTGCGTTTGGTTACTTCAAAAATTAATAGTTTGAAAACTTTATTAAAGATTTATGATTCGCTAGTTGTTTATTGAAACAAATTTTGACTGAGCCGCTATTCTAGCATGCCAGAATACTAATTCAAAATGTACATTGAACTTTAGCATTGAAGGAATGGTTATTGCTGTATGCTTCTTTTTATACATTAAATATAAAAAAAACAATTTTTTTCAGCGGAAAGTAAGGAACAACATTAAATCTTAAAACGGACATAAATTATTCTCTATTTGAGGGGGACTGCCCTATCTCAATCCCTCACTCGTTCTGCTGAAGCTTTTTGGTTCTTTAAAAAAAGCTTCTTGTCCTAATTCAACAGCCTTGGTTTTTTAGCAGATGTATTTCCGGTTCTTCAAAGTTTACGTATCTATACTTGTAAACTAAATAAAGAAAAACAAGTTTTTTTCAACTAAAAGCAAAACATCAAAATTAAATTGAACAGAAATTATTTTGCAAATGAGAGGGGTTGCCCTCTCCTCAATACCTCTTCTTTACCCTAAAGTTTTTTTTTTACTTTCAGACAGACTTACTATTCTAATTAAACGGCCTTAGTGTTTCAGGAATCATTCTTAAAAATTTGGGACAAAAAGTAAAAATTATGATTAAAGAGAAAGGTATTGGGGAGGGGCAACCCCCCTCATATACGTGATTGTGTTCGTTTTAATTTTTGATGTTGTTCCTTACATGGGCTTAGGCAGCATATTGTCTATGGGGGGGGGGGGCAGTCGATAGTGTGATGGAGTTTTATCAACTGCTTTTTCCAAACAATCTGCCTGTTGTTTTTAGCCATATCTAATGTAAATTTGAAGGTCTAGGGGGCAGCTCCCCCCCCCCCCTCCCTATGCCCATGGCTCCTTACTTTCAGTTGAAAAAACTTGTCTTTTTTATTTCAATTTCTGATCATTTTTAAATAATGCTGGGAAATCCAGCTCCCTCTCCATAAAAATTCCTTCCTCCATGGAAAGTTCTTCCCCATGTAAAATAACCCCTACCCTTTACACCAGTAAAATTCCCTCTACACAAATCCATTCTAGGTGAAAATTCCCCAAGGAAAATTTCTTGCAGACAATTACAGGTGGAAATTTTTTCTTAGTGATCTTTAATTTGAGAGACTTTAATTTCTGTTTGTTTTAAAATCATACCGGAAATCCCCTCCTCCATGGAAAAGTTCCCGAAAATACCGCCCCCTAGTAGAAAACTGCTTCCCGTAGTATTTTTTGGGTATCAGCTCTGCAATGTTTCGTAAACAATTGAGAACTCTAATGGAAAATGGCTTAAAAAAATATTTTTGCTTTAGTTTCTTGTATCATACCTAGTACAAACATAAAATGCGTATGTGAAGCAAAATCTAAGCCAGCATTAAGCCAGCCACATTTCCAAATGTTTCAGAGGTTTTCTTTTTGTCATAGATGAAAGCGTAAAACATACTTTTCCAACATTCCAAAGCAGACCAATTTCGCCTGTTTGATGAGCTTAAATATTTGGTCATTTCTATCTCGTGCAGGATCCCACAGCCATCTGAAGTGTCCTAAACGTCAACCTTGACTTTTGGATTTACTACCTCCTCTTGACCAAGCATACTTTGGGCGTTTGTTTATTTCTCAGCTCAGTTAAGTAGATCTTCCAATCGAGGTGAACGAGGAAATAAGAGTTCGCTGTCATAGCTTTCTTAAGGTTGCTGCGAGGTCAGTATTGAAACGTATCCCTCTTGCCTTTGAGTCTCTTCTGAAACTGAGAATTCTCTCTCCAAGATTATGTTTCTCTCAGGCCAGACCAAAATTTGCAGAGCTGCTTCTTAGTGCTATTCCAATGACTGAATTTGGCGATATTGAAAATCAGTGGAGACGCCTGCTTGAAGTGGATTGGAATGAAACATTACAGTGGAGAGCTTCCAAAGGACTCCTCTGAGTTCTGGGCCCAGGTACTTCAGTTTCGTGATCCTATTGGAAAGCCACTTTTTAAAGATTTAGCAAAGTGGGCGTTGTCATTGCTTAGGAATGCATATGTTGAAAGAGTATTTTCTATGATGAGCTGCATTAAATCAAAGCTTCGGAACAGGATGCTTTACCAATGCTAAACGTATAGTACTGATATTTGGACTGTGGATATCAGTCAGTGGCCAATGCTGTTCGTCATTTGTACCATTGACCAAAATGATGTCCTTTGCTAGTAGAATAAATAGACGAAATAATTCCGAAACTATTTCGCCTGACCCTTCTGAGGAAAAAAACGAAAATAGTTGAGATGTCACAAGGATGCTGATTAGCATTGGTGAAACGATTTATTCTGAACTGAGTAACCATTTTAAGATTACTGACTTTCTATGTGGTATAGACTGCACTTCTTATACCAAGTGGTTAGCTCTCAAGTTAGGATAATGGTAGTGTGCCCTAACTCTTTCAAAGACTTTTTAAAGATCTTAGGCTCGTCATAACTTTCGACCTTTCTTTATTTACCAATTTATAATATTAGATTGGTGAGGTTTTAAGGACACCATAGACGGTCAATTATTTTGATTTAAGCATGATTGACCGTCTAGGAACCTGTTTTGACACTCGAGTCAAGCGTTGACGGTGGTTGATAGAAAGTTTGAATGACTCAATCGATTCTTAGACGGTCTATAATGCTTTAATCAATTGATTGACGGAAGCTTTTGATAAAAATGATTGACCGTCTAGGGTGTCCTTTATGTCCAAAGCTTAAGTTATTTTTCCCTATGGCTGTCTCTTGGTCAAGGTCCTTCTTCGTGGTCTCCGAAATTATCTACTTCCGTAGTATACGCCTGGGTTTAGAATTTCACAGAGAAAAGAACAAGTCAATTAGATACAACTTACCTTTATCTTTCAGAACTTAGGTTAACCACAGAGAAACAGAGTTATGATGTCAAAAAAAGATTGTAGTTAAAAAACTATTTGTTTTTTACGGGTTATATATATTATACTAGGGACCAATTAGGTGCTGCGTTCTTTTTAAAGGCGGAAAAGTTTGTCATCTAAATCAATGTGTAAATTTCACACTCATTTCTAAGGCTAAAAAACAGTTTAAAAAATGAAAAACTTTCTGTTTATGCATTTGCGGAAATGTAATATCGACACTCTTTATAGTAATTATTTGAAAAAAACTACGTTTTCTAAAGAGTTAAAGAGGCTGAGTTACAAGGTCGAACCTTAAAACGTACAGGGATTAGGAGGCACAGTTGGGGGGCTGCATACAAATTTTGAGATAGCCATTTTTTCAGCGTAGTTGATTTCCAGATAGAAAAAAATGTTTTTGAGGAGGACACTCCCCCACAATCCTCAGTGCAAGGGTTTAAGTTATGCCCTGGGGGCATATAAGGTTTGTATTGAAGGTGTTGTCTTAGAAACTTCAAGACAGGCTCAATGGATTGAAAATTCAAAGGGCTAGTGTCCTTTTTAATAGTCAAAAGTGATTGGAGGGCAACTAGCCCCCCAATGCACATCATTCCCCCAAACATATCCAATAGAAAATTTGAGATCGGCATTTAGTTCAGCGTAGCTGATTTCAAGATAGAAAATGTTTTTTTGAGGAGGAGACTCCCCTGAGAAAAAACCCACAGGGCAAGGGTTTTTTTTAAGTTATGCCCTGGGGGCATATAAGGTTTTTTATAGAAGGCGTTGTCGTAGAAACTTAAAAAAAGGCTCATTCGATTGGAAATTCAAAGGGCTAGTGCCCTTTTTAATAGTCGAAAGTGATTGGAGGGCAACTAGACCCCCCCCCCCCACGCCCATCTTTCCCCCAAACACATCCAATCAAAATTGTGAGATAGCCATTTTGTTCAACGTAGTTGATTTCCAGATAGAAAATAGGTTTTTAATGAGGACACTCCCCCACAACCCTCAGGGCAAGGGTTTTAAGCTATGCCCTGGGAACATATAAGGCTTTTATAGAAGGCGTTGTCGTAGAAAACTTCAAAAACAGGCTCATTCGATTGGAAATTCAAAGGGCTGGTGCCCTTTTAATAGTCGAAAGTGATTGGAGGGCAACTAGCCCCCCTACGCCCATCATTCCCCCAGACACATGCAATCATAATTTTGAGATAGGCATTTTGTCAGCGTAGCTGATTTCCAGATAGAAAATATCTTTTTAAGGATACTCCCCCACAACCCTCAGGGCAAGGGTTTTAAGTTATGCCCTTGGGGCATATAAGGTTTTTATAGAAGGCGTTGTCGTAGAAACTTCAAAACAGGCTCATTCGACTGGAAATCCAAAGGACTAATGCCCTTTTTAATAGTCAAAAGTGATTGGAGGGCAACTAGCCCCCCCCCCACACGCCCATCATTCCCCAAACACATCCAATCAAAATTTTGAGATAGGCCTTTTGTCAGCGTAGCTGATTCCAGATAGAAAATATCTTTTTGAGGAGAATACTCCCCCACAACCCTCGGGGCAAGCGTTTTAAGTTATGCTTTAGGGGCATATAAGGTTTTTATAGAAGGCGTTGTCGTAGAAACTTCACTAGCCCCCTACGCCCATCATTCTCCCAAACACATGCAATCAAAATTTTGAGATAGGCATTTTGTCAGCGTAGCTGATTTCAAGATAGAAAATATCTTTTTGAGGAGGACACTCCCCCACAACCTTCAGGGCAAGGGTTTTAAGTTATGCCCTGGAGCCATATAAGGTTTTTATAGAAGGCGTTGTCGTAGAAACTTCAAAACAGGCTCATTCGATTGGAAATCTAAAGTACTAGTGCCCTTTTTAATAGTCGAAAGTGATTGGAGGGCTACTAGTCCCCCCCCCCCCCCCCCCCCCCACGCCCATCATTCACCCAAACACATCCAATCAAATTTTGAGATAGCCATTTTGTTTAGCGTAGGCTAGTTTATTTCCAGATAGAAGGTCAACTAGAAGAGATATGAAACTAAGTTAAACAGTACTATTTGTGTCCAGAATTTTAAAAGGGTGTATGATGTTAAAAATAGCAGAAAATTTTTCTCCAGCATACAAATAGAAGGCCAAACTATAAAGTCTTAAACAACGAAAAGATTTAAAGTGTTATTTTCTTTTTCCCTGAAAAGACTATGTCAATATAAAACGAACAGAAATTAATTAAAAAAAACTTTTTCCACAAAATAAGTTTTTCAAAGAAGAGTAAAGAACTCCATAAAAAACAAAAATGAGCAAAAATAAAATCAAATAATCTACCAGGCTCGAAACTACCACAAATCAGCATCAATAAATAAATGAAACCCAAAACGAACAGAAATTACAATAAATAACCGAGTCTAACTCAAAACGAGCAAAAATTAACATAAGTTGAGCGCAAACCCCTATGCCTGCCCAAGGCCAGAACAAAATTTGCACTTTACTGAAAAAAAATACAAATGCTTTTACTTTTATAACTTTAATAAATCAAATAATTTTAACATTTTGATTACTAAATATCAGTATATGTATATTAAACTGACAATGCACATTCATTTGTATTTTTTCAGTAAAGTGCAAATTTTGTTCTGGCCTTACTAAATTTGTACTAAATTTGATTGGACTCACAGGTGAACAAGTTACCTAAGCCTAATAGGCTTTCCCGAGGGTCTCCTACCTATAAAATATTAGCAGTTGTATGATTATTATAAGAATTTTTTCTTTCGTAGTTTCTGTTTAAGAATATACTAAAATGGAAATCTGTGTTAATCCTTTATGTAGAAAAACTTTGATAAAAGTATTAAAATTTGCCATAGCTTGAATTATAATCTCTTAGAAGAAAGTAAATCAAGGGATTATTTGCTAATGGAAAGCTATGCTTCACACTAATTGGGCATGATCAACTTTTCTAAGTATTGCTTAGAGTATTTTTTTACAGTATAAACGCGTAGAAAAAATCTATATTCGATTCAAAAAACATTAGAAACGTTTTTATTGATGTGATGTCTCTTGAAATGTTATGGAGTTATCTCTTATCTAACTTTAAATATATTTTTATAAACTATAAAGTAGACATTGTCCATCATAAGTTATCCTGAATTTCTCGATCACCCCTTAGTTCTATGGGTATCTATCTTAGTTCTGCCCTAGGATGGATAGATGATAGACTGTCTATCAACAAGTGGAAATGCATCATTTTATACAATCCTCAAAAAAGGCTTATGTCTGCTTTGCCTCTCACTCAGACTATCTGACTTGGCATTTTTCTCCAACTAACCATGGCTTGATGGTAACTTGTTTTTAATTCAAAATTCCGTTCGAAATGGTAGACAATTAGCTCACACAGGATTTCAAATTTTATTATATTTAATTGGCAAATTTAACCTGCAGCAATATTCATCACCAAAACTCTCTTTAACACTTCTACAGAAAAAAAAACTAGTCGAACGACTTGCACCAGCACCCTATGTTGAATCTCTTCGGCTTCTAGCCTACTCATTAAATAACAAAACTCTATAACAAAAACATCCTCACTTTCTTTTGTGCCTTGGCTATTATGTTACATTCAGGAAAAACCCTTTCATCTAGCAGTTTTAATTTGGAATAGTCACAAAGGTTCCTCCGTCACTAAGTTGTAGCTACCGCTATAACCATGACCTCTGAAGCTATCCAATATTACCAATCAAAATTATAGACCTAAGTGCAGCCCATATACCAAAGCGAAAATATTGCCACTATTTTTTTACAAATTACCACTATTTTTGATATTCCAGTAAAAACTCATTATGTGATTGAATTAAACATATACAAAGTTCTTTGCGACACGCGCGATCGAACCGTGGTCTCAGTTGTTTCTGAGCATAGCTTTAACCACTCCCCGCTACAAAATGTGGGTTAATTTAGATTATACATGTTATGGATACTGAAGATAAGCAGTTCATCTCTGAGACAAAATATATGTTGCATAGGAAAGAGTGATTGACCTTTTCTTAGCCAAAATTTAGTAGCTAAAAGCAAAGAGTGACTTTAGAACTTGAAATGAACTGAAAATTATTCTTTATATAAGGAGTCGGAGAGTTATATATGAAAATTCCTGTTGTGTACATATTGTTTCAAAAATTCTATTCTCAAATGTTGATTACTATTTGCGTAGAATTGATATTTTGCTACATTAAACTGTTTGACATCATTGATCCTAAAATTTACAATCAGGTTGTAGGATTTTCATTCTCATTGACGATCTAACCGCACTTATCTGGTTGTTATTGGCAGTCCTATAACAAGATTAAGAGAACTAACATAAATTTACTTACGGGATATAAGAGTGGGGGGAATGGTGTTGGGTGTCAACTTTATCTTAGCAAGTGATTTCCACTGTAATTTGGCTTTGATTTGTAAAAAGTATCTGACTGGAGGAGTGGTGGGGGGCTGAAGACACTGTTAAAAAACACGGGTATCAAAAAGTATTGCAAAAAAGCAATCGTAGCTATAAATATTGACGGAATAATAAAATAACAGGCGCCTCGTCCAGGCTAAGATTTACTGTACTCTTACGGGAAATTCTGCACAAGCTTATTGTACATTCGACCTACCTTTAGTTACAGTATTTTCCAATTTAAAACATATAACATAGCAAATAAAAACTGTAGGGTATAATTTTAGCCTTTTATGTTTTTTAGCAGCATAACTTTCAGACAGCAAGTCCATAAATGATCATTTGCTCCAGCAACACCTTTATATTTTTGATATTCTTGCTAATGTCCTTTTCTTCTGTATAGATGATGGCATAGTGGTGTAGCTGATATTAGGTAAGGCCAATGGTCTTTATAATAGGCTGTACAATAGTTCCTCATCTATAATGAAAACATTACTCTGCATTGCTAAAGTGAGAGATAATTATTATGTAGTTAGTTCAGTAATTACATTATAGATAATCAAATTATCTATAATTATAGATAATTTGGTAATTGAAATAATTACCAAATTATCTTGACTGGTCAATTATTTTTCTTTTTACAAGTTTACTAATAAGCGAGCAGCAGAGGTGAAGTTTTCTTGCACAAGTATTGTTTTACCTTCCGAAAGTGGTGTCTTCCTTAAAGTGTTGGAAAAAGGTAGCAGAAACCAACGCTTCTCTTGCTTATTGGTTTCTGAACATGTTAAATTAGCCTACTTTCTACTAACCCTCCTATCTAATCTTTTCTTCTGTTCTATGACGTTGTGTTTTTTGGATTACTCCTGGAGGATAATTCCTGGATTACGCTTAATTAATGAAAGACAATTTATTAATTGCTCTTGAAGGTTGATCCTGGATTACGTTTAATTCATGAAAGGCAAGAATGAGCAAAACACTTGTTTAGAATGCTGTGTTGAAATTTCTTGTGCGATTGCTATCCGAGTGCAAGAAAATGAATTGCATTGTAGCCTTGGGTGTGAATTTCTTTACACATGATGCGGTCTATCTGATATAAGTTTTCCGATAGGCTAGATGGATTTATCGACGTCATGACGATAACGACGGCGTTGCGTCCTCTTAAACGTGAACTCTTCGAATACTGAACAAGCTGATAATCCGTCAACCTCTGCTGCTTACAATTTCCAAAGCTTAAAGCCATCGTATGCTGTAGTACTAGAAAATTATCCAGAAGATTTTATTGCTCCTCATTACCATAAACAGTACATTGACAGTACATTCAAAGAATCTTCAAATGACGTTATGGATCTGGAGTGATTGAACAACAACTGGAAAATCGATCAGCGGCTAGCACAATAGTTGAGAGTGTGAAAGCCATTTAGCCATCAATAAGTAACAATCTTCAGTCGTCATTATACAAGTCCCGCAATCCCTATACTTTTCTAGCCATCAGTAACTAGTCCCCGAAAGATAAAAAAAAGTATGGCACCTCCTACACCTTTTAAGTATAGTTCGATACTCGTAGTGACTTTGACTATTTCTTAGAGAGAATCAGTGCACATTGCTTATGAACGTCTACCTTTTCAGTACTTTATCTTCCTTCTCTATCGATGCTTTAAGTGTAGGCGGTGTTAACAATGAAGTGCCAATCAAGCGTTATTTGTGGGCGATGTGGTTTTCACAGTCACGTATCTGACCTTTCAGTGGTTGCATAACTAATAAATTCTCTATGCACCGACTACTGGAGTTTGCAGATCCAAATTTTTTGTGACTTGCCTTGCAATAGTGTTATTTTTTTCCTACGGGGCCTAGAGGATCAGTGTATAATCACCAGTATTCATTTAGATCTAGCAGTAAACGTAAATATATTATCTTTAGCCACATCGTAGACGTCGTAAACTTGATTTTCGTTGTCCGTGGAACATTGCTTAAAAGATCCTATAAAGACTACGTGCTATCTACGTCCTCTTTATTTTCGTTGTCGATGGAACATTGCTTAAAAGATCCTATAAAGGAAAAGTGCTATCTACGTCCTTTTTATTTTCGTTGTCCGTGGAAACATTGCTTAAAAGATCCTATAAGGACTATTTGCTATCTACGTCCTCTTTCTTTCCGTTGTTCGTGGAAAATTGCTTAAAAGATCCTATAAGGGCTATGTGCTATCTACATCCTCTTTATTTTCGTTTTTAGCAACATCCACACCAACAGAAATTATGACCACATCGACATCTTCCTCGTCATCAATTAGTTCAATTCCCATTAGGTTTTTCAATTTTTCGACACCATTTGAGTGCCTTTGCTAAATGAAATATACAATCTGGTGCAGATTTGTAAAACATTTGGTGGTGCTGAATTTCCCACCATTCTCAACTGGGAACGCTCTTAGTTACCCAATACTGTGTCTTAATTTGTTGATATTTTAGTATAAATACTCTGCAGATTCTAAGCTTGTTAAGTATACAGTTCTTCAACACCAAAACAAGAATTTTTCAAACACTCAACTTTGCTTGCGTTCAATCCAAAACTGTTGGCTCCCAAAATTGACTAGATATCAGAAACTCACCTGTTTCAATTCTAGGTTGAGTAAATCAAGGAAATGTTTATTAGCATCAGACTTACAGAGAAACCTTAAAACTTGCCCAAGCTGCTATATTTTTGGAAAAAAATTTATCAAACGTTTCTACTCTCTTAACTAGAAACTAAATCGACAATTATTAAATAAAATAAATTTATTATAAAAAATTGAACCTTGCGCTAAAAAACAAGGACAAACACTGTTTAAAATTCCATTTTGGAAACGCTTAAAATCTTAGTTGGTGTTTGAAATGAGTTCTCTATAGAGAATTAGAATTAGTATCAATAATAGTTGCGGTGGAAGTAGGAGAAGCAGCTGCAGGGTTAGTGTTGTGTTTGTAGCAATAGTAAGTAACAACAGTATTAATAGTGTTGGTAGCATGTGTATCTTTCTTTTTGGTCAGTTGAACATCCCTTTCATGATGACCCGGAAGTGTCACCTTGACACGGTAAGCCGTTCAAAAATATTGCTGATGTGCTCTTTGAAATTCTTTTGACGCCCTTTCATTAATATTCGTAAGCCTTACAAGCTGCTGCAATTGAAGTAGTAGAAGTTTTAGTAGTAGTAGTAGTAGTATTTGTAAATGTAGGATCTAAAGTGGTATAGCAGCATAGTATTGATAAAGTAGTAATTGTAGTAGTGTTAGTAATGAAATGCATATATTACCATTTTGTCAGTTTAAGTAATTGATTAATACCGAAGTCCATCCCTTTTGATAATTTGCATGCACATAGTGTGTTTTGATTTAGTTCAAGATACTCTTCAATATTCTGTCAAATTTTCCCCTTCCTATGAGTATCCTCAATTGTACTAGCATCATAGTAGTAGTGGGAACAATAGTAGCAGTAATAGTGTATTAATAGTGGTAGTAGCCGTAGTAGCAGCCGTAGTAATGGCAGTAGCAGCAGATACATTCTACCTAGTCAGCTGAACATCCTAGTCATGATGCCCCAAGAGCTTCCTTTGGGTACAGTATGGTGTCCTAAAAATATTGCTGATATCCCCGTTTCAGCAATCTGTATGCACATAGTATGTTTTGAGCTCAGCCTTAGTAGTATTCGGTACAGAAACTAGTAGTTTTAGTGATAGTAGTGGTAGTAGTAGTAGTAGTAGTAGTAGTTGTGATAGGAGTAAAATCAGTGGTAGTTGTAGTAGCGGTAGCGTGCAAATATTGCATTTGTGGTCAATGGATCATCTCCTGAAAGTTCCAAATAATATACTCAGTCATTCCTGAGTTGCACCCTTTGACAACCCATATATAGTTCAATGCACCTGAGATCCCTAAATCCTTAAACACACACCTGAAATCCTTTCGGATTTTCGAAAAGTAGAAGTCAAACATGCACACCCACAACATTTACTATGTATATAAACAATGAACGAACTACCTAACTTGCAGCCCTTTCCATGAAGGCTTTGGGGGTTGTTCCTAAGCTAATAACTACTGAACCTTTCAACAATTCTGAAAAAATCTCAAAATTTTTGTTTAGATGTTTGTAATGGGAATGATGGCCGTGGGGTGGTGGGGGGCTGGTTTCTCTCAAATCATTTTTGTATCTTAAAAGGTCACTAAGGCTTCTAATTTCAAATCAAGTGAGCCTCATATGAAGTGCAGCATGGCTGGCCCCCAGCCCCCCATTGCACTTCCTCGCTGAAGGGCCACGAAACGGAGATCAGCAACGCCGGTTTGGGCCTTAAGGCTCTTGTGCCGTCATACGTACTTACTTTTACTTACATACGAAGTTTTATGACCACCAGTTCCATAAGAACCTCATATGCCCCATGGCATAGCTTACAACCCTTGACCCAGGGCTCTGGGGGGTTGTGTAAAACTCTTGAAGCATTTTTATATGTTCTATGGATTATTCTAAAAAATGGCTAAGTGACAATTTCAATCAAATACATCTGTTCAAAAAAGGGGTAGTCGGGGAACGGGGGTAGCTGCCCTCCATCGTTTTTGACAATTAAAAGGGAGCTAGAGCTTCCACTTTTTAAATAAAATGAGTATCCTCTAAAGTCTACACAACTATCCCTTCCATAAAAAACCTTAAATCTCCTGGAGCATAACTTAAAACCCTTGCACCCAAAGCATTGAGGTTTTTTTTCTACACCAAAGGATTGTTTTATGGTCTTTACACTATTTTGAATAAAATGGATGTCTCAAAATTTTTATTAGATGCATTTTGAGAAAAGAGCTCCCCTCTGATTCATTTAAATCTTAAAAAGAGCAATAGAACTTCTGATTACCAATCAAATCCCCCTTTGAAATTTATACGACCATCCTTTCTGTAGAAGCCTTATATACCCCAAGGACATAATTTTGAAACCTTGTTCAGAAGGCGGTAGGGGATTGTCATCATCTAAGGCATAATTCCTGTACCTTTGAACCACATTGGACAAAATGGCTATCTAAAATTTTTGATTGAATGTATTTAAAAGAGCCCTTTTTGCAATAGCACCTTCTTTATAAAGTGCCGTGGTCTAAAAAAAATATATTGTGCCAACATCCTTATTTACTTAGGCAGCTTTATGGCACTCTCAATGATAGCTGAAGTCTTATTGAAATATAAATGAGTATGTTAACTGACTATACTTGTCAGCCCTAAAATAATATCTTTTATCTAGTAACGTCTTACTACTACTACTACTAACAACTCACCGCAGCACCTAGCCACCTGAGGCCAACACAGCTACGCACGCTCCTCCTCCATCCCAATTATTCAAAGCCTTCCTTTTTACGCCCGCCCATAAAGTTCCCGTTTTCTTTAAATCTTTCTTTATGACGTCCTCCCATCCCAGACGAGGACGACCTGCTTTCGGTTTAGCCCTAGACGGTTGGCCGAAAAGAACAATCTTCGGCAATCTATCATAGCTTCCTTCTTATCTAGTTTTTCCGTCTGTGGGACAACATAACTCATAAGAAGGACTAAGTGCGGTTAATTATTCACCAATGTCTGACATGAAAACAGCTCATCTAAACATTTCATATAAAAGTCTATTGACAGGAAAGACAGACTATCTCCACCTCTGAATAAAAACCCGACTCCCACAGAAATATTTCTTGAAGAGTACTAATAGCTTTCAATATTGGCATTTTCTAGACTTTTATTAGTTTTTGATGGTCTAAAGGATTAACGGTTAATTAAAGATGAACATTTGATAGCAACAAAAATAGTGTCTAGCTGACGCACATTAATATAGCTGATATAAAATAAAAGTTCAAAATAGGGATAAAATCCTTTTTAATAGACAGTGTATAGAAATTCACAAAAAATACTAGATATTTTGGTCACATACAGTGACCGTCATCAGTAGTAAAACTAAGTTTAGTTTTACTACTGATGACGGTCACTGTATATGTGACCGAAATACCTAGTATTTTTGTGAATTTCTATACACTGTCTATTAAAAGGATTTTATCCCTATTTTGAACTTTTATTTTATCGCAATTGAAAGGCAGTGTGGTCTCCGAATTATCTATCTAGCTAATATATATTTTTGGGACTGCAAGAGAACATATTTAGACTGAAAATTTTGATCAAATCTTGGTGTCATCAAAAATTTGGTTGCATCAATCACTCATTATAATGCCATTTTACTAAACATACAGGGATCTTGATGCAGTCAGTGATGAGCGGAGAGATCTATTTTATCAAGATTTGAATAGTATTGAGCCTAAGTATGGGATATAAGATATGTACAGATTGGATATGTACAAGATGAAATAGGATATGTTCAAGGATATGTACAAGAGAGATAGGATGTGTGCAAGATGACTGACTCACACTTGAGTTTCAAGTAATAAAGTTGATATTTTAAATAGACTTAAAAATGCAACATTGAAATATGCTGATCTTGAAGTATTCTTATACTTCTTAATAAAAACAGCACTACGTTTCGAAAGATTGCAGTTTAATTGTAGTAATCATATATAAGCTTTGTATTCGTTTCAACTTGAAAAGTTTTTACGGCCAAAAATGTCAATGGGCCACAAAATAAACATGTATATACATAATTATTACTTGTTTAATTAATTAAATAGGCATATGATTCTGACAAAAGATTTTTAATAGACAATATTAGAAAAAAAATAGACAGATTTTTAATAGACAATGTTAAAACACAATATCGCAAAGAAGAGATTCCTGCACACAGAAAAAAAACACAAACAATAAATTACCCCATGAAATAAATTCAAGAGCAGTAGCTCTTATTTTAATTAGCCTCAATATTAAAAAAGCCATTGTGGGAATATTTTTTATAGAAATTTCAAAAAAAGCTTGAAACTCCTCAAATTGAAATAAAAAGAGTATCAATAAAATCATCGAGCTCAAAAACAAAGAATTTTGACCTTTCCTCCTTGAACAATGGGGAAAATCACTTTCTTTCTAGGGTAGTACTGATATATCTCAACATTTTTGTCTTTGCAACTTGTACTAGATTGAGATGTCTCTTTTTTGTAATTTCATCTTGATAGCACAATCATAAAGTGTTGTATGCTCCAAGAAAACAACTTCTAGTGTTGTTTTTTTTTTACAGAAATGGCCGGAAATTGTGAATAAGACATAATTTTAAACTCTACGGTAAAAACCCAACGCAATTGATCAGGTTTGAAAATTGTCTTTTGCTTAGCTGAACCTGCGGGTACTACAGCATCAAAGAGAGATCTTCAAAAACCCATTGAAGAGCTACTGGGTGGGTTTTATTCTTCTTTTGTAAATTTTTCATAATAGCCCATAGTAAATACATAATTAAAATAAAATAAAGTACCTGGTTTTGCCTTTTTTAGAGTCAAAAGGTTGGAAGCATAAAAAAGGTACCATTGGATTCTCAATTATCGAAAAGTTTTGATGGGATCTTCATTTCTCGTATCTGTCTCGGCTGATACTTTACCTATCCTTAAGACCATATCCTTCAAACTAAAATACCTAGCAAACAACTTTGGAATGTTCTTAATACAATAAGAGAAATTTCAGGCATAAAACAGGAAACCTCAGCAAATCACCTGTTCATACCGTAGCAAGTCATAAGGCTGTTGTTTCAGTGAGTCTGTTTCAATACCTTGGGACCCTACTAAGTCAAGCGATAGTTGCACTGAGGACATGAAAAAAAAGAGTTGATCTAGGAGTTACTAGCTTTAAATGGTCGCCCTTACTCTTTTGATATAATATCATGTCATTGCAACTAAAAAATACGACTCTTGGATTTTAAATTGTGTAGTTCTTAGTGCGCTGTAAGACGGGGGCGCTAAAACTGCAGAAGAATTGAAATATTTTTGAATTGGAGGCAAAACACCTTAAAAAACGGACAAAGAGTGAAAAAACTCAATGAAAGAACGACAAACCAGATTGTGACCAGGAAGGAGAAAAGATGGAAAACTAGAACGACGTAGATATTTTCCCTGTATGCAAACGAGGCGTCTTCAGCACAGAAGAAACAAAACAAATAAAATAAAACCACCACCATTATTAATAAAATGCATTTCTCTGGAAACACCTTAGCCACACAGACTGTATGACATACCTCCATAGAATCTCTAACAGAGATTCTGGAGAAGAGCTGAGATGGGAAATAACAATAACCCAACAACAACAACATACAGTTATTACAGATAAATGTAACAAGTAAACTAAAACAAAAACAAAACAAAAATTTCGCCACATGAAAATAGGGATATTTTCTCTACAATCCTGTCTTTTTAGGCTTAACATATTGTGTGCTTTTAGAGTAATTATCATTTAAATTCAATTGCATTTGCTTCAGCTGAATATCGGAATTCGGAAGTATTAATAGACGAAAATGAAGAACAAAGAAATGCGCAGTTAGAATACTACTGAAAACGGCAATTACAACAAGTCAAAAACAAAAGCAAAGAACCAAGAAATATGCGTTTTAAAATAAGCGGCCACAAAAATCACAATAATTCAAAAATTAAATTGAACCAGCAAACAGAAATGAAATTAGACATGAGACAACAAGGGTAAGAACAAATAAAAAAAATAAAATTGCAGAGCAAAGAAGATGTTTTCAGTAGTTTAATAAGGCCTAGAGGACAAAACTTAAAAAAACAATTGCTCAAAATCTACAAGCTGGACCATAAATTGAGACAAGATCAAGAGGACAACCTGAGCAATCTAAATTCACGGGTAAAAATGATTGACCTAGACCAGGCCTTCTGAAGCTATGGGTTAAAACCCTGAGTAGGGTTGGGTAGAAAAATTCTTGGGTTGCAAGATATTTGCAAGATAACAAGTATTGTCGTCAAATCTCCTGATCAAGATGTTTCACAAGCTGCAGTTAGCAGCCAACAATATAACCCTGATGAGGTGAATGGTGCTGATTTTATTACCACTAGTGAAAAAATTATCATTAACAATCAAACAGATATCCCAAGTTCCCAAACTTTTAGTAGGCAACAAATATATGCATCAACAAGCCAAAATCAAACTCGTAAAAGAAGAAGGACTGAGTCTAGAGATCAAACAGACCTGAAAGAAGCTCTTACTGGATATCATAAGGACCGAGCAATTGAAAAAAAATATATATAAACCCAGTGATGACCAGCATGATCCAGAGTGTTACTTTCTACAATCACTGTTACCTCATCTGAATAAAGTATCAGATGACTCAAAGTTAGAGAGGCAGATGGCGTCAAATCAAAATGAAAAGTGTACTGTTGGAATCAGTAGAGTCAAAAAACCTCGAATAAAGAAATTTAAGCCCCCCTCCTTGAGTAACAAGGAAAACCTCGTTTTTGCATGGGTAGCATTGAAAATTAACGTTTCAGTGTAAAGGGAAGTTTTTTATGTGAAGGAACATGAACGTAAGACCTGTAACATGAAACGTAACAACCTTAAGACTAAACGTAACGTAAAGTCTTGCGTTCTTAATTTGAAACAACATATGATATTAAAATACAAAATTCATAATACATATACATTTTGAACTTTAAAATACTTTCACTTTTCTTAAAAACTTTCAAATACATTCACTACTTTTACATAAATAAAAAAACTAACATGAAAAAAAAATAACTAACCTTTATTACCACAAGGAACAATTGCATGGTAAACATCCCACAGGTGATATTTTGGTGTTTACACCGATGTTTACTTCTTTAACACAAGAACAGTCTCCGGTCAAGCAGTCTGTTGCCCGTATCCATTTTGCAAGCTTTAAAGAAAGAAAAGATGATAAAGAACAAAGAAACATGATAAAACTACTGCACATTTACTTCGCAGAAGGTTTACATTTACTTAAATAAAGAACTGCTTCGGAAGAGGCACAGTCCCATGAATCTGAGTCTAAGGGAGCGAAACTAGATTTGCCAGCAGATCCTATTGAAGATGGTCCTAAGGACTTTGAAAATGACTGAGCGTTCTGCTATTATGATCCAGTGCTTTGTTAATCAAAATTAACAAAGTATTATAAACTACTTCTTTTTACTTTTAAACCGTGCTTTTTTATATAAATTAAAAATAACATGGATATGATGTGAGAAATGTGGCTGAATATATTGGGGTAAATCTTCTTAGGTTTAAATATAGAAGCAAAGAGTCGCTAATATGATTTTACTACCAAACAATATAAGTTTGATTTTTATTTATTTTCCAATTTTGCAAAATTTATTTCCGAAATCAGGTACTGTCCAAGTGCCAAGGTATTCCCTTAGGCACCGTATTTTATCTTTGTTCTGAGTGTTGAAGACGCCTTGTTTTAAACAGGCAAAATATCTGCGTTGTTTTAGTTGGTTTTCCCTTATACTGGCCGTAGTCCCGTTTGTTTCTTGTATTTTGATATTCCTTTTCTCTCTTTATTTTCTTCACTCATATTATTATATATGCGAAAACATTAACTGGAGGTTTATAATCACCCCTCTCGTATACTCCCCTTCCAAGTCCCCGTAGTAAATATGATAAACCCGGTTCCTATCAATATAAAACTTCCTACATGAATACGAAACTCAGCAGAAACCACTACCCACTATAGGGTCGGTTTTATCATTTTTTGAGTTACAAAAAGTTCAACCCTTAATTTAGCTCTGAAAGAAACAAAGAGATAATGTTGCAGTAGCAGCAACATTAGTAGGTCTGGCTGGCTACCACCCCATTGTAGAGAGCTGTTAAATTGCTCATTTAAAAGCTTTTGCTAATATCTTCGTGTTTTTTTTTTTATAAGTTCTATCTATACGTGACACTATTGTTGCAATAATAGGTGCAACCTAGTAAAGAGTGAATTATAGCTCCTGGTAACCAAAAGTTGAAAAATCTGTTTAAAAAGACTGCCTAATGAGAAAAAATTGCATCTGACACTGGTTCAGGAATGATAACTATTATTTCAGTTAATCTTAAAAGTAAAAGGTCATTGTAAAAAAAAAACTCAGTAACGCTTAAAAATATAATGCTTAATCCTCTTCGATAAGCAAGCATTATAGTTATAAAAAAGCAAGCTAAAAGGGGGAGTGAAAAAGAAAAAGCTAATAAGAAGAGAAAACGAAAATCCTAAAAGGAAAAGAATATAATTTCCTTGGAGCTGCTGTAACATTTAGTGCAAAAAACTGGGATTACGAAAAGAAAGAAATAGCATACTGAAACATGTAAAAAAAAAAACGTACTGAAAAAGGATGAAAAGAAAAATAGTTAGATCGCACATAATCAGGATGGTAGTGGTAGCGGCAACCTAGTAAGAAACGACCACATCACATAGCCAGAGGTACAATAGCCCATTCACCTAAAAATGAACAGCATGAACAGCATTGAACAGCAAGGAAAATCTTTGACTACTTGAAAAGCAACGAAAGTGATTGCAACCACGCTATTCTGCATCGACTGCCTTGTTTTTTCTGCTTTTTTTCATTCTCCCAAGATAACTCGGAACTGTAACATCAACGTAGCCAATTTGTTAAACGTAGTTGAAAGTTCAGGAAATTAGGCCTTTTAGGATGATACCCTCTTAAAGCCCTCGGTGCAAGGTTTTAAGCTATGCCATGGAGGCATATAAGGCTTATATAGAACGTTGTTGTAAAAATTTCCAAAAGGGCTCATTTAATTGTAAATTGAAATTGCCTTTTTTTCATAGGCAGCGCAATCGCGGTGCCTCAGTAAAGAACGATGGTGGCATAATGTTTTTTTTTTTGTTTTTTTTTCCCATACCAAGGTACTTCGTATCGAAGAAGTTGTTCAAACTTCGAAAAGGGCTCATTTGTTTTGAAATTGGAATGGCTAGTGCCCTTTTTAATAGTCAAAAGTGATTGGAAGGCAGTCAACACTCCTTCCACGACCACCATTTCTCAAAACATATCAAATCAAAATTTTGAGATAGCCATTTTGTTCAGCGTAATTGATGGTGTGGGGGAGGACACACCCAAACACCCCCCAGGGCAAGGGCTGTAAGTTATGCCCTTGGGGCATGTAAGGTTTTCATAGAAAGTAGTGTCACAGAAGCTTCACAAAAGGCTCGTTCGATTGGAAAAAAAGGGCTAGTACCCTTTTTTAATAGTCGAAAGTAAATGGAGGGCAAGTAATCCCCCTCTCTCGCTCACCTTTTCCCCAGACAAATCTAGTCAAAATTTTAAGATAGTTATTTTGTTCAACGTAGTTAAAATTCCAAATTTGTATATAGGAGCTCCAAACTATCAGAGTGGGGTTCTTAGGTACGTTAAATCTGTGGTCTGATTTTAATAAAGATTCCTTGGATTTTAGGGGGTATGTCCCCCTATATAAAAATCAGACCAGATTTCTTAGGCTCGTACTTTATGTTGGTAACACTAAACTTGATGGTCTTATTTATTGGAATCAGTACAATAATTTTGATTCTATTGGTTATTTGACGTAATTATTAATAACTTTAAAGTTTCGGTTACTATCCAGCCGATTCATTTATTTGGAATCACTTTCTTTACAATAATTGATTTATTGGTATAATTATTAATATCAAGATTCCGTTTTTAAAGTTTCGGTTACTATCCAGCCGATTCACTACTTACCTACAGTTCTTTACCACGAGTTGGTTATCTGTGGGAAAAAAATAATGAAACGCATTATACATTTTATGCACTATTATGTGCATATAGATTTTATAAATGGAAGCATAATCATCCTGGTCTTCTAATAAATATCCCTTTATACCTAGCTCCGATCCTTCAACTACACAATTCAGAACTACACTATCAGAATAGCCTATTATTCCACAATACCAGAATCGAAACAGAAAAGTAATACAATCAAAGTATACTTACTTTAAACATTCTCCCACCATTAATGTGTTGCTGACTTTGCGCCTGTTCTTGAGCTCTGCACTGTCTGCAACATTAATCCTGAGAAAGAAGAAGATGATATGAAAATTCCGCTAATTTTGACCATTTAATGCATATGACGAAATATGGCCACAAGTTGTCTTTCTCTGTATTTTTTCCTGACCACATTACTAGTAGATTGTAGCGTTATATTTCTATAGAGGCCCTAGGAGCCTCTGAAGTGTATCAAGTTGAAAGAACTTTATCTAGATCATCCCATACGACACTCTTGAGGTTGAAAAAACTTTATATAGGCTATTCTCTATTGAGCTTGAACGAACGAACATTATCTAGGCTGTTTCCTAAGGCACTCTTGTGAACTGCTGCATAAGCTCGCATATTGGTTATATTTTTAATGGTCCATAAAAAAAAAACTCATTATCATGGTCCTACCACGATGATTTGAGATGCATACTGGACCAACAATTTCTTCTGATTCTTTGAGCCCGAGTCCCTTTCCCCCTCCCTCAAGGGCCCGACCCCCAACATTTAGAAAAATCACCTTTTTTACGTGTCTTTAAAACGACATGAGATATACTTTAACAAAAAAATCCCTATCGATATTTTCAAAATAAAAAAATGAGAATGATATAAATATGTTAGTAACGACTTTTACTATTAGCAAAAGAGTGTTTGGTGTAGCACTTTTTTCTGACTTAGAATTTTTTGGACTTGGAAAATTATTCAACTTTTTTTACATAGTTTCTTTTCATCTTTTTTAAGTTCCACTTCTGTTCTGAATTTTAAAAAGAAGAAAAAAAAGTTCAACTTCTCTTCAGGATATTTCCATAGAAGTTAAAAATCCTAAGATAAAAAAACATCGTCTAAGCTAATACCAAAATATCACAAAAAAACGTCATGAATATGAAAAATCATCAGCCTGTAACTGTGACAAGGTAAACCTCGACGCAAAACTAAAAAAATATTCCAAGTCTTACACTACAACAAAAAAAATTCTTAAATGAACTTGAAAACGTCAAAAGAAATGTAACAGTGACAAGAAAAACCATGACACAAACACCACAAAAATATCACAATCTTAGATTTCAACCAATAATTTCAAAATAAACATTGAAAAATTAGAGAAAGTTACATTGACAAGATAAACCACAATACGACACTATAAAAACATTCAAAGTCTCACATTTCAATGAAATAACTCCAAAATGAGCTTTGAAACATCAACATAATGTAACATTGACAAGTTGAACCGCCACACAATACTACAAAAATATTCCAAATCTTATATTTCAACAAAATTTTCCAAAATAAACTTTGAAACATCAACAGAATCTAACAGTGACGAGGTAAAACACGACCAAAACGCTATAAAAAATATTCCAAGTCTTACTTTTCAACGAAAAACTTCCAGAATGAAGTTTGAAAACATCAACAGACTGTAATGTGACAAGGTAAACTGCGACACAACACTACAAACATATTCCAAGTCTTAGAATTCAACGAATAAATTACAAAAGGAACTTTCAAACATCAACAGAATATAACAGTGACAAGTTAAACCACGACACAACACTAAGAAAATATCCAGGTCTTAGATTTCAACAAAAATTCCAAAATGAACTTTGAAAAACCAACAAAATATAACAATGATAAGGTAAACCACGACACATCACTACAAAAACATTCTAAGTCTTACATTACAACTATAAAATTCCAAAATGAACTTTGAAACATCAACAGAAAGTAACAGTGACAAGGTAAACTACGACACAATGCTAAAAAAATATTCCAAGTCTTACATTTTATTTAAAAATTCCAAAATAAACGTTGACACATCAACAGAATGTAAAAGTGACAAGATAAAGCACGAAACATTACTAAAAAAATATTTCAAGTCTTACATTTAGAGGAAAAAATTCCAAAACAAACTTTGAAACATGTGGTAAGGTAAAAAACGATGACAAAACACAACAAAAATATACAAAGTCATACATTTCAATGAAAAATTCCGAAATGAAGTTTGAAAACATCGACAGAATGTAACAATGACAAGGTAAACTAAGACACAACACTACAAAAATATCCCAAGTCTTACATTACAACGATAAAATTCCAAAATGAACTTTTAAACATCAACGGAATGTAACAGTGACACGGTAAACATTGACACAACACTACAAAAATGCTCAAAGTTTTACATTTTAATAAGAAAATTCAAAAATGAACTTTGAAACATCAACATAATGTAACTGTGAAAAACTTTTGAAACTGACCACCAAATTAAGGGTTGACTGAATAGCGGCAGAGATACAGAAAATTTATAACATCACTTTCTTGTTTTAAAACAGGACGTGCAGTCGTGCATAAAATATATATACACCAGTTTTTGTGATAACAGTGCTCTCTCCCTAAATTAATTTGTATGATCTCTGGATTTTTGGATTGTTTTGGGAACTGTAAGTGTCTATGATTTGATTATTATTTGTATTAGATGATCGTGCTTTACTTGTATACTTGTTTCCTTAAATGCATTATAAAAATTATTGTATTATACCAAACCTCTCTACAATCTCAATTTAGTCTTTCGATTAGCCCCAGTCACTACGCCCAAGAAGACTAGTCAGGACAAGGCCTATAGCACGCTACCAAAATTTACTTATCTTGGGACCGTAATTATAACCCCTATATAGGACGTACAAATATACCCACCCAAACCTACGATATACCAGCTGATGACAGCTGAAAGGGCAAATATAAACTTAATTTACAACAGCCTTAACCTCACTTTACCACAACTTGTGGCTTACGGGAAAAAGGGTCGAGAAAACTAAACAAAATTTGTATATTGAAACAGAAATGACTGTTCCAGATGAAAAAAATAGCTTCCCTATCAACGGTGCTTGAAATTGCCAAAATTATACCAAAATACATAGGAATTTCGGATGTCGATGAATTCATCGAGAAACTAACAATTTTCTTTGAGTTAACTGAGACGCTTGACAATAAGGTCAAAGAGCAATGCGTTGCAGCTAGATTAAAAGGAATATCGATTGAACATTTTGAGTCAATTAAGGAAAAAGAGCCCAAGGATATTAGTACTTAATAGTGCCTTTTAAAACAAATTTCATAGAAACGAGTGATTCCAAGAGGCTACGAAACAGGGGTAGGGACATTCAATGCCTCAACTAGTAATAGGGAGTGTGCAGACATAATTTCTTGGTCTGTATGCTTACAGTTAGAAAAAAAGGAGAAGTGATGAGACTGTACAAAAAGGTAAAAATTACATGCTTTTACACAAGGGTTACCAAAAAAGCTGCGAAGGATAATATTATCACGGAAACCAGAAAATCTTAAGCAGGCTATAAACCTAGTAGAATCATAGGTAAAAATTGATGAAGTTATTTGATCAGATGTCAATAAACAGCAGAGAAAAACCAAGAAAAAGTAAACTGTGGTATATGGGGTTGTGGTATAGCGTAAACCAAAAAGGTGTATTTTCTCATTTTTTTTCGATTTTCTAAAACTTTTTCCAAGTGTCTTAGAATGACATGAAACATACTTACAACATACGATATTCACATTTAATATTTTCCAAATTCAAAATAAGAATTATATGGATTTGTTAGTCGTGACTTTGACTATAAGAAAAATAATGTTGGTAGTAGCACTTTTTTTTGGACTGAATTTGGTTTGGAAAATTATTCAACTGTTTTTAGTCTTTTTTTGAAGTTCCAAAAATGTTCCAACTCTTGCATTTCACTGAAAAATTCCAAAACAAACTTCAAAAACACTAAGAAAATGTAACAGTGACAATGTAAACCATGACAAACACACTACAAAATATTCAAGGTCCTACAATTCAAAGAATAAATTTCAAAATGAACTTTGAAAAATCAACAAAATGTAACAATGACAAGATAATTCATGACACAATACTACAAAAATATTCTAAGTCTTATATTACGACGAAAAATTGGAATACATCTTTGGATACTATAAAAATCAACAGAATGTAACAGTGACAAAGTAAACCAGGATATGACACTACACGAATATTCCAAGTCTTACATTACAATGATAAAATTCCAAAATGAACTTGGAAACATAAACAGAATGTAAAAGTGCAAGGTAAACTATGACACAACACTTAAGAAAATATTCAAAATCTTACATTTCAATGAAAAATTCGAAAATAAACTTTGAAACATCAACAGAATATAACAGCGAATATAACAGTGACAGGGTAAACCACGAAAAAAAAACACTAAAAAAAAATTTCAGATCTTACATTTCAAGATAAAATTCCAAATTTAACTTTGTGAAACATAGATAGAACGTAACATTGATAAGGTTAACCACGAAATAATGCTACAAAAAATTCCAAGTCTTATATTTTAAATAAAAAAAAAATCCAAAAGGAACTCTGAAACATCAACAGAATGTAACAGTGACAGGATAAACCACGAAACTTTTGGAATTTTTCGTTGAAATGTAAGACTGGAATATTTTTTTGTTTTTTTGTCGTGGTTTACCTTGTCACTGTTACATTTTTGTTGATGTTTCCAAGTTCATTCTGGAATTTTGTCAATGTTATGTAAGACTTTGAATATAATTTAGTGTCATGTCTTGGTCTATCTTGTCACTTTTACATTCTGTTGGTTTTTTCAAAGTTCATTTTAGAACTTTTGGTCGAAATCTAAGACTTGGTATATTTTTGTAGTGATTTGTCGTGGTATACCTTGTCCTTGTTACATTGTTTTGACGTTTCTAATTTGAATTTTTCGTTGTAATGTAAGACTTGGAATATTTTGCAGTTGTGTCTCATGGCTTACTTAGTCACTGGTACATTCTGCTGGTGTTTTCAAAGTTAATTTTAAAATTTATTCGTTAAATTGCAGAAACTGGAACATTTTTTTTAGTATTTCGTCGTGGTTCACCCTTGTCACTGTTACATTCTCTTGAGGGTTCCGAGTTCATTTTGCAGTTTTTTTGTTAAATCTAAGAGTTGGAATATTTTGGAACTTGAAAAAGAGATGAAAAAAAGCAATGGAAAAATTCCAAAAAATTCAGTCCAAAAAATGTGCTACTACCAACATTATTTTTCTCATATTAAAGTCACGACTAACATATCTATATCATTCTTATTTTGAATTTGGAAAATATCAAATAATATTTTTTTTATATTTTAAGTATTTTACTTTTCATTCTAAGACATAAAAAAACTCACTCTCTTTGAAAGATGAAAAGTGCTCTAGGGAATGACCTTGATAAGGCTCTCTGAACTTTATACGATTTCATTGGCCATTTTAGAAATGGATAATATATGCCAAGGGCTACTTAATCTCTTTGAAAAGGTGTAGAGCTTCCAAAGAAGTGTTACCTATATGCTAGGAGCTAGTTACTCTCTTTTAAAATGTGTAAAGCTTCCATAGAATCCATACGACATTGCGAGGGAATACTCTCTTTGAAAGGTGTAGAGCTTCAAGCAAATCCAAACTATTATATATACGGAATTGCCGTTAACCCTCTTAATATATATATATATATATATATATATATATATATATATATATATATATATATATATATATATATATATATATATATATATATATATATATATATATATATATATATATATATATATATATATATATATATCTTTGTTGGTTTGACAAATGAAACTCAGAGAGGAGAGAAAGTAACAAAATGAAAAATAAAATCAAAAAGGGTGAAATGTTGGTTTGAATGTCTAAAATGCCTGCCTTTCTCTGTTTGTATGTCTGAATCTATTTGTTTGCATGTCTGGGTTGGTTTTTGCAAGTCCAAGAATTTGTCTTTGTTGATTTGTATGTCTAAAGTGTCTGTCTTGCTCTGTTTGTATGTCTGAATCTGTTTGTTTGCATGTCTGGGTTGATATTTGCAAGTCCAAGAATTTGTCTGTGTGGTTTGAATGTCTAAAGTGTCTGTGTTTCTCTGTTTGTATGTCTGAATCTATTTGTTTGCATGTCTGGGTTGGTGTTTGCAAGTCTAAGAATTTGTCTTGTTGTTTTTGAATGTCTAAAGTGCCTATCTTTATCTGTTTGTATGTCTGAATCTATTTGTTTGCATATCTGGTATGTCTTTTTCTCTGTTTGTATGTCTGGGTTGGTGTTTGCAAGTCTATTTCTATTTGTTTGTATGTCTGGATCTATTTGTTTTCATGTAGGGTTGGTGTTTACAAGCCCCACAATTTGTCTTTGCGGGTTTGAATGTCTAAAGTGTATGTCTTTCTCTGTTTGTACGCCTGAATCTATTTGTTTACATGTCTGAGTTGGTGTTTGCAAGTCCAAAAATTTGTCTTAGTTGGCTTGAATGTCTAAATTGCCTGTCTCCTCTGATTGTATGTCTGAATCTATTTGTTTGTATTTCTGGGTTGGTGTTTGCAAGTCCAAAAATTTTTCTTTGCTGGTTTGAATGTCTAAAGTGTTTGCCTTTCTCTATTTGTATTTCTGAATCGATTTGTTTACATGTCTGAGTTGGTGTTTGCAAGTTCAAGAATTTTTGTTTGTTGGTTTGAATGTCTAAATTGCCTGTCTTTTAGACATTCTGAATATATTTGTCTATATGTCTGAATCTATTTGTTTGCATGTCTGGGTTGATGTTTGCAACTCGAGAAAGAATTTGTCTTTGTTGGTTTGAGTGCCTAAAATGTTTGTCTTTCTCTGTTTGTATGGCTGAATCTATTTGTTTACATGTCTGAGTTGGTGTTTGCGAGTCCAAAAATTTGTCTTTGTTGGGTTGAATGTCTAAAGTATTAGTCTTTCTCTGTTTGTATGCCTGAATCTATTTGTTTACATGTCTGAGTTGGTGTTTGCAAGTTCAAGTATTTGTCTTTGCTGGTTTGAATATCTAAAGTGCTTGTCTTTCTCTGTTTGTATGCCCGAATCTATTTGTTTAAATGTCTGAATTATAGTTTGCATGTCCAAGAATTTGTCTTTGTAGGTTTGAATGTCTAAATTGCCTGTCTTTCTCTGTTTGTATGACTGAATCTTTTTGTTTGCATATCTGAGTTGGTGTTTTCAAGTCTTAGAATTTGTCTTTGTTGATTTGATTACCTAAAGTGCATGTTTTTCTCTGTTTGTATGTCTTAATGTATTTGTCTACATGGCTGGGTTGGTGTTTGCAAGTCCATGAATTTTTCTTTGTTGCTTTGTATGTCTAAAGGGCCTGTCTTTCTCTTTTTGTATGACTGAATCTTTTTGTTTGCATGTCTGAGTTTGGTGTTTGCAAGTCCAAGAATTTTTCTTTGTGGGTTTGAATGTCTAAAGTGTCTGTCTTTTCGTTTTTTTTGTATGTCTGGCTTGGTGTTTGCAAGTCCAAGAATTTGTCTTTGTTGGTTTGTATATCTAAAGCGCAAGTCTTTCTCTGTTAGTATGTCTGAATCTATTTGTTTGCATGTCTTGTTGGTTGGTCCACTTGGCAACCTACATTGTAATTTTATTGACAGGTTGGAACTTAGGTTGGGTTGGGCTTTTTTTTAGTAATACATATCTATGCTTTTATGGTTTTGACGGTAAATTGTAATGTTCGTTGAAAAAAAATCAAACTTTCGATTTCTTTTAAGTCAACTGCAGAAAAACCAAGGACAGTTAGCATAATTCTTTGGTCTGTAAAAGCTATTAATTTCCATTTGTAAAAATTATTCTCCATAATAATTTATTTCTAAAGTAATTTACTTACTTAATGTCGCTTCGACGACGTTCTGAGGTCGGCAAGTTTTTGCAGCTCATCGGCAAGCCTAGGAAGGGATAGTGCCGGTTTCTTTGAGACACTGTGGATGCCTCAAAGTTCTGTTCTATAAACTCACCAATACTATTGATAAAAGAGATTAAGCCACTTTGGAAATAGTACACTACCGTGTTCTCAGCTGAACAAGCCGAGTGGCTAGCGCACTAGACTTGCAAGCCTGTCTTCGTAAGGACTGGGTTCAAGCACGAGTGTCGCTGATTATTTGGTTCGGAATGGGTGTCGGCAGTGTGACAGTAAGCTCAGCCGGAGACGACCTAGCTCTAAATGGGTACCGGGAGAAGGTAACACAGAGAGGGTGTGCGACAGGACAGAATGGCTGGCCCCTAACCCCCCATTGCACTTCCTGGCTGAAGGGCCATGAAATGGAGATCAGCACCGCCGGTTTGGACTAAAGAGTCTAGTGTCGCATCCTCCTACACCCGCTACTAGATAACCCAGCTTACCTCCCACACTAACTATAATAATAATAATAATATATTGAAAACCCGTCGTATACAATAAATGTACAATGACAGAGTATACAAAAATGCGACAAGAGGAAATAAAAAAGAAAATATACTAAAAAAATAACAAAAGTAACAACTTCTTAAATAGTATACAAAATAGTTCAAAAAGAGGAAACAGAAAGATAACATACTCAAAGATTACAACAGAAACAACAACTTTTTTCGAAAATAGCAACAAGGACAGCAACTTCTGAAAGGAGAAAAAAAGGGAAACAGAGGGAAAATTAAACAAGCAAACTTGCCCACTCGTACTTTAGAATTGCTGGTTTTGTTTTTCGCCGGCTAATAAGTGCCTCGACAGCTAGATTTGGGTCCGCTAGGTTTGTAGCGCCGAATCAGAAAACTATCTTTTGTCCAAGGTGGCAAATTTAGTAGGTACTTGGCAAAACGGAAAAATAAAGAGTGGATTTTAGACTTTTCACGGTTTGCCAATAATTTCCAGAAAGGGGTCACATATAATATATGTGGCAGAGCGGTAGCGTTGTAAATACTTGCCAGTAGTGGACGGTTAAATCTCAGAGTGGATTTAACGATCAAAGCATAGGAGCTGGAAATTCGCCGTTCAAGATGTGAGATCAGGATTGAGCGGGTATGCTGTAATGAGGTACCTATTGGCAGCCCCAGATATACTATTATATCAACTGGTTTTACTGAGCAATCACCTAGTGTGATATTAGTAGGAGGGTCATTCTTCCAATTGTAAAGCAAGACTTCCGACTTTTGGGAGTTAAATCTCAACCGAGTTTCTCGTAATTGGACTGCAGACATGAGCATATTTCTGAAAGCGTGTCATCAGCATAGCATACTAGGGAGATGTCAATGGAACTGAGAATGCATGATGAAGGACAGCTGTCTTGAGGCTCAATAATGTAGTTGTTGAAGAAATTTGGGGATAAAATTGCTCCCTGACGGGCACCTTTACGGACTGGTATCAAAGCTGACCGTGGGGCTGGCGGAAGGCCTTTATCGGGAGGGAGCTTGAGTCGCACGCGAAGGCGAGAGTTAAGATCACGGAAAGCCCGGATCATATTTGAGTTCATTCCTCTTTTAGCTGAGTTCAGCAACATAAGCTTACGAATCAATGAATCAAACGCTCTCTGCAGGTTTAAGCCCCCGATCGCTAGGCTTTTCTCTGATTTGTTTGCATCCAGGAGTGCATATGCAACGACATGGAGCACTTCAGCACAACCAATACCGCGTTGGAAACCAAATTGTCTTGGTTGACTGCAACACAGTTTCTCAAACTCATGTACGAATAAAAGTTCAAATAACTTGTAAAGAGAAGTAGAAGTCGTGATTGGACGGAAAGAGGAGCATTGCATTGTAACTTTTCCTTTTTTAGGAACTGGCGTAAGATCTCCAATTGAGAAAGTGGTTGGGACAATACCCTGAATGAGGATAATATGCATCAGGAGAGTTTTCACCCCAAAGTAAATCCAAACTATAAGCTCTTAATTTAATAAACAATTAAAGAAATGGGTAGATATTTTTAGGATGGTGGGTACTTTTGAGAAACAGAAGTTTTTTTGGAAGTATAAGTATGATGTATCAATTTTTTCTACACTCTTTCCTCCTGATTGTCATACAGAATAATATACCAAATCAGACTTATTAGATTTCTCTTTAATTGAAGGCTTCTTATTCAAATCAATTGTACAGCATTTGTCTTTCTCTTTTTTTCTAAATAGAGGTGAAACTTGTCGTTTTGTCCAGTAAATGGATGGTACTGTGGTATTTGGAATGGGATTTTAGATTGCATGTTCCATCACTCAATTGTTTAAACTCGGCTTATTTTGTTATTTTTTTCTAATTTTGCAGGGAAGAGGGTATTGGTGGATACAGCTTTGTTTCTATATTTCCCAGCAGATGACTTTAATTGTAGATATTCAAGATATGGACTTATATTGGTCTATTTGCAAATTTACAGTTTTCAGTCATCCTATATAAAGAATCCTATCCCTCAAGATGCCATTCTAGTTTTATTCTTTTCACTGGTTTCGACATTCAGGTAAGACCAGTAAAATAATTATACATTTAGTAATTACTTACCAACAAACAACTATAGCCGAGACTAATTATTTCGTCGAGGATCTTTCATCCTAATAATTTCGGCATTTAATTTTGTTTTCAGTCAGATATTGTAGATGTTAACACAATTTTCAAAGACTTGGCAACCATGGTTCATGAGCAAGGTGAAATGATTGATAGCATAGAAGCTAATGTGGAGTCAGCTACAATGCGAGTTGAGGAAGGAAACAAATCAGCTGCGGACAGCAAGCAACTATCAGGTAAAAACATTTTCTGGTAAAAGTGCAGAATATCAGCTTTTTGCCAACTTGGAGTGTTGTTTTGCTCAATAAATGAAATCTCCAGAGATGAATCAACATCCCAGATTAGGGCCCAGATATATGTTTTAATTTCTTATCTCTATCCTTCCCTGTTCCGAAGAATATGAGTGCTGAATATGAGTATGAGCTGGGAAACATCTTCCCGAACCCTGTTTGAGTTGTAGACCCATCTTTGAAAGCTTAAATCTTTTGCAAGTGTTTTGATTTTTGGAGACGTTAGGGTTTTGTTTGGGAAGGGGTTGAGTTAGTAACTTGAAAAAAAAAATCCCAAGCCCAAATTTGGACTATGCTACCATTTCTGAAACTTTGATTTGTAAACTGTAACGACCTCTTAAGTTAGAGAAAAAAAATCGCAACTGTCTGTCTCTCTTACCTTTTCCCTTTTTCAATATCCTGGCCCACCTCTGTAGAAGCTAGTACACCCTGTTTCTGCATGAATATATGTCTTACTGATTAGTGAGACTAACGATTTGAAATCCAAAATTAGAATCCGACTCTTGGGTTATCAATGAAAATTAGGTTTCGTAGTCCTATTGTAAATGAATATAATTTTTTTAGTATTCACTTCCCAATTTACAATCCAATTGTAAACGAAAAAAATCATTGAGGAATAAAATTGAATCTTTTCTTGGGGGGTGGGAGGATCGATAATCGAAATATCGGAAAAATTATATAGCTTTTATTGTCAACGAAAGCTGGTATTCAAAATTTTTCTTATTTAAACGATTATTTCAAAAGTTCTGAGCAATCACTAAAAGGAATTACGTTCCGAATGAATGATTAAAAAAATGGGTGGGAAAATTGTCCGGTGCTGTTTTGCATTCGAATTCAAATGTGCCCTCATTTATCTGTAGAACCCCTTTTTTATTTTTATTTTTGTCTGAAATGCCGAAATTCAGCAACATCAGGAAATCGTTAGGTGGAGTGGCATCCATACGGTGACTGGAGGCATGAAAAGGTTAAGTAGGTGAAGTTCAGTATTAGACTGTTTTCACAACTTAAATGACTTTGACAACACTGATTTTTTTTATTGCGCAAGTCCGCAAATATATAAAATAGTAATAATTCACTTTTGAATAGTCTCGTATTTAAAGAAGATGCTTTTTATTAACAATGTTGTCAGAAAGTTTGTTTAGGCTAATTAAAAATGAAAGAATTCTAATATACAGTTTACTTTTATTTAAAAATAAAACTTGATGGTGGATTCATCTTGAAAATCAGTGCATTTTATTCAGTTGTCTCACTCTTGATTCTAGGAGAATTGAAAAAAACCATAGGTGGTGATTTGCATATTCATATTCAGCGTAAAAGCCTGTGCTAAAAGCACAATGAACTGTTTTTCTACTGAAAAACTACGTTCCTCAGTGTAATCAGCCGTTGATTGCATGTGTGTGTCCACTATTCCTGAATTTTCTGTGGTTTCCTCGAATGAAAACTAGGTCTTGCGAAAAAAAGGAGAAAATAAAATAAAAAATAAAGTTAAAGAAAAAGGGAGAGAAAAACGATGGTAGTGTCAGCCAGGGAACAATATGAAGGGAAAATAAGCAATATTTCAACAAGCACCTCCGCCAAGTCATCCTCAGTGGTAAGAAAAAAAAAAAAATAATCTAACCTTCTGAAGTACACTTAACGAGACACAAAAGACACAATTGTTTATTTGTCTCCTGACAATCTACTTCAAAAGGTTAGATGTGTTTTTTTTTCTTCGTTTTTTTTTTACTACTGAGGACAACTTGGCGGAGGTTCTTGTCGAAATATTTGCTTATTTTCTCTTCATATTGTTCCATTAACTGACACTACTCGTTTTTCTCTGTTTTTTTTTTTCATCAATCAATATATTTTCTCTTCTTTGTTTCATATGTCATGTATAGCCAGTGTGGTCTTAGAATGTATTTACGTGAAAATTAGGACTTCCCAATTATACCCGAAAATTAGGGTTTATAGATACATGAACGTTAACACGAAGTGCAAATTATTGATTTTCGGGGAAATTTCGATATTTCTTTGGGGAAATTCAGGGGGTAATGAAAGGACCAGTTGATTAGAGTTGCATGCAATTCCACGCAATGAGTAAGCACTGTACGCAGTACGCATTGCACAAAAAAAATACGCAAATTTTTTAATTAAATACAAAAATTATCAATGACTTTATTTTCAGACAAAAGCACGCAAGAAAAAGCAATTCTTCTTGGGATTGGAGTCGTTATTTTTAGTGATACTCATTATAGTGATTATAGTTGAAACTCGGTGAAAGGTTTACTTCTTCCTCCATTCCATTGTCTGTTTTTCTAGTTGTTTTTATTTGTGTTTATTAATATTAATTTGTTAGTCATTTGCGGTACGGAGTTAATTTAGTGCCCTTTATTTATGTATACTGAGCTTGAAGCTGAAATTGAATTTATGTTTGGTCTTCTTAATCTATTAAATATGTACTCTTATTTCAGTTCAATTTGTTTGAATTAACGGAGGGCTATTTTTTTTTAGACTAGAAAAAATAGTTAGCCATTAAGCCTATATGAGCCTCGGCAGTTAAAATAAACAGGGAAATCGAAAAAAAAAATACTGAACAATTTAGAAAACACATACAAACTATTATGACCCTGTCCTGGCATAACGATTCTATATCAACCAGTTCGTTGCGACGGACTGTAAACCTCCATAGCTGGGCAACAGAGAACCATCAAAGGCTCACCCATGCCTATTGCATCGCTCTTTTATCTCGTTTGCACAATGAACCCTTAAAGCAAAACAGGAGGGAAGGGCCAGAGGCTACTCTAAAACGTGTAACTGTTTTACAAAACACTCGAGTATTATAATTAAGATAATTTCAAACGTTAAATTAGTTCTTACTTCCGAGAAGTTTTCCTTTGTGATTTTGCTCTTTAGCTTGTTTTTTTTCGCCACCTGGGCGTGCCGCCCGGGGCGCTTGCTCTTTCTAGTTCCCACCTAAATCCGGTCCTGGTTTTTATAGGTGTAGTTGTAAAGACAGTTATGTTTGATCCTGGGTGTCCGATTGGCTCGAAACTTTGAGAGAGCATTCCTTCGGCAAACAGGAACACACATTGTTGGGGAGAGGAACGGTGCTAAAAGGCCCAGAAATGCGAAAAAAAAGGTTTGTCCATTGACCCCTTTGAAACTTACAGCTTAAAGTCCTTAGGCCAAGGGCCCCCCTCTGTGGAAACCCTCTCATGCCAGAAATTGCTCCATGGAAAATTCCTGCCACGAGCAATCCTAATAATTCCATCCTTGCTGAAAATTTCCCCAGGAAAATTTTCTGCGGACAATTTTTCCCTGAGGGATTTTCCTTGCTTTTATTTGAGAATTTTTTTTTTATTTATTTCTGATCGTTTATTAAATCATGACTGAATTCCCTCCCTCCTTGAAAAATTTATCCTGGACACCCCCCTCCGATGAAAATTTCCCCCGCATAAAACTCCCACAAAGAATTTCTCCCGTGAAAAGTGCCAAAGCCCCCCCCCCCTCCTCCCCCCACGGAAAATCCCCCCAGACAATTCCAACCCTGCAGAAATTTTTTCCCCAGACAGTTCCTTTGGAACATCTCCACATATAAAATTCGGTCTCCAAAGAGAAAGTAAGACAAATAAAAAGAATTCCACATATAAATTCTGGTAAATTTTCTCCTGTGTAAAAAATTCCCCTTGAATATTCCCCAGGAAACTTCCCTCCCAAAGAAAAATTCTTCCTCTGGAAATTGCCCCCGTTGAAAATCATTCCCACCTCCCTCGAAAAATGTATCTGTATTTCCAAATAACAAATACTGTTTGTAAACAATGGTAAATTTCGTTTGCCCTTTCCCCAGGGGCTTAGAGGGGTCGTATCATCCCAGAGGCATACTTGTTGGACTTTTCAACTATGTTGAACAATATGTTTTTCTCAAAATTTCGATTGGATGTCTTTGAGGAAAAGGGGGCATGGAAGAGGGAGACTAGCTGTCCTCAAATCTTTTTTGGTCACAGTAGAAATTTCAATTTCCATTTGAATGAGCCCTCTTCCGATCTTCCAGGACCATTAGTTCAATACCATCGCCCCTGAAAAAAACAAACAAATAAACTCGCAACCATGACCTTTCTTGTGGCAAAAATTCTACATTCTGTAGATCGGGGCCTGAAGCCTCTACAGTGTGGTTCTCTAATATGCACAATCTGATGGTGGGATTTTCAATTAGGTCCTTTTCAATTAGGACTTTTTGGGGGTGTCCCTCTTTTCCGAAAATCAGACAGATTCTCTCAGGCTCGTAGCTTTTGATGGGTAATATTAAGCTTATTAAATTTTATATATTTGGAATCACCATGAAAAGCCAATTCTTTCAAAATATCTATTGTTATCAAAATTTCATTTTTTTTTTTTACAGTTGCGGTTACAACTGGGCCGACTTGCTTTTCACTTACAGTTTGTTACTACGAACTGTTTGACAGTTGTACTGGGTAAATATGTATTTCATGGATGTTACGGTTTACATTCGATTCACCTAACCCATTGCCATTTTACTATGCTTAAGCTTTAGGCTATATTGGAGAGAGCGAATTTCTTTTTAAATCAATAATATTATGCATCTTTCAAGTGTAATGGAAATAAATTGTGAGTTGAATAAACCAGAACTTGTTAAAAATAACATATATGTAATAAGTACATACCGGTATTATTATTTTCCCACGAAATAAATTCAAATATCCCTCTAAACGAAAATTGTAATATTTGCAGTATTGTTAGAGCGGAAGCGAGTGGCAAAATCTATATTCAATTTTTCTCACTAATCTAGCCTGAGGTCAGATTCTCAACCACTACTACTAACAACTCATCGCAGCACCAAGCCGCATAAGGCCAACACAGCTGCGCACGCTCCTCTTCCATCCTAATGTATTCAAAGCCTCCCTCTTTACATCCTCCCAGGAAGTTCCCGTCTCCCTTAAATTTTCGTCTTAACTAATAATACTGCCAAGGTAAGTGAAGCTGTACACTTGATCAATCTTTCTGTTGCCCAACATCACCTTTTGATCTTCACTTATTCATAGCCTTAACGACTTCGTCTTCTTAACATTAATTTTCAAACCTGTTCTAGCACCCTGAACTCGAAAAACCTCTAAAAGTTCATTCAATTTGCTCACACTTTCATCTAGGAGGCTTAAATCATCAGCGTAATCTAAGTCCAGTTTATTTCACTCGTAATAAACTGGGGAAAAAAACAAAATGTTGCTTCGGTGAATAAAAAAAATACCTTTTTTTAAAGAAAAATTACTGTCCGCCGTAAAGCCTAAGATTCTGGGTGCTTTGGTCACTAGAACTTTGAACCCTGATGTGGGAAATCCTGCCGTACCCAGGATTATTTTTCGGAGGGGATTTTACTCAAAAAAAATTCGGGGGGGGGGGTATACACAAAAAAACTCAAAAAAAGCATACAAAATGTATTATGTAATTTTTTGTGTTACGTTTCTAAGAGTCAGACAAACATATCGGGGGGGGGGGGGGTGACCCCCCCCCCCCCTTGGGTACGGCCTTGCCCGAGGGGGTCTTATTCCAGCTGCCGTAAAAGTTAGGCGATAGGCTTGCTATTTGTCCCTATAACAAAAAAAAAAAACCTCGACGACTTTTGCACCATCATTTGCTCTGCAGAATCTTTGTTCTTTTATCCCCCTTTGTTTCGCCACTCCGAAGGTTACCGAAAAATAATATTGTAGGTGGTCCCAGAAGGAGCCGAACCCGATTCCATGGCCGCCGTGCCTGTATAGTTACAAAAGAGGACTAATTTAAATCTTGTTGTTAGTAGTATTGATCTATCCTGGGCGAGGTTTAAAAACAAAACGGAGACATAATAAAGAAAAATACTTATTTATTTTATTCAATACAGGAGAAAGCCATAGGCTTGTCGCAATAATTATTTAATACAAAATAGCCAAAATTTCAGAGATTCCAACTAAAATATTCCGTGGAACTTATAATTCGATTATTTAAATCATCGGTTCATATTCCATCTAAGGAGATGATTTCTCTGATCTTCAAACACAAATCGCACTCAGGGACCTCTTTAATCGTTTTAAGAGATCTCAAATCTTGTTCGAGTATTGCATGTTTCTGTTTCAATAATTTAACTCTACTTCAAGTTCTGAATTCGTTGCCTTTTCTTTAAGGTAGAGCGGCTGCCTTATTTCTTTCTTTTAGACTTTTCAACCATTCTTGCGGATATGTTGAATGTTTCCTTATGCCATCTTGGGAGAGGTCTTCGAGGTCTTCTTTTGTTCTTTGATTCTTTTTATAGCGGCTTGGAGGCAATTTGTAAACCTCTTGGCAGCGTTTTTCTCGCCTTTATGTTTATTGCCCTTTGCTCTGTCTTCTGGATTTGGATCCTGGTAACCTATGGAAAAGCTGATGTCGTACACTGGGCTGAGACCACACACGAAGACTCTTTGTTGTTTCTTTGCTATTGCTATTTTCTATTTATGCTACTGTTGCTGCTACTGAGACTAAGGGTATAAATATGAAACTCTAGAGAATGTTTGGGCAGATGTTTGAACTAAATCAAAACACACTATGTGAATGCAGAATGTCATTAGGGTGCAACCCAGCAATATCCCAGGAATGGCCTAGAGTATTAAGTGAAACTTTCAGGGCATGTTAGGGAGGGGGGTGTTGAACAAACCAAAAGGCATTATATTCATATTACTACTACTCCAAATGATACTACTACTACTATAAGAAATGCTACCTGAAACTACTGAAGCTAAGGGTATTAAGGTAAAACTTTAAGGGAATGTTGATTGGGGTGTTGAACTAAATCAATCCACGTTATATTGATGCAGGTTATCAAAAGGACGTAACAGCTATATCTCAGGAACAGCTTAGAGCATTAAGTTGAAACTTTCAGTACTGTACATGTTGACGGGGATATTGCAGCAACTCAAGGATGCTATATGCATACTACTAATGCTACTGATAAGGGTAAGGGCGATAAGGATAAATTTTCAGGAAATACTGAGATGGATGTTGAATTAAAATTGAGACACACTATGTGCCTGTAGGCTATCAAAAGGGCTTACCAGAAATATCTCAAGAACACCTTATAGCTTAGAGCATTAGGTAGAAACTTTCAGGGTATGTTGAGGGGGATGCTGAACTAATAAAGTATACTAGGTGCCTACTAATACAATGACTATTAGTAGTAGTAATACCACTGCTATTAGTACTACTATTACTAAGGCTAATGGTGTTTAAGGTGAAACTTCGAGAGACTGCTGAGGGGGATATTGGACTAAATCAAAACACATTATGCGCATGCAGGTTATCAAAAGATTGCATCAGCAATATTTCAGAGACTGCTGAAAGTATTAAGTTGATCTACCAGGACTTGAAGAGGGGATACTGAACTAGACCGAAAGGCAAAACGTGAATACTCTTACTGCTATTGCTACCAATACTATTACTGCTATCTCTACTACTACTCCCAACACTCCTACTATTACTTTTGCTATTGTGACTACTGCTAATGCTAAAGGTATTAAGTAAAACTTTCAGGGCAAGATGAGAATGGTATTGAATTAAACCAAAAACACACTATGTGCATTCAGGTAGTGAAATGGCATATCAGCATATCTAAGGAATACCTAATACTAAGGAGTATTAAGTTGAAGTTTTCAGGGCATTTTGGGGGGGGGGGGATACTAAACTGAATAAAAACATACTATGTATATGTGGATTATCAAAGAAGTGTAGCCTATTAACAATATTCCAGCAAACTCAAACTTTAGGGTATTAAGCTAAAACTTTCAGAGCTACTACCACTTTTGCTACTATTTAACTAAATCAAAATAGTTTAAGTGCATCCAGGTTGTCAAAATGGCGTAGGCGGGAAATCTTAGGACTGGAATAGAGTGTAAAGTACAAACTTTCAGGTAAACTTTTTGTTGCTTTAAAACTAAATCAAAATTCACTATATGTAGGTGGGATGTCACTGAGGACGTATTGGCAGTATCTCAAGAATGGCTGAGGGAATTAAGGTCAAACCCTCAGAGCTACTGCAATTACTGCTGTTTTTTAAGATGACAAAATGTGATTTTCAAATTATTCAAAGACTAGAAAGCTATAAGGGTGGTGTCTGTTAAATTTGAAAAAAAAAACGCAATATTCACAAATTTGAATCGATTCATCAGCTTAACTTTTCCCTCGAAAGGGTGCGCCGATATCCCGGAGATACTGCAATACTAGGTTAACGCGTGGAGGGAGCGGAGCTAGCCCCGACATCCCTCCGGTTTACTAAAGTCAGCTTAATATTCGGGGGGTCCCGTGTAGGGACCGTATCAGATATTAAGCTGATAAGAACAAATACTACAGTTTGACCTTAGCTAAAAGGGCGAGAAGCGATAATTACGTAGGGATTGTCAAAGAGATTATAAGAATATGAGTAACAAAGTTCCCCGCAAGTTTAATTTTGCTTGCAATACTTAAATAACAGTCAATTAACTTATCAGTTCGTCTTAAGATTTTTCTAAACAGTATAAATCATTTCCCATCACATCAAAGTTCATTTTAAAATTTTGATGGTAATCAAAAATTTTTCCAATCATAACTTGGACAAAATTGTCATTTTCAAAACTAGATAAGCTATAAAGTTATAGCCCAGCACAGAGACTAAAGTGGAAAAGATCACATCGGAGAAGCTAAAAAGAAACAAATCAGAAAACATAGGCCTTAAATTAGAGATATATGATCTCGGAATTTTAGCTGATAATAGTCGGAACTAGCATTGATGAACGGCGTCAATTCACGGTAATTATGGGGAGGGGGGGGGGGGGGGGCACAGAAAAGAATTTTTCAAAATCCAGAGAGGAGAATTTTTTGTTGTTTTTTTTCAATTTCTTTAGCAAAAATACCCACAAAAACACGCCCCTTTTCAATGAAAATAATACGAAAATATTTTTTTTTTAATCTAGGGGTTGCAGGTAAACAGATCTTGCAGAGAGGATGCCAAATCCCCCAGTGGACACAACTGGTATTGATCAATGGCGTCAATTCACAGAAATTAGGGGGAAAGGCGGTATCCGGGAGGATGGGGGTAGAAACCCTCCCCTCCCCAAAATGTGTGTCTGACTCGTAAAAACGTAACAAAGATGTTAAACAAATAGTAACAAAGATGTGGAAGACATAGAGTATCCGCGGAACTCTCTCATATACTTGGGGTTTTAGAGTAGAAATGGGGTCCGACTCGTGACATGACCACGTGGTTTATGGTCTCCTAATATGGGCATAGAGTCCCTAGGGGAGATGGATTTCTGAGAAATTGATTGCGTAATCAAAGTGTGTCAATGACCTCTTTTTCCAAGGTCGATTTATTTGATGTTTTTCTATGTGTAATAACCTAACCGGGACGAAGGTTGCACATGCGCATTGAATTCTAACGGGAACAATGTTATTGATCTAGGACTCGAGGGGGAAGTGAATTTCCGAGAACTTGATTGCGTAATCGTTCGTGAATGTCATGGTGTCCAGAAATAGTAGTTTTGTGAGAAAGATTGCGTAATCGGGTCAATGACCTCTTTTTCCAAGGTCGATTTATTTGATGTTTTCTATGTGTAATAACCTAACCGGGACGAAGGTTGCACATGCGCATTGAATTCTAACGGGAACAATGTTATTGATCTAGGACTCGAGGGGAAGTGAATTTCCGAGAACTTGATTTACATAATCGCTAGGGGAAATTATTGATTTACGAAGGGGGAATTAAGAAACATTAAGGCTTTCTTTAATCTTAGGTCTGTGGGATAAACGTTCATTAGGTCAGAGAGAAAAATTAATATACTATTTTTAAATAGGGCTTCACGAAGGGGGAATTAAGAAACATTAAGGCTTCTTTAATCTTAAGTCTGAGGGATAAACGTTCTTTAGGTCAGAGAGAAAAATTAATATTCTATTTTTAAATAGGGCTTCATTGATCTATAGTGTCATGAATTATAAATGACATCACTTGTTATCTTGGAATTATGTGAGAGTCTAAAGAGATAGAAATTCTATTTTTAAATACGGCTTCACGGAGCTTTAAGTCGGAGAGATAAATTGATATTCTAACGAAACCATAATAGTTTAGCTAGGAAAATTTATGAGATGAAGAGATTAACGTAGGAAAGGGTTTCCTAAAATTTGAAATGTGAAAGCACTGAGATGCCAAACAAAAGGAACACGATGAAATTACTTTTAGGGATTATTTGGGCGAAACGGTTTTAGACAGCTTATAGAATTATTTCGGCGAAACCGTTAGAGACGTTGATTTAAAAGATGATTTAAAAGATGATTTTTGAGTGTGGTCGTTATAATACACAAGTTCCATTGAACAGTGTTGTGAGGTCCCCTACCACAACCCCAAAGAGCCCCGATCGCCCTACCCCGATCCAAAGGGTTCCAATCCCCATACCCCAATCCAGAAGGACCCCCCGAGTTTCCTAGAAATTTGAAATGTGAAAGCACAGAGATGCCAAAAAACAAAAGGAACACACAGAAATTACTTTTAGGGGATTATTTGGGCGAAACGGTTTTAGACAGGTTATGGAATTATTTTTCGGCGAAACCGTTAGAGACGTTTTAAAAGATGATTTTAGAAAGGGTTTTAGAAGAGGTTTTGAGTGTGGTCGTTATAGTAAACAAGTTCTATTTGAACAGTGTCGTGAGGTCCTCTACCCAACCCCAAAGGCCCCGATTGCCCTACCCCGATCCAAAGGTTCCAATCCCCATACCCCAATCCAGAAGGAACCCCCGGTCCCCAAAGGTTCCCAGGGCTCCCACCGGCCCCCCCAGACCCTCAAAGGCCCACCCCGGACCCCCTAAAGGCCCATCGAGCTCCCAAAGGACCAACGGGGTCCCAAAGGCCCTCCACCGGTCCCCAAATGTCCCCCAGGCCCCCAACTGCCCCCCCGGACCCCCAAAGGCCCTCCCTGTGCCCCAAAGACCCCTCCCCGGCCCCAAAAGGTCCACCGGGCTCCCAAAGGACCAATCGGTCCTCAAGGGCCCCCCAGACCCCCAAAGGCCCTCCCTGTGCCCCAAAAGGCCCTCCCCCGGTCCCCAAAGATCCCCCGGGCCAGAGAAGCGCCGCCGGGATGCGCCGTGGGCCAGGAAAGTGCCGCAGGATGTGCCGCAGGGATGCGCCGCGGGTCAGCAAAGCGCCACAGGGGATGCGCTGCAGGGAGGTTAGTTTAGGTACCTATGATTTGGGATGGGTGGATTGCTACTTTTGACTTTTCTGAGCTGGATTTCTTAGCCTATCATAGGTTTTTGTTGTCTGAAACCTATAGTTTGGGATGACTAGTTTGCTATTTTTGACTTTTCTGAGCTAGGTTTCTTAGCCGTTCATAGGTGAGTGTTGTCTGAAACCTATGATTTGGGATATGTAATTTGCTATTTCCGACTTTTCATAACCGGATTTCTTAGTCTTTCGTAGGTGTGTGGTGTCTGAAACCTATGATTTGGGATGTGTGGGTTGCTATTTTTGACTTTTCTGAGTTGGATTTCTTAGTCTTTCATAGGTGTGTGGTGTCTGAAACCTATGATTTGGGATGTGTAGTTTGCTATTTTCGACTTTTCTGAGCTGGATTTCTTAGCCTTTCATAGGTATGTGTTGTCAGGAAATTATGATTTGGGATGTATAGTTTTGCTATTTCAGGCTTTTCTGAGCTAAGGTTTTCTAGTATTTCGTAGGTGAATGTTGTCTGAAACCAATAGTTTGGGATGAGTAGTTTGCTATTTTTGACTTTTCTGAGCTAGGTTTCTTAGTCTTTCGTTGGTGTGTGTTGACTGAAACTGATGATTATTTGGGATATGTAGTTTTGCTATTTTTGACTTTTCTGAGCTGGATTTCTTAGTCTTTCATAGGTGTGTGTTGTCTGAAACCTATGATTTGGGATGGGTGGATTGCTACTTTTGACTTTTCTGAGCTGGATTTCTTAGCCTATCATAGGTTTTTGTTGTCTGAAACCTATAGTTTGAGATGACTAGTTTGCTATTTTTGACTTTTCTGAGCTAGGTTTCTTGGCCGTTCATAGGTGAGTGTTGTCTGAAACCTATGATTTGGGATATGTAATTTGCTATTTCCGACTTTTCATAACCGGATTTCTTAGTCTTTCGTAGGTGTGTGGTGTCTGAAACCTATGATTTGGGATGTGTGGGTTGCTATTTTTTGACTTTTCTGAGCTGGATTTCTTAGCCATTCATAGGTGTGTGTTGACTGAAACCTATGATTTGGGATGGTTAATTTGCTATTTTTGACTTTTCTGAGCTAGATTTCTTAGCCTATCATATGTGTGTCCTTTCAGAAAATTATGATTTGGGAGGTGTAGTTTGCTTTTTGGACTTTTCAGAGCTAGGATTCTTAGTCACTCATAGGTGTTTGTTGTCTGAAACTTCGAGTTCGGGATGAGTAGTTGGCTATTTCAGACTTTTCTGAGCTAAGGTTACTTAGTATTTCGTAGGTGAATGCTGTCTGAAACTTATGATTTGGGATATGTAAATTACTATTTCGGGCTTTTCTGAGTTGGATTTCTTAGTCTTTCATAGGTGTGTGGTGTCTGAAACCTATGATTTGGGATGTGTAGTTTGCTATTTTCGTCTTTTCTGAGCTGGATTTCTTAGCCTTTCATAGGTATGTGTTGTCAGAACATTATGATTTGGGATGTGTAGTTTGCTATTTCAGGCTTTTCTGAGCTAAGGTTTTCTAGTATTTCGTAGGTGAATGTTGTCTGAAACCAATAGTTTGGGATGAGTAGTTTTGCTATTTTGACTTTTCTGAGCTAGGTTTCCTAGTCTTTCGTTGGTGTGTGTTGACTGAAAACTATGATTTGGCATATGTAGTTTGCTATTTTTGACTTTTCTGAGCTGGATTCTTAGTCTTTCATAGGTGTGTGTTGTCTGAAACCTATAATTTGGG
>JAPEVW010000205.1:0-152500 GCA_027921565.1 Artemia sinica | reverse complement strand
AGAAAAGTCAAAAATAGCTAACTACATAATAACCCAAATCATAGGTTTCTGAAAGGACACACCTATGAAAGGCTAAGAAATCTAGCTCAGAAAAGTCAAAAATAGCAAACTAGTCATCCCAAACTATAGGTTTCAGACAACAAACACCTATGAAAGGCTAAGAAATCCAGCTCAGAAAAGTCAAAAGTAGCAATCCATCCATCCCAAATCATAGGTTTCAGACAACACACACCAACGAAAGACTAAGAAATCTAGCTTAGAAAAGCCCGAAATAGTAATTTACATATCCCCAAATCATAGGTTTCAGACAACACTCACCTATGAACGGCTAAGAAACCTAGCTCAGAAAAGTCAAAAATAGCAAACTAGTCATCCCAAACTATAGGTTTCAGACAACAAACACCTATGAAAGGCTAAGAAATTCAGCTCAGAAAAGTCAAAAGTAGCAATCCACCCATCCCAAATTATAGGTTTCAGACAACATACACCTATGAAAGACTAAGAAATCCCACTCAGAAAAGCCCGAAATAGTAATTTACATATCCCAAATCATAGGTTTTTCAGACATCATTCACCTATGAAAGACTAAGAAACCTTAGCTCAGAAAAGCCTGAAATAGCGAAACGACTCATCCCAAAGTAGAAGTTTCAGACAACAAACGCCTATGACGGACTAAGAATCATAGCTCTGAAAAGTTCAAATATCAAACTACACATCCCAAATCATAAGTTTTCAGACAACACACACCTATGAACGGCTAAGAAAACTAGCTCAGAAAAGACAAAAATAGCAAACCACTCATCTCAATCATAGGTTTCAGTCAACACACACCTATGAAAGGCTAATAAATCCAGCCCAGAAAAGTCAAAAAAATAGCAAACTACATATCCCAAATCATAGGTTTCAGTCAACACACACCAACGAAAGACTAAGAAACCTAGCTCAGAAAAGTCAAAAATAGCAAACTACTCATCCCAAACTATTGGTTTCAGACAACATCCACCTACGAAATACTAGAAAACCTTAGCTCAGAAAAGCCTGAAATAGCAAACTACACATCCCAAATCATAATTTTCTGACAACACATACCTATGAAAGGCTAAGAAACCTAGCTCAGAAAAGTCGAAAATAGCAAACTACACATTCCCAATCATATGTTTCAGACATCACACACCTATTAAAGACTAAGAAATCCAACTCAGAAAGCCCCGCCCGAAATAGTAATTTACATATGCCAATCATAAGTTTCAGACAACATTCACCTACGAAATACTAAGAAACCTTAGCTCAGAAAAGTCTGAAATAGCCAACTACTCATCCCAAACTCGAAGTTTCAGAGAACAAACACCTATGAGTGACTAAGAATCCTAGCTCTGAAAAGTCCAAAAAGCAAAACTATACCTCCCAAATCATAATTTTCTGAAAGGCCACACCTATGAAAGGCTAAGAAATCTAGCTCAGAAAAGTCAAAAATAGCAAATTAACCATCCCAAATCATAGGTTTCAGTCAACACACGCCTACGAATGGCTAAGAAATCCTGCTCAGAAAAGTCAAAAAATAGCAACCCACACACCCCAAATCATAGGTTTCAGACACCACACACCTACGAAAGACTAAGAAATCCGGTTATGAAAAGTCAGAAATAGCAAATTACATATCCCAAATCATAGGTTTCAGACAACACTCACATATGAACGGCTAAGAAACCTAGCTCAGAAAAGTCAAAAATAGCAAACTAGTCATCCCAAACTATAGGTTTCAGACAACAAACACCTATGAAAGGCTAAGAAATCCAGCTCAGAAAAGTCAAAAGTAGTAATCCATCCATCCCAAATCATAGGTTTCAGACAACACACACCTATGAAAGACTAAGAAATCCAGCTCAGAAAAGTCAAAAATAGCAAACTACATATCCCAAATCATAGGTTTCAGTCAACACACGCCAACGAAAGACTAGGAAACCTAGCTCAGAAAAGTCAAAAATAGCAAACTACTCATCCCAAACTATTGGTTTCAGACAACATTCACCTACGAAATACTAGAAAACCTTAGCTCAGAAAAGCCTGAAATAGCAAACTACACATCCCAAATCATAATGTTCTGACAACACATACCTATGAAAGGCTAAGAAATCCAGCTCAGAAAAGACGAAAATAGCAAACTACACATCCCAAATCATAGGTTTCAGACACCACACACCTATGAAAGACTAAGAAATCCAACTCAGAAAAGCCCGAAATAGTAATTTACATATGCCAAAATCATAAGTTTCAGACAGCATTCACCTACGAAATACTAAGAAACCTTAGCTCAGAAAAGTCTGAAATAGCCAACTACTCATCCCAAACTCGAAGTTTCAGACAACAAACACCTATGAGTGACTAAGAATCCTAGCTCTGAAAAGTCCAAAAAGCAAACTACACCTCCCAAATCATAATTTTCTGAAAGGACACACATATGATAGGCTAAGAAATCTAGCTCAGAAAAGTCAAAAATAGCAAATTAACCATCCCAAATCATAGGTTTCAGTCAACACACACCTATGAATGGCTAAAAAATCCAGCTCAGAAAAGTCAAAAAATAGCAACCCACACATCCCAAATCATAGGTTTCAGACACCACACACCTACGAAAGACTAAGAAATCCGGTTATGAAAAGTCGGAAATAGCAAATTACATATCCCAAATCATAGGTTTCAGACAACACTCACCTATGAACGGCTAAGAAACCTAGCTCAGAAAAGTCAAAAAAAATAGCAAACTAGTCATCTCAAACTATAGGTTTCAGACACACAAAAACCTATGATAGGCTAAGAAATCCAGCTCAGAAAAGTCAAAAGTAGCAATCCACCCATCCCAAATCATAGGTTTCAGACAACACACACCTATGAAAGACTAAGAAATCCAGCTCAGAAAAGTCAAAAATAGCAAACTACATATCCCAAATCATCAGTTTCAGTCAACACACACCAACGAAAGACTAAGAAACCTAGCTCAGAAAAGTCAAAAATAGCAAACTACTCATCCCAAACTATTGGTTTCAGACAACATTCACCTACGAAATACTAGAAAACCTTAGCTCAGAAAAGCCTGAAATAGCAAACTATACATCCCAAATCATAATTTCCTGACAACACATACCTATGAAAGGCTAAGAAATCCACCTCAGAAAAGTCGAAAATAGCAAACTACACATCCCAAATCATAGGTTTCAGACACCACACACCTATGAAAGACTAAGAAATCCAACTCAGAAAAGTCAAAAAATAGCAACCCACACATCCCAAATCATAGGTTTCAGACACCACACACCTACGAAAGACTAAGAAATCCGGTTATGAAAAGTCGGAAATAGCAAATTACATATCCCAAATCATAGGTTTCAGACAACACTCACCTATGAACGGCTAAGAAACCTAGCTCAGAAAAGTCAAAAATAGCAAACTAGTCATCCCAAACTATAGGTTTCAGACAACAAAAACCTATGATAGGCTAAGAAATCCAGCTCAGAAAAGTCAAAAGTAGCAATCCACCCATCCCAAATCATAGGTACCTAACCTAACCTCCCTGCAGCGCATCCCTGTGGCGCTTTCCTGACCCGCGGCGCATCCCTGCGGCACATCCTGCGGCGCTTTCCTGGCCCACGCGCGTCCCGGCGGCGCTTCTCTGGCCCGGGGTTCTTTGGGGACCGGGGGAGGGCCTTTGGGACACAGGGAGGGCCTTTGGGGGTCTGGGGGGCACTTGAGGACCGATTGGTCCTTTGGGAGCCCGGTGGACCTTTGGGGGCCGGGGGAGGGTCTTTGGGGCACAGGAGGGCCTTTGGGGGTCCGGGGGGCAGTTGGGGGCCTGGGGGACATTTGGGGACCGGTGGAGGGCCTTTGGGACCCCCGCTGGTCCTATGGGAGCTCGATGGGCCTTTGGGGGGCCCGGGGTGGGCCATTGAGGGTCTGGGGGAGCCGGTGGGAGCCCTGGGAACCTTTGGGGACCGGGGGGTTCCTTCTGGATTGGGGTATGGGGATTGGAACCCTTTGGATCGGGGTAGGGCGATCGGGGCCCTTTGGGGTTGGGTAGAGGACCTCACGACACTGTTCAAATAGAACTTGCTTACTATAACGACCACACTCAAAACCTCTTCTAAAACCCTTTCTAAAATCATCTTTTAAAACGTCTCTAACGGTTTCGCCGAAATAATTCCATAACCTGTCTAAAACCGTTTCGCCCAAATAATCCCCTAAAAGTAATTTCTGTGTGTTCCTTTTGTTTTTTGGCATCTCTGTGCTTTCACATTTCAAATTTCTAGGAAACCCGGGGGTCCTTCTGGATTGGGGTATGGGGATTGGAACCCTTTGGATCGGGGTAGGGCGATCGGGGCTCTTTGGGGTTGTGGTAGGGGGACCTCACAACACTGTTCAATGGACTTGTGTACTATTAGACTTGTGTATTATGACAACTTGTGTCATTAATAACGACCACACTCAAAAATCATCTTTTAAATCATCTTTTAAATCAACGTCTCTAACGGTTTCGCCGAAATAATTCTATAAGCTGTCTAAAACCGTTTCGCCCAAATAATCCCTAAAAGTAATTTCATCGTGTTCCTTTTGTTTGGCATCTCAGTGCTTTCACATTTCAAATTTCTAGGAAACCCTTTCCTACGTTAATCTCTTCATCTCATAAATTTTCCTAGCTAAACTATTATGGTTTCGTTAGAATATCAATTTATCTCTCCGACTTAAAGCTCCGTGAAGCCGTATTTAAAAATAGAATTTCTATCTCTTTAGACTCCCACATAATTCCAAGATAACAAGTGATGTCATTTATAATTCATGACACTATAGATCAATGAAGCCCTATTTAAAAATAGAATTTTAATTTTTCTCTCTGACCTAAAGAACGTTTATCCCTCAGACCTAAGATTAAAGAAGCCTTAATGTTTCTTAATTCCCCCTTCGTGAAGCCCTATTTAAAAATAGTATATTAATTTTTCTCTCTGACCTAATGAACGTTTATCCCACAGACCTAAGATTAAAGAAGCCTTAATGTTTCTTAATTCCCCCTTCGTAAATCAATAATTTCCCCTAGCGATTATGTAAATCAAGTTCTCGGAAATTCACTTCCCCCTCGAGTCCTAGATCAATAACATTGTTCCCGTTAGAATTCAATGCGCATGTGCAACCTTCGTCCCGGTTAGGTTATTACACATAGAAACATCAAATAAATCGACCTTGGAAAAAGAGGTCATTGACCGATTACGCAATCTTTCTCACAAATACTATTTCTGGACACCATGATATTCACGAACGATTACGCAATCAAGTTCTCGGAAATTCACTTCCCCCTCGAGTCCTAGATCAATAACATTGTTCCCGTTAGAATTCAATGCGCATGTGCAACCTTCGTCCCGGTTAGGTTATTACACATAGAAACATCAAATAAATCGACCTTGGAAAAAGAGGTCATTGACACACTTTGATTACGCAATCAATTTCTCAGAAATCCATCTCCCCTAGGGACTCTATGCCCATATTAGGACCATAAACCACGTGGTCATGTCACGAGTCGGACCCCCATTTCTACTTTTTAGGCACAATTCTTCCAATGTATTTCAAACATGTGAATTTATCATGAAATTAATCAAGAAAATGCAAAGTATCATTTGCAAAGTATCAGATATTAACACAAGTGCTGCGTACAACATATCATTTAAAGTAAATCAATCATCGGGTCTCTCTTGGCACTGAGTGTTAGTGCTGTACAGGCGGAAGCCAACCCTTAAAAGTAGAAAAGTGCCTTCAAGGCCCAGACAATATTTCTTTTTTTTTAGACAAAGAGAGTTCCTGGAAATAAAATTTACATTTACATATTGCGCAATTTTTAGACTACCAAAAGAATAGAAAGTTTATAATAACAGCGTATAGAGAGAAAAAAGATAAAGTAAAATAAGTAAAGTAAAATCTTTTAGCAAAACTAATCAGCTAAATAAGTAAGCTAGTACTGATACCCTACCACAGGCGCGTACGTTGAAAAAAATTGCTTTGATAGCCTTCACCGCTCTGACCGCCTAGCAGAGAGATAGGCTGTAACAATAAAGCAGGTACCTACAAAGAAATTTTTTTCGTGCGTACTGCTTTTCTTCGCAAGTCCCTCTTCCGAACAAAAGTTCTGGACACGGTCCTAGGAGGGGGGGGGGGGGTTTCTTCACAATCCAGGGAGGGGAAATTTGTTGCGTTTTTAATTTCTTTAACAAAAAATACGAAAAAAAACGACCCCTTTTGGAATGATAATGAAAATATTTTTTTCATTTAAAGGGGGGAGGGGGTAATATTTTGTAGGAAAAATCCCCCCCCCCCTAATTGACGCTACTGGTATTGATATATGCTAATTAACAATAATGCAAGTTATATTGTAAGATCATTAAATTTGCTCCAAATACAGACACTGAAGCTGGATTTTTAATCACCCCAAGCAGAACTCATAGCAACAAAGCAGTGAGACTTAATCCTTTAAGTAGTATTTATCCTTTTCCTTCTTCATTTACTTAATGATTCTATATTTCTACCTTGTTACTAACAGTTTAGCCAGAAGACTGTATTGAATAATAGATGGTCTTCAAGTATAATTCCAGTTTTATAATAGAATTCTAGCAAAAACTTATCAAAGCACCCAAAGCTTTGAACCCTAGAAAAATCAACAAAAAATGACACAAAGTTTCTTAAAGATGGACTTGAGTTAGAAAGACTTAGTGGAAACAAGGTGGTACGAGGGAAGTTGAATTCCAGACGGTAGTTTCTTTTGACTTTTTCAAGTGAAGAATATCAATCTTCATGGACATGTAGCCTACGTGTTTTTCTTTTCGTCTAAAACTGATTTTTTTTTTTTCTGTCTCAAAAAGATTGTTTTAGATAATTGTTTTAAATACTTGTCTAAAAGTATCAAGGAGGCACACTTGTGCCTCTATAAAGAGGCGACCCACCACAATGTTAAGCGATTTCAGATCCTAGAGGTCGCAGAGAGACGGCGGTGATCGCATTTTGTAGCCCAAGCTCAAACTAAGAAACGTGCAAAATTTCATCCTCCTCCGACTTTATCTTCATGGGGTAAACTGGGCCGGAATTTTCGACCCTCCACCACAGCCCCCCTTTAACGTTGTCCGATTGGACTGAAATTTAGAGGTTAAGCTTTCCTATGGCCCGGGAGCTTATCCTCGAAATTTCAGCTCAATCCAATCACTCTTTCCCTGTTTTCAAAAACCAAATATAAGTAGAGATGACCCTAAAGGTCCAGGGGGGCTCCTTATTTGGGCATAGAGTCATTAGGGAGAATGATTGCGTAATCGGTCAATGACCTCTTTTTCCTAGGTCGATTTATTGTTGTTGTTTTGGCCAAGTGCCCGCTAGGGGAGAATGTTATGATCCTGGAATTGTTTCCGGGGAAGTTAATTAATGTCTGACAGATGACGTCAAGTTTAATTAATGTCTTTGAAGTATTTTCAAAGAGAATTGTTTCCGGGTGAATGTTTATTAATACCTGACAGATTATGTCATGATTGATTGATTTCTCACGAAAGGGGAATTAATTGTTGTTTCTAAGGAGAATTATTGATTCAAGAAAGGGGAAGTAATTTGTTGTTTCCAAAGAGAATTGTTTTCGGGTGACTGTTTTGATCTTAGAGATGAATTGTTTTAGCGCGGGAATCAGGTTTCTTAGTAATTTGAAATGTGACAGCGCAGGGATGCCAAAAAATAAAAGGAACACGCTGAAATTACGATTAGGGGTTATTTGGGCGAAACCGTTTTAGACATTTTAGGGAATTATTTTGGCGAAACAGTTAGAAACATTTTAAAAGATAATTTTAGAAGAGGTTTTAGAAGAGAATTTGAGGGTGAAACTCTGTGGTCGTTATAATACACAAGTTCCATTTGAACAGTGTCGTGAGGTCCTCTACCCCAACCCCAAAGGGTCCTCATACCCCACGGGTCCTCATACCCCACCCCAACCCCGAAGGAAGCCCCCGATCCTCAAAGGTTCCCCCAGACCCCCAAAGGCCCCCCGATCCCCAATGTTATGTTATGTTATGTTATGTTATGTTATGTTATGTTATGTTATGCTATGTTATGTTTATGCTATAGTATGTTATGTTATGTTATGTTATGTTATGTTATGTTATGTTATGTTATGTTATGTTATGTTATGCTATGTTATGTTATGTTATGTTATACTATGTTATGTTATTTTTATGCTATGTTATGTTATGCTATGTTATGTTATGTTATGTTATGTTATGTTATGCTATTTATGTTATGCTATGTTATGTTATGTTATGCTATGTTATCTTATGTTATGTTATGTTATGCTATGTTATGTTATGTTATGTTATGTTATACGTCTCTTACTAGGTTGCTAGCTACCGCTGCAACCCGGAATGTTATGTTATGCTATATTTTGTTATGTTATGTTATGTTATGTTATGTTATGTTATACCTTTCAAAAGACATTTCAGAGCAAGTTATTTTCTTAATGTCCATCCTAAACCCATTTTACAAGCTGAAATGGGTGAAACCGTTTTAGGCATTTTAGGGAATTATTTCGACGAAACAGATAGAGACATTTTAAAAGATGATTTTTTAGAAGATGTTTTAGAAGAGGATTTGTAAAAATTTAGAACTGAACTTTAAATTTTTATGTCATGGTGAACTTAAAACTGAAGTGGAAGCTTTTTATTTTCTCTGGAGAAATTAGAATTGAATTGTGTTCTTTGGTAAAATTCAGAAGAGAACTTGAATATTCACAATCAAAGTATAACTTTTCTAATCTTCTATGAAAAATTTGGAACAGAACTTTAAATTTTTTTCATCTCTTTGAGAAAGGTCGGAATTGAATTTAAGAAAATTTAGAATTAAAATGAAACTTTTTATCTTCATGGAAAATAATCACAATCATATTATAACTTTTCATATCTTCTATGGAAAAATTTAGAACAGAACTTTAAATTTTTTATGTCTTGGTGAACTTAAAACTGAAGTGGAAGCTTTTTATTTTCTCTGGAGAAATTAGAATTGAATTGTGTTCTTTGGTAAAATTCAGAAGAGAACTTGAACTTTTCTATCTTCTATGAAAAATTTGGAAGTATTTTAAATTTTTCATCTCTTTGAGAAAAATCTGAACTGAAGTGGAAAATTTTATATTATTTTGGGAAAATAGAATTGATCAATAACTTATTTCATTTTCATTAAGAAAATTCAGAATCGAAGTTGAACTTTTCTTCTTCCGGGAAAATATTTGGAACAAAACTTTAAATTTTTTCATCTCTTTGAGAAAAGCCAGAATTTAATTTAAGAAAATTTAGAATTAAAGTGACACTTTTTATCTTCATAGAAAATAATCACATTCATGGTATAACTTTTCCTATCTTCTACGGAAAAATTTAGAACTGAACTTTAAATTCTTATGTCTTGGTGAACTTAAAGCTGAAGTGGAAGCTTTTTATTTTTTCTGGTGAAATTAGAATTGAATTGTGTTCGTTGGTAAAATTCAGAAGAGAACTTGAACATTTCTATCTTCTATGAAAAATTTGGAACAGTATTTTTTCATCTCTTTGAGAAAAATCTGAACTGAAGTGGAAAATTTTTATATTATTTGGAAAAATAGAAATGATCAATAACTTATTTCATTTTCATTAAGAAAATTCAGAATCGAAGTTGAACTTTTCTTCTTCCGGGAAAATATTTGGAACAGAACTTTAAATTTTTTCATCTCTTTGAGAAAAGCCAGAATTGAATTTAAGAAAATTTAGAATTAAAGTGAAACTTTTTATCTTCATAGAAAATAATCACAATCATGGTATAGCTTTTCCTATCTTCTACGGAAAAATTTAGAACTGAACTTGCAATTTTTTATTTCTTGGTGAACTTAAAGCTGAAGTGGAAGCCTTTTATTTTCTCTGGTGAAATTAGAATTGAATTGTGTTTCTTTGGTAAAATTCAGAAGAGAACTTGAACTTTTCTATCTTCTAAGAAAAATTTGGAACAGAACTTTAAATTTTTTCATCTCTATGTGAAAAGTCGGAACTGAATTTAAGAAAATTTAGAATTAACGTGAAACTTTTTATCTTCATGGAAAATAATCATAATCATAGTATAACTTTTCCTATCTTCTATGTAAAAATTTAGAACTGAATTTTTAATTTTTTAGGTCTTGGGGAACTTAAAACTGAAGTGGAAGCTTTTTATTTTCTCTGGAGAAATTAGAATTGAATTTTCTTTGGTAAATTCAGATTAGAACTTGAACTTTTCTATCTTCTAAGAAAAATTTGGAACAAAATTTTTTCATCTCTGAGAAAAATCTGAATTGAAGTGAAAATTTTATAATATTTTGAGAAAATAGAATTGATCAATAACTTATTTCATTTTCATTGAGAAAATTCAGAATCGAAGTTGAACTTTTCTTCTTCTTCGGGGGAAATATTTGGAACAGAACTTTAAATTTTTTCATCTCTTTGAGAAAGGTTGGAACTGAATTTAAGAAAATTTAGAATTAAAGTGAAACTAATTATTTTTTTTATCTTCATAGAAAATAATCACAATCATAGTATAACTTTTCTTATCTTCTACGGAAAAATTTAGAAGTGAACTTTAAATTTTTTATGTCTTGGGACTTTTCTTCTTCCGGGAAAATATTTGGAACAGAACTTTAAATTTTTTCATCTCTTTGAGAAAAGTCGGAACTGAATTTAAGAAATTTAGAATTAAAGTGAAACTTTTTATCTTCATAGAAAATAATCACAATCATACTATAACTTTTCCTATCTTCTATGGAAAAAATTTAGATTTGAACTTTAAATTTTTTATGTCTTGGTGAACTTAAAACTGACGTGGAAGCTTTTTATTTTCTCTGGAGAAATTAGAATTGAATTATGTTCTTTGGTAAAATTCAGAAGAGAACTTGAACTTTTCTATCTTCTATGAAAATTGAGCCTGCTAGTAGTATCATTATCTCTAAAATTCCTTTTCTTACATCTCTGACCTTTTTAATAGATATTCTGAACGTTTGATGTTCTAGCATACCCTAAAAATAATGAACACTTAACAAAATAATGCATAAGATATTTTTAATGAAATAACGACATGTAGAATATTAATATAAAAAATACGTTTAAATACATTATTATACATTATTAGTACACTTGCACTTCACTTTCCGTCAATTCATCTTTATATTCATTGATGATATTGTCTGCTATTGTCCTTTTTATTCTGCCTGCGATTTAACTGTCTATTGACACATTATTTTTACATAGATAGCAGTTTTGGCACATTGACATGATATGATTTATGATGTTGGTGCAGCTGTATGCATGTCTTCTTTTTCCTTTTGCTTTCATCCGAATGCTAACAGCGGAAAGATAGCGAAAAGATCTATCAACGGCTAACATGCTACCAGAACCATTAGCTAGAAGTTGTCCCTCTTCATCAACTATTATTTTTAAGTTTGCATTCTCTTTGAGTATTAATTTCTCTGGTTATGTTACTCTTGCATATCCACCGTTTACACGATTGAAATTCTTGGGTACTCTAAAGAAATCTAACTTCTCGCTGTCATGACAACGCATGCATACATTTCCAATAGTGTTACCACTTGCACTCGTTTCATAGTTCAGGTATTTCTCCTTGTCAGCATTCAACACGACTATGATTTTATCATGCGCACATACTTTCGTCGAATAATTCATCTTCACTTTTCTACAGATATAAATTGTGTGTTTATCCTTCCACTGCGTAAAAAAACTGATTTAATGCATGCAATAAACTAGGTAGTGTCGATAACCTACCATAGAGTACCAGTGGGAAAGCCGTGTCGTGTCTATGAACAAGCACAGAGTACAATTGGTAGAGCCGTAAGCATATTTCATATCATTTTAAGATTTAAGAAAATTTAGAATTAAAGTGAGACTTTTGATCTTCATGGAAAATAATCACGATCGTAGTATAACTTTTCCTATCTTCTACGAAAAAATTTAGAAGTGAACTTTAAATTTTTTATGTCTTGGGACTTTTCTTCTTCCGGGAAAATATTTGGAACAGAACTTTAAATTTTCTCATCTCTTTGAGAAAAGTCGGAACTGAATTTAAGAAAATTTAGAATTAAAGTGAAACTTTTTATCTTCATAGAAAATAATCATAATCATACAATAACTTTTCCTATCTTCTATGGAAAAAATTTAGAACTGAACTTTAAATTTTGTATGTCTTGGGAACTTAAAACTGACGTGGAAGCTTTTTATTTTCTCTGGAGAAATTAGAATTGAATTATGTTCTTTGGTAAAATTTAGAAGAGAACTTGAACTTTTCTATCTTCTATGAAAAATTTGGAACAGTATTTTTAAATTTTTTCATCTGTTTGAGAAAAATCTGAACTGAAGTGGAAATTTTTTATATTATTTTGAGAAAATAGAAATAATCTTCTGAACGTTTGATGTTCTAGCATACCCTAAAAATAATGAACACTTAACAAAATAATGCATAAGATATTTTTAATGAAATAACGACATGTAGAATATTAATATAAAAATACGTTAAATACATTATTATACATTATTAGTACACTTGCACTTCACTTTCCGTCAATTCATCTTTATATTCATTGATGATATTGTCTGCTAATGTCCTTTTTATTCTGCCTGCGATTTCACTGTCTATTGTCACATTATTTTTACATAGATAGCAGTTTTGGCATATTGATAAGATATGATTAATGACTTTATTGCAGGAGTATGCTTGTCTTCTTCTTTTTCTCTTTAAAATTCTAATACCGGAAATATGATGATAGGATGTATCAACAGGTAATGTGTTACCAGCAACAGTAACAAGGAGTTGTCCCCGATCATCGACAATTATTTTTAAGTTTGCATTCTCTTTGAGCACTAATTTCTCTGGTAATGTTACCCTCGCATATCCACCGTTTACACGATTGAAATTCTTGGGTACTCCAAAGAAATCTAACTTCTCGCTGTCATGACAACCCATGCATACATTTCCAATAGTGTTACCACTTGCACTCGTTTCATAGTTCAGGTATTTCTCCTTGTCAGCATTCAATACGACGATGATTTTTTCATGTGCACATACTTTCGTTGAATAATTCATCTTCACTCCTCTACAGATATGAATTGTGTCTTTATCCTTCCACTAAAAAATACTGATTTAATGCACACAATAAACTAGGTAGTGTCGATAACCTGCCATAGAGTACCAGTGGGAAAGCCGTGTCGTGTCTATGAACAAGCACAGAGTACGATTGGTAAAGCCGTAAGCATATTTCATGTCATTTTAAGATACGTAAAAAAGTTTAAAACATACCATGTTAAAAAAATTCAAAAATTATTTTAAAAAATGAGGGAAGGGGTCCCGGCCCCCCCCCTCCCCCAGGGCCACGGGTTAGGTTAGGTTAGCTAGTAAACATCTCTCCATGTTTAAGTTAGGTTAGGTTAGGCTAGATTAAGTTAAGTTAGGTTAGGTTAGGTTAGATTAAGTTAGGTTAAGTTAGGTTAGGTTATGTTAGCCTATGTACGCGCGCGTACGTAGGCTAACCTAACCTAACCTAACTTAACCTAACCTCCTCAACGCCTCGCTCTTTACGCTAAAGTTTTTATTGTTTAAAAAAAAGAGTTGTGAGAAAGTCAAACTTTAGCGTAAAGAGCGAGGCGTTGAGGAGGGCACAGCCCCTTTCATATACGGAATAATTTCTGTTCGTTTTAAGATTTAATGTCGCTCCTTACTTTCAGTTTAAAAAACTTTTTTTTTTTATTTAAAGGCTGCGAAAGCGGGGGTTTGGGGGGCGGCAGCCCCCCAACTGTTCCTCCTAATCCCTGTACGTTTTAAGGTTCGACCTTGTAACTCAGCCTCTTTAACTCTTTAGAAAACGTAGTTTTTTTCAAATAATTACTATAAAGAGTGTCGATATTACATTTCCGCAAATGCATAAACAGAAAGTTTTCATTTTTTAAACTGTTTTTTAGCCTGAGAAATGAGTGTGAAATTTACACATTGATTTAGATGACAAACTTTTGCGCCTTTAAAAGAACGCAGCACCTAATTGGTCCCTAGTATAATATATATAGCCCGTAAAAAACAAATAGTTTTTGAACTACAATCTTTTTTGACATCATAACTCTGTTTCTCTGTGGTTAAAACTAAGTTCTGAAAGATAAAGGTAAGTTGTATCTAATTGATTTGTTCTTTTTTCTGTGAAATTCTAAACCCAGGTGTATACTACGGAAGTAGATAATTTTGGAGACCACGAAGAAGGACCTTGACCAAGAGGCAGCCATAGAGAAAATAACTTAAGCTTTGGACATAAAAGACACCCTAGACGGTCAATCATTTTTATCAAAAGCTTCCGTCAATCAATTGATTAAAGCATTATAGACCGTCTAAGAATCGATTGAGTCATTCAAACTTTCTATCAACCACCGTCAACGCTTGACTCGAGTGTCAAACAGGTTCCTAGATGGTCAATCATGCTTAAATCAAAATAATTGACCGTCTATGGTGTCCTTAAAACCTCACCAATCTAATATTATAAATTGGTAAATAAAGAAAGGTCGAAAGTTATGACGAGCCTAAGATCTTTAAAAAGTCTTTGAAAGAGTTAGGGCACACTACCATTATCCCTAACTTGAGAGCTAACCACTTGGTATAAGAAGTGCAGTCTATACCACATATAAAAGTCAGTAATCTTAAAATGGTTACTCAGTTCAGAATAAATCGTTTCACCAATGCTAATCAGCATCCTTGTGACATCTCAACTATTTCGTTTTTTTTCCTCAGAAGGGTCAGGCGAAACAGTTGCGGAATTATTTCGTCTATTTATTCTACTAGCAAAGAACATCATTTTGGTCAATGGTACAAATGACGAACAGCATTGGCCACTGACTGATATCCACAGTCCAAATATCAGTACTACGTTTAGCATTGGTAAAAGCATCCTGTTCCGAAGCTTTGATTTAATGCAGCTCATCATAGAAAATACTACTACTACTACTACTAACAACTCATCGCAGCACCAAGCCGCCTGAGGCCAACACAGCTACGCACGCTCCTCCTCCACCCCAATCTATTCAAAGCCTCCCTTTTTACACCCGCCCACGAAGTTCCCATTTCCTTTAAATCTTTCTTTATGACGTCCTCCCAACCCAGACGGGGACGACTGCTTTCCGTTTAGCCCTAGATGGTTGGCCGAAAAGAACAATCTTCGGCAATCTGTCATCCTTCATCCGAACAACATGCCCTAACCACCTCAACCTTTCTTTCATTATAGACCTAGAAAGCGGTATTGAACCACATTTTTCGTATAGCCTATTGTTTGAAATACGGTCAGTCAGCCGGGTACCCAGAACAATCCTTAAGCAATTTCTCTGGAAAACATCTAGCAAATCTTCATCCGCTTTTCGGAGCGTCCATGCTTCAGAGCCATATTTGACCACTGTCATCACTGTAGCTTCTAGATTCTAATCTTGGTTTGCAGACTTATCTTCCTATTCTTCCAGACTTTTTTTTTAACTGTGAAAAAACACCTGAGCCTTGGCTATTCTATTTTTAACATCTTCACTGCTCCCACCATCTTTACTAATAATACTACCAAGGTAAGTGAAACTGCCCACCTGATCAATCTTTTCATTACCCAACGTCACCTTTTCATCTTCACTTATTCCTAGCCTTAGTGACTTGGTCTTCCTAACATTAATTTTCAAACCAATACTAGCACCCTGAACTCGCAAAACCTCTAAAACTTCATTCAATTTGCTCACACTCTCATCTAGGATGCCTAAATCATCAGCATAATCCAAGTCCAGGAGACTTTTTCCTCCCCATTTGATTCCGTGGTCTCCCATTGCCTTTCCTGTGCTCCTTAAAAACAAAGTCCATCAAAATAATCCATATAAAGGGGGATAGAACACAACCCTGCTTAACTCCTGATTTAATACAAAACCAGCTGCTAACCTCATTTCCTACCTTAACCGCAGCAGTGTTATTTTCGTACATAGCACTAATCACTTTAATGTATTTGTCTGTATATACCATACAAGGATAAAACCTTTACTAAAGCTCCTCTATCAAGAATCGAACGCTTGCTCATAATCTATAAAACTGAGGACCAAAGGTGTTTGAAAACTTAGGCACTTCTCAATTATTAACCTAAGAGTGAAAATTTGGTCAACACATCCTCTACCTTTTCTAAAACCGCACTGCTCTTCTCTTAAAACTTTGTCTACGGCATCTCTCAGTCTAAAAAGTATCATATTACTAAGCAATTTGCTACCTACAGAGACCAGACTAATGCCTCGATAATTACCACACTCACTTTTATCACCTTTCTTATAAAGTGGCTTAATTAAGGTTTTCCTAAAATCATTAGGTACTTCCCCTTTTTCAAAAATCATATTCATAATCTCCAATAACTTATTTCTAACCTCAGAGCCACCATATTTAAGAGACTCATTTACTACCCTATCAGCACCTGGAGCCTTATTATTCTTTAATCCTTTTAGTACTGTTTCTAATTCCTCCTCACAAAACAAATCTTCCTTCACATCCAAGGTATCACAAACTTTTTCATTTTCCTCTTATATTTTTTCCTGCAACTCTATCACGGTTAAGCAAATTCTCAAAATGTTCGGCCCATCTCGCTTTAGCTTTTGTCTTATCGCTAATTGCCACCCCATTCCTATCTTTAACTGGGACAAGTCTGGATTGACTACTACCTCTCAATTTGTTAACGTGCCAGTACATATATTTACTATTATGCCGTCTAGCTGCATCTTCTAAATCCTCGGCAATTTTATCCATGGCCTCCACTTCACACCTCCTTAGTTCATATTTCAATGCTTTCTCCACTTTCTTTACATTTCTTTTGTTTTAATGTGATCTATCACTCAGATAATTCTTGTACAAGTCCTTTCTCCTTTTCTATTAAACTTAAAGCTTTTTCACTAATATTCTTAGCTACAGTTCTAGCTTTCTTCCCTAATACACCTTCAGCAACTTCACAAATTATTTTTCTAAAATTATTCCAACCATCTTCCACATTATCAAATTTTAAACTCTCAAGTTTAGTATTCAACTGTTCCTGGAAAGTTTCTCTCAAATTCTCATCCTGGAGTCTACTAACATCATAACTTCCCGGGAGGTAATTACCCTTCCGATATTTCAGCTTTAAATTAACCCTTGACACTACTAGATGGTGATCTTTACTTTTAACATCAATAACAGCACTCCTATATACCCTAGTATCTTGTATTGATCCTGCCAGTCTTCGATTTACTATAACATAATCAATAAGGTTTGCTGTCTTACCATCACGTGAATACCATGTTAGCTTATGAGCCATTTTATGACCAAACACCGTATTGGTTATAACTAGATTGTTATACCTACAAAATTGCAAAAGTCTGTATCCATTACTGTTTTCTTTTCCTACACCAAATTTACCTAAGCTGGATACCATCTATCCTTATTTCTACCAACCTGGGCGTTAAAATCTCCCAGCAATAACATCATATTTCTCCCTGGGACCTTGTCTATTTGCTCCTGTAACTGTAAGTAGAATTCATCTGAGTCACTAGTATCTCCATCAGTCGGTTCTATAGGGGCGTATACTACTATAACTGATACCTTGAACTTTCTAGTCATAAAATGAGCAATTAGTATTCTATTATTAATACCTTCCCAGCCTAAACAAGACTTAGCCGCTTCCTTATTCATCATGAGCCCTACTCCCTGTCTATGTAACCCATCCTTCCTGCCTGAGTAAACAAATTCTATATCACCTAATTTCATGCTTCCTACCCCTGGATATGAGTTTCTGAAACTCCTAATAGATCCAGTTCGAATCGTCTGAATTCGTCAGTCAAAATGTCGATACGATAGTCATTTTTTAATGTCGTAACATTCCAAGTTCCAATTTTCATGTTCTTTAAATCATTGAAATTTTTTTCGCCTCAGGAAAAGCAATGATCCCGGATACCAGTGCAGGACGGGGATCACATATCTTCTCAAGTCTACACCGAAGTGCTTAAGCCGGCTTAGAACCGGACAGCAAGAAGTCCCTGGGACCTCCATGAATGGAGGCTTTGTGCAATCCTGGGCCCATCTTGGTCACAACATGGTTTTCAGCGCTTGGCGATGCTCTTCTATCAACAAGAGTCGAAATCCTGCACAGACAATCTCAAGCCTATTACCTCCGACTCATTATATATTCATGCCTAAAAATATTATGCTACTACGGGGAGGCAACCCGTAATAGATAAATTAGCTAGGAAGAGGTTTTTCAGCCCAAAGACGCCCATCAAAACATACCAATCCCAGAAGAATTGTCCATTAGTCAGAATCCCGTGCGAATGCTGTGAAGTTTACTAGGCTATAATTTCCTCGAGGGGCGCCACTCCTCAAGTGGGAATTGAGTTGACCGCAAGGTCCCCAGTCTTGCTGGTGCCCCGAAAAGGTCGAGGCAGCCCTTTGCAGAGGCCGTTGTCCATAGATCTGGATCTTACGCCCTGCCACAGTTGTCCTCCTATAGAGGATCCTCCCGCGATGGTGTTCTGCATCACCATGCAATTTAACCCATTGCTGGGAGAAGGTTTGCAACTCATGGAACTTGTGGATAAACAAGTGGGCCCTTTTGAGTGTACATTTGAGGGGCCTTCTTCCTCCTCCGCCTGTTATTTATGACCCCGGGCAAGGGTGCCCCAGATTCTATTATGGACCCCCAGGGACAAGGTCCCCCCTTGGTCCATGCCTCCTATCTTTCAACATATGCATTCCTAAGCAATGACAACGCCCACTTTGCTAAATCTTTAAAAAGTGGCTTCCCAATAGGATCACGAAACTGAAGTACCTGGGCCCAGAACTCAGAGGAGTCCTTTGGAAGCTCTCCACTGTAATGTTCATTCCAATCCACTTCAAGCAGGCGTCTCCACTGATTTTCAGTATCGCCAAATTCAGTTTATTGGAATAGCACTAAGAAGCAGCTCTGCAAATTTTGGTCTGGCCTGAGAGAAACATATTCTTGGAGAGAGAATTCTCAATTTCAGAAGAGGCTCAAAGGCAAGAGGGAAACGTTTCAATACTGACCTCGCAGCAACTTTAAGAAAGCTATGACAGCGAACTTTAATTTCCTCGTTCGCCTCGATTGGAAGATCTACTTGACTGAGCTGAGAAATAAACAAACGCCCAAAGTATGCTTGGTCAAGAGGGAGGTATTAAATTCAAAAGTCAAGGTTGACGTTTAGGGACACTGCAGATGGCTGAGGGATCCTGCACGAGATACAAATGACAAAATATTTAAGCTCATCAAACAGGCGAAATTGGTCTGCTTTGGAATGTTGGAAAAGTATGTTTACTCTCTGAAAATCGGCCAATAGTGGTTTCAAAAATATTATATACAACCGGTTGCCCTTGTCAATTTGCATGTCATATATAGTTCTTGCAGTGTAGCACCACTCTTTTTCTTTAGTGATCCGAAAGTATGTGGTAGGTTCAGGGTATTACTCGTCAACTCTGCAGACTGCAGCGTATCGCAATAACCAGCGAGTATTAGAAGGGGCAACAATTTTAAGGGCGAGTTTCCATGATTAATTAGATTATATATTTGGCCTTAGGCCAAATGTATAAGCAACGGGCTTACGCTAAACTATTTTTAGGTTCCTGCGAGCAAAAATTCAAGGTTAGTTCGCAACTCTTGCACGGGATTGATAGCACATTGGTGCAGAGAATGACAGACACACTTGAGAAGCTGAAAATGGGGCAGCCCGTCTGCTTTAAGCAACATAAATAGAGCGATTCACGCCACATATGTTATTTGCCATCAGTACCGATCCAAATAAGGGTTTCAGAATAATTTCAGAAGGTAATATTAGCATTCTGCAAGGAATTTCTTGAGTTCAGTCTGGAGTATAGAGGCTGTGGCTGAAGGTACTTCGACAATTCCTGATGCAGTGCACACAATTTTTTTTTCAACTTTTGGCTATAATATCGTATGAAAATACACAAAATTTCATTTCAGAGCTGAACACTCCATCTTGATTTTCAACCGAAACAAATGACCATCGATCTGAAAAAGAAATGGAAACTTAAGCGAATCAGTTCATCCTAGAGCATAGATTGACAGCAAGATCTCTTCCCCACCAAGCTTGTACTTACTACAGGAATTAAATATATTTTGTGCCTATGCTGAAGGCTTTCATCTATGACGAAAAGAAAACCTCTGAAACACCTGGAAATGTGGCTGGCTTAATGCTGGCTTAGATTTTGCTTCACATACTCATTTTATGTTTGTATTACTAGGTATGATACAAGAAACTAAAGCAAAAATATTTTTTAAGCCATTTTCCATTAGAGTTCTCAATTGTTTACGAAACATTGCAGAGCTGATACCCAAAAAAATACTACGGGAAGCAATTTTTTACTAGGGGGCGGGTATTTTCGGGAACTTTTCCATGGAGGAGGGGATTTCCGGTATGATTTTTAAAACAAACAGAAATTAAAGTCTCTCAAATTAAAGATCACTAAGAAAAAATTTCCACCTGTAATTGTCTGCAAGAAATTTTCCTTGGGGAATTTTCACCTAGAATGGATTTGTGTAGGGGGAACTTTACTGGTGTAAAGGGTAGGGGTTATTTTACATGGGAAGAACTTTCCATGGAGGAAGGAATTTTTATGGAGAGGGAGCTGGATTTCCCAGCATTATTTAAAAATGATCAGAAATTGAATAAAAAAGACAAGTTTTTTCAACTGAAAGTAAGGAGCCATGGGCGTAGGGAGGGGGGGGGGGGCAGCTCCCCCCTAGACCTTCAAATTTACATTAGATATGGATAAAAAGGCAGATGGTTTGGAAAAAGCAGTTGATAAAAATCCATCAAACTATCGACTGCCCCCCCCCCCCCTAGACAATATGCTGCCTAAGCCCATGTAAGGAACAACATCAAAAATTAAAACGAACACAATCACGTATATGAGGGGGGTTGCCCCCTCCCCAATACCTTTCTCTTTAATCATAATTTTTACTTTTTGTCCCAAAATTTTTTAAGAATGATTCCTGAAACACTAAGGCCGTTTAATTAGAATAATAAGTGTGTCTGAAAGTAAAAAAAAAACTTTAGGGTAAAGAAGAGGTATTGAGGAGAGGGCAACCCCTCTCATTTGCAAAATAATTTCTGTTCAATTTAATTTTGATGATTTTTGCTTTTAGTTGAAAAAAAACTTGTTTTTCTTTATTTAGTTTACAAGTATAGATACGTAAACTTTGAAGAACCGGAAATACATCTGCTAAAAAACCAAGGCTGTTGAATTAGGACAAGAAGTTTTTTTAAAGAACCAAAAAGCTTCAACAGAACGAGTGAGGGATTGAGGATAGGGCAGTCCCCCTCAAATACAGAATAATTTATGTTCGTTTTAAGATTTAATGTTGTTCCTTACTTTCCGCTGAAAAAAATTGTTTTTTTTTATATTTAATGTATAAAAAGAAGCATACAGCAATAACCAATTCCTTCAATGCTAAAGTTAAATGTACATTTTGAAATAGTATTCTGGCATGCTAGAATAGCGGCTCAATCAAAATTTGTTTCAATAAACAACTAGCGAATCATAAATCTTTAATAAAGTTTTCAAACTATTAATTTTTGAAGTAACCAAACGCAGCTACAAGACCCTTTTTCCTTTTGTAGACCCAACTGCAAACCATAGTTTTCGTAAATAATCCAAAAACAAGATAAGCTAAGCCGAGGAGTCACCAGCTTTCAAAAATCACTTACACTAGGTGGCGCATGTCAGGCGTCGTAAAAGGGGCTAAACATTGGGGAGCTTGCCAAGATATCTAGAGATTATGCCATACGTGGTAAAGGTCTAGAATTAGGCCTCTTCAAAAATAGACATGGTAGAACAAAAAGAGACATTTTTACATTGCAAATGTTACCCCTATTTTGATGATTTGGTTCGCGTTTTTGCTACTTCATCACCAATAACTTTTGACTATTACAAAGTGCACTAGCCCTCTCAATTTCCAATTGAATGAGCCATTTTCGATATTTCTACGACAACTCCTTCTGTACGAAGTGCCCTGGTCTAAAACCAAAAAAAAATAATAATAATAATAAAAAATAATGCATTGTGCCAACATCGTTCTTTACTTAGGTAGCTCTATTGCGCCTCGTATGATATTCTTTTTCATGGAATTTTTTTTTTACATCTTTTTGTTTGTTTTAGTTTCTATTAAACTCCATCATTTTCTATTTTTCTCTGGGGGGGGGGGGGTATTTGTCACGAGGGGTATTTTCCACGGAGAATATTTTCCCGGAGGGTATTTTCAAAGGGGGGATATTTTCCGTTGGGGAGTGGGTATTTTCCGCAGGGGTGGGGGTAAACGTTGGCCACCTATTTATTCATCTATACCAGAATCTGTTTTCTTTATGTTTGATATGATCATTTATTTTAATTTCTGTTCGTTTTGGTTTCATTTATTCTTTAATCGTAATTTCTGGTCATTTTGAGTTTGAATTATTGTAGGACTTCATTTTGCTGGTCTTGTGCTTAATATGGCTCTTTACTTTTCTCTGAAAAAATTATGTTGAATTTTTTTTAAGTTAATCTAGGGTAATGACAGTAGTCAAGTTTCGTTTCTAAAACGTGGCGCTTTGAAAGACAGAGGAAGATTTGTTCAATATTTTCCACAGGAATTGTCTACGAACAGTTTTAGATACCCGTCTGACTGACCGTATGTCAAACAACACAAGTTATACGAGAAATGTGGTTGAATCCCACTTTCTAAGCCTAAAATGAAAGAAAGGTTGAGACTGCCAGGAAGAATTTAAACGTGAAGGATGGCAGATTGCTCTTTTGGTCATCCATCTGTGGCCAAAAAAAAGCAGGTCGTCCCCAAATGGATTGGGAAGAGATTACAAGCAAGGATTGAAAGGAAATTGGAACTTCATGGGAGGGGATAAAAAGTGAAGCTTTGAATGGATTGGAGTGGACAAAGAGCGTACGCAGCTATTTTGGCCTCAGGTGGCTTAGCGCTGCAGTTAGCTTTTAGTAGTAGTATTCTGTGGTTTTCCAACCCATGGATAATGTTGATTGAACCCTTTATATCCCAATCAGGCTAATCTCGCAGGCTAAGCGAGGGCCAGTGTAAGAAAAAATCTGAAATCCTTCTAGTGATCTAAATTAGACAAAATAATTCGATATATGTAAATATATTTATTAGACTCTATATTAATATCAACCAAATATAGAATATTTCTAAAACAGTCACTTGAAACGCATACAAATATACATACCTTTTGAACACAATCAACAATCTTTTTTTTTTTTAGATTTTCTCGTTAGGATAAAAAACTATAGGCAAAAATAGAGCTACTGCTCAGCCATTCAGCAATAATTAACAAATCAGTCTATCATTTGGTGAATGAGGATCAAGCTGTTCAAAATTGTACACAACAGGCTCAGTAATTCAAGTATTTTTAAGTTAATGAACAGCCTGTCTCAAAACAGCTGCTACACTCAAGTTAGTCTTAATTATAAAACAATGTGTTTTGGTAGAACTAAAATCGCGGTCCCTTTTCATCTGTGTTTATATTCCTACTTATTTTTATGTTTTTCCCTACTAGGTGTCGTATATTAGTTTTCTGCAATATGCTGCTTTTTACTAATTTCTACTAACTTTTTACTGCTTTTTACTTTGTAAAGGGAAAACTAACATGTACTGCTTTAACTTTCCTCGACCTTGAGCTTAAGTTTATACTTTAATACAAAGCAGCATCACTTGATTTTCAAACAGGCAACTTTTTCCTGCTTCTTTGGGGAGTTCCACTCTTTTAGTGTTTTATGCATGTCTTGTTTCTTATTTTTCTCTTTTCCATGAAAAGAAATTGCAATTTACTCAATCTCTCCTCCCCCTCCCTTTTTTTCCTTTTTAGATCGTTCAAAAGGTCGGCCAGTGATGGCCAAAACCTCAGATTATCGACAACCGTGGCTTCAAATTTCAAAGCAAAAATGACACAAACTCGTTAAGATTAAGGGTACAGACAATCCTAGGGGCATGAAAAAAGAATTTTTAACTGTGATATTAGGAAGAGTATTCAAAAATTACCTAATTTGAGATATACAAATTACTATTTCCGTGGAAAAAAAAACCTGCAGCATATTCTAGAGGGTACGAGAGCGTATCATGAGATACAAAGTGGGATTTCATTTCGAAAGAAGTGGGAAACTCTTCTAATAGACTAAGAATTAATATTTTCTCATTAAGTATAGATAACAATCTGATTTTTTTTTTTCAAAAAAGGATCCCCCTCTCACAAAGATCAGAGTCTTCTCTGTTTTAGTGGGCACAAGACTACGAAAATTGTCTCTAATCTTAACAATTACTGATTGTCACCATTACCCGGTTTGACCCCCCCCCCCCCGAAATTTTTGTCTGACTCATAAAAACGTAACAAAAATGGATATAAACAAATTTTGTATGCGTTTCTTTAGTTTTTTTTTGTGTGTGACACCCCCCCCCCTCAATTGGTATGGCCTAGCTTCAGCTGTACCAACACAACATTCCCTCTTTTACCGTTCGGCTTAGAAGAGCTGGTAAATTTGTTTAAAATAAGAAATTATTAGTAAAGCTACTAGTAGAATTATGCCAGAAATTGAGAGATACTGCCACTTTTAGCCCCCTCGAAATATTAACAACGAATTATAACATATTTATGGACTATTTTTAGATCGCGATCTGAAATACATAATTCAGAATCCTAAATTTTTTTTATAATATTCCATAGTACAAACAAGGAATAAGAAATATTTAATTCACAAATTCTATAGAACTAGTAGTTTATATATTATGTTACCCGGCCAAATTCTTTTAGGATAGAGAAAGTAATTTTAATCCTAAGCGTAAGAGGTATTTACACAACATCAGTCTCACCCCCCCCCCCAAGAAAAAAATTATTATATGGAACTTTGTAAGTAGAGGAGCAAAAAATACACAAGTTCGTATAATTTTTTTTCCCGCAACCTCTACTCACCAACAAGTTCACTTACGGCCAAACCCAAAATGAACAACCATTTAACTAGTCTATTGAAAGACTAAAACTACAGTTAAAATATATCTTATTCGTACATTCAAAAATAACAGACTTTTTTCTCCCCAAATATTCCTTGAAAAAAACTAAGACGGTAATTATTCCTCGCCCTCCATCTACAGTTCTTAATCTAATACGCGAGGTGTGCGGGTCAGATGAAATATTCTGATTCATAGCTAGCATTTTTTCTCAACTTATGCACAATTAGAGACGAGTTATGATTTCTCAAGTAGATAATTTTTCAGCAATGTCAGTTAAATTTTTTCCTGAATTAAAAATTTGCATTACTTCTTTACTGAAAGCAATGTTATGAATAGTAAGACTCCTCCATTTTAAACATAGTAAACAAGTTTTAATTTGAGAGCAATTCATTGAAATGTCTTTCAGTAAGATGCTCTACTGATACTGTTGGGCAAAAGGGACTAACTTTTTAAAACGTAGATATAATTCATTACAATCGTTCAAGAATCTAATCAAGCCCTTTAAAGCTTAAGAAATGTTTGTCTTAATTAAAAAAATTTAATACTCGAGAAATGAAAAGTTCCTTCTTAATCTTGCTAAATATATTGACAATCATAGAAAGGCTGTTTTCAAAACAGTCATTGTTCAATAAAATTTTCTTTTGCTAAAACCAAATTATTAGCAAAAAAATTTTGAGCAAATTTCTTAGCAAAATGACTATTCTAGTTATCGGAAATGTTATTTTTAAGAACCCAAGTCAATTATTCGAAATATTTAGAATTTTGAATCCTAGAAGTTGGTTGTAAGAAAAAAAAATTGAGAAAAACATCAAAAAATAATAAATTTAGAAAAGATATAAAATGTACTAAATTCAATACTTTATTCAGTATACCTTATTTTTGTTCAATCGATGTTTCACTTCTTTAGATAAGTAGATTTTTATTGAATTGTACTATATTTGCAATCACAATATATATAAGTGCAAAAGATTACAAAGGAAAAAAGGATCCGAAATTGCTATATGGCTCGGAGCATGGCCATTACCAGGATTTTGGGCGTTAACCTATTTTCCCATCAGAAACGCATCCAGGATTTTTTTCGGGGGGGGGGGGGTACTAATTTTTTTTTTGGGGGCGCGCGGTACACAAAAAACGCATACAAAGTTTGTTTATGTCCATTTTTGTTACGTTTTTTACGAGTCAAACAGACATTTCGGGGGGGAGGGTCAAACCTGGTCTTCTTTTGACCCTCTACGGCCTTGTTTTCCATAAAGTATAAAAAATAAATAAATTTTAATTTCAACTAAAATGTCATTATTTCAACAAAAATTGTGTATTTATTTCAGATTGTCTTCAAAACCCGCGTCTGGAATTCCCCCAAAACGCCGAAGGTTTAGAGTATAGCCTTTGCTGGGAGCAATAGATATCTGTTCGTTGCTTCCCAGAGACCCCCCCCCCATGACTGAACAAATAATTGGCCCATGATATAAAAGGCAACACTGTTTATCACTCACATCCAGGTATTTCATTGAGAGAAAAAGAATAAGAGGAAGTAGAAAAAAAATGAAAGGCAAAAATTAAATATACAACCACTAATTTATAGTTCTTTCAAGGAAAAGTGTTCAGTAATTAACACAAGTGTGTGTATTCATATAACCAAAAGATTTTCATTTACACTTCAAATTTGTTTGGAAGTTAAGCTCAAATTAATGAAAGCTAGTTATTTGTTTAGTTAGATAAGATTTTCACAAAACAAAGTTAGAGGTTTTTTTTAACACCTTTATACTTTGAGATTTATAAAATTTGAGTTATTATGAATTTGAGAAATAAAGTGATAAGCATAGAATAAGACAAATAAAATCGTTAGTTCTTTCTGATAGGGATTACAAAAGGAATTGAAATCAAGATGACACGTTTAGAGAAATCGACCGAGAGAAGCATATTTTTAAGTTTTAAATCCTTATTTTGTTCGAATTTACTCGTTATTCTCTTTAGTTAATCATAAGACTATATAATCATCTAACTAAAACAAATAGGAATAAATAAAATGAAAGCAGTGATAATATATCAGCCGAAAAAACACTTATCACACATTAAAAAAAAATAACGAATTAGAAAAATCAATCAGAAAAAAAATGATCACAGTAAAAAGTTAAAAACAGGCCAATCAGCGCAGAGAAATAGGTCCTCCCACATTGATTGCACTCGTACCGACAACTTATATAAAAAATAGATGAGATCATTTTTCTCATAAAGTAGAAAAAGGCACTTAGTGTCCATCAACTGATTCAAAGTCCCCCCAACTCCCACCCCTCCTAAAATATCATAAAACTGAGTGCAATATACCAATGTTTATATTCGCCCATATTTGTATCACAGGAGGGCTACACCAGAATCACTAAAAAAAATTCTTGTATAATAAAGTTATAAAGTTGAAGTCAAATCCATTATAACACTCCAGAACAGTCAATTTCAACGATGTCTCTTGGAACGTCCACAAACTGGTAGACAAGCCTCTGGCCATCCACCTTCGCTAAAATCCTCGCTGATAGTGGTACCTATAACAAAATAGCATGGAATTAATTTGTTCTCATACAAGTGGCTAAAGTATATAGTGAAAAAGGATAAGTAGGAGATAAGTAGGGTCTGAATAAATAGAGCTAAAGTGAAGACACGGGGTGATTAAGGAAAATTATAACCATAGAAATAACAACCACGCATCTTAGCAAATGAAAATGGTAGTTTAATGAAAATGCTAACTTTGTATTTTAAAGATGTCTATAACACAATATATAACGTTACCTTGTTCCTTTTTTTCCTTTCTATAAAGAGATCATTTAATTCCTATGAATCTTTATTTCTTACGGTCTCATTCGATTTGCATTTATATGTTTTTGAATTTTGATGTTTTTATCTATTGATTTTTGTAAAGAGGTTTTGAAAACTTTTGCTTCTCATCTATGTCTATAACAGTCGGTTTATTATAATCAGCGAAAGGAGGATTGATTTTGATACATACAAATCTCTATTAATCTATGTTTTTTCTACTTTTAAAACATTTTATCTTGTTTCTTATATTGTTTTTGACCAACGTTTGTTTGTATGTCTATTAAATTTACCATAAGAATCTTTTTCATATGTTATAGAAATTAAACTTAGCTCCCCCATGTTTTCCATTTTATTCCTCCGTGGATTCAAAAACATAGAGACGCCCGCAGCGAATAATCGATTAAACCCCTAAATCAAGGTAAAAGAAACACACTACTCGAGGTTTTCCAATCCACTCGGTAATATGAATTTTGGATACAATAATTATAAAACATTTTTTTTATGAAATAATTGTATACTTTTTAATTATTTTATAAAACATAACATGGGATTAATTTGGTTTAATAAGCCTATTGATAATACCAGTATAATCAATGAAGGGTATTGGTAATACGGATATATAACATTTACATATTTCTATATGAGAGGAAAAATAAGATTTTGAAGCTACACGGGGTAGCAAATTATTATTGGGGTTAACATGAAGACTATTTGAGGACTCTGAGGGGGAGAGTAATATATTTTTGAAAGCACAGTGTTTGTGTCAGATACGCTCTTTGGTTCTGGCATTGATGGCGTCGAGCTGTTTACATATTTCTTGCGCATTTCAGTGAATCATTGCAACCTATTTGCCATCAAATCAAGTGGTTTTGGAAGCTAGCTATTTTAATTCAGCATTTAAATTCTGCAAAGAATGTAAAATATTTAGAGAATGAGAGCAAAGGGAAGCAATATAAACTAGGAAATTACATGGATCTAGGAAAGCTGATTTAACAACAGGGTTTTGCTGATGAATCACCAAAGACATATTTTAATCGTTTGAAAATTGCATCTTAATTTTTGTTTTGACTGTAAATACTATGTCTTCCAGCATGTTAGACATTTCAAAGGAACTCGCACTTATAAATACCTCAAGGCTTTGAAAAACTTTTGTTTCTCAAATTGAAACAAAGAGACATGAAAACAATTTGTTGTTGGGCAGTAATTTAGCTTTTGCATCTGATCTTTACGGAATTGGTGGATGATAATAGAAACTAAATGTTGACGGTGGAATCAAAATGAACTGATGTGTTCTTCATAGAAACAACGTAGGAAGGACAATTATATTTGAGATTAATTAACAGTTGTGCCCTTTCAAGTCAAGAGATTCTTAATCTTACTTTTAATTTGTTAATAAAAGTAATCATTAAATTTACGTTAGTTACATCAAATAAAGGTGCGTCAACACTGTATCCCTATTTAGTAGTTTCCTCCCCCGTTTTTTCTGTAACTTTCCTTATGATAAAAAAAACCTTCTCTACTCAGTGTTAACTATCCTGAATGGTTGAATATCTTCAAAACAAATGGAGAGAAAAAAAAATGTAAGTTCTCTAAAATTTCGTCGCCGAAACGGATTCTAAAAATTACAGAAACAAATGTTTCGTTGAGATTTTGTTCTACGTTCAAGGGACATCTCTTTCTCAAGGGTCGTGGGGGGGGGTAAGAATAGGAACTTGTAGAAGCGTTTTCAAGGAGTAAGTAAAAATTCTCTCTTTACTTTTCTTCACTCATATTATGTATTATTATGCGAAACATTAACTCGACGGGTTTATAATCACCCTTGTCGTATACTCCCCTTCCAAGTCCCCGTAGTAAACATGATAAACCCGGTTCCTATCAATATAAAACTTCCTACATGCTATGAATACGAAACTCCAGTAGAACCACTACCCACTATAGGGTCGGTTTTATCATTTTTTGAGTTACAAAAAGTTCAACCCTTAATTTAGCTCTGAAAGAAACAAAGAGATAATGTTGCAGTAGCAGCAACATTAGTAGGTCTGGCTGGCTACCACCCCATTGTAGAGAGATGTTAAATTGCTCATTTAAAAGCTTTTGCTAATATCTTCGTGGTTTTTTATAAGTTCTATCTATACGTGACACTATTGTTGCAATAATAGGTGCAACCTAGTAAAGAGTGAATTTATAGCTCCCGGTAACCAAAAGTTGAAAAATCTGTTTAAAAGACTGGCTAATGAGAAAAAATTACATCTGACACTGTTCAGGAAATGATAACTACTATTATTTCAGTTAATCTTAAAAAGTAAAAGGTCATTGTGAAAAAAAACTCAGTAAACATTTAGAAATATAATGCTTAATCCTCTTCGATAAGCAAGCATTTATGGTTTATAAAAAGCAAGCTAAAAGGGAGAGATAGAAAAGAAAAAGCTATAAGAATGGAGAAAACGAAAATCCTAAAAGGAAAAGAAATAATTGCCTTGGAGCTGCTGTAACATTTAGTGCAAAAAAACTGGGATTACGAAAAGACAAAAATAGCATACTGAAACATGTAAAAAACGTATTGAAAAAGGGTGAGAAGAAAAATAGTTAGATCGCACATAATCAGGATGGTAGTGGTAGCGGCAACCTAGTAAGAGACGACCACATCACATAGCCAGAGGTACAAAAGCCCATTCACCTAAAATTCATGAACAGCATGAACAGCATTGAACAGCAAGGAAAATCTTTGACTACTTGAAAAGCAACGAAAGTGATTGCAACCACGCTATTTTGCATCGTACTGCCTTGTTTTTTCTGCTTTTTTTTCATTCTCCCAAGATAAACTCGGAACTGTAACATCAACGTAGCCAGTTTGTTAAACGTAGTTGAAAGTTCAGGAAATTAGGTCCTTTTAGGATGATAACCCTCTTAAAGCCCTCAGTGCAGGGTTTTTTTAAGCTATGCCATGGAGGCATATAAGGTTTATATAGAACGTGTTGTAAAAATTTCCAAAAGGGCTCATTTAATTGTAAATTGAAATTGCCTTTTTTCATAGGCAGCGCAATCGCGGTGCCTCAGTAAAGAACGAGGGTGGCATAAGTGTAAAATTTTTTTTTTTTTCCATACCAAGGTACTTCGTATCGAAGAATTTGTTCAAACTTCGAGATAAAGGGCTCATTTGTTTTGAAATTGGAATGGCTAGTGCCCTTTTTAATAGTCAAAAGTGATTGGAAGGCAGTCGACAACTCCTTCCACGACCACCATTTCTCAAAACATTCAAAATCAAATCAAAATTTTGAGATAGCCTTTTTGTTCAGCGTAGTTGATGGTGTGGGGGAGGACACACCCAAACACCCCCCAGGGCAAGGGCTGTAAGTTATGCAATTGGGGCATATAAGGTTTTTCATAGAAAAGCAGTGTCGCAGAAGCTCACACAAAGGCTCGTTCGATTGAAAAAAGGGCCAGTACCCTTTTTAATCAATAGTCGAAAGTAAATGGAGGGCAAGTAATCCCCTCTCGTCGCTCGCTCACCTTTTCCCCAGACAAATCTAGTCAAAATTTTAAGATAGTTATTTTGTTCAACGCAGTTAAAATTCCAAATTTGTATACAGGAGCTCCAAACTATCAGAGTGGGGTTCTTAGGTACGTTAAATCTGGTGGTCTGATTTTAATCAAGATTCCTTGAATTTTATGGGGTATGTCCCCTATATAAAAAATCAGACAGATTTTCTTAGGCTCGTTAACTTTATGTTGGTAACACTAAACTTTGATGAATCTTATTTATTTGGAATCAGTACAATAATTTGATTCTATTGGGTGTAATTATTAATATCAAGATTCCGTTTTTTAAGTTTCGGTTACTATCCAGCCGAGTCACTACTTACCTACAGTTCTTTTACCACGAGTTCTTTGATCTGTGGGGAAAAAAATAATGAAACGAATTATACATTTTATGCACTATTATGGGCATATAGATTTTAAATGGAAGCATAATCATCCTGGTGTTCTAATAAATATCCCTTTATACCTAGCTCCGATCCTTCAACTACACAATTTCAGAACTACACTATTAAAATAGCCTACTATTCCACAATACCAGAATCAAAAAACAGAAAAGCAATAAAATCAAAGTATACTTACTTTAAAACATTTCTCCCACCATTAATATGTTGCTGACTTTGCGGCTGTTCTTGAGATTGCTCCTGAGAAAGAAGAAGATGATATGAAATTCCGCTAATTTTGACCCTTTAATGCATTTGACGAAATATGGCCCACAACTTGTCTTCTCTGTAATTTTTCCTGACCACATTACTAGTAGATTGTAGCGTTATATTTCTATAGAGGCCTTAGGAGACTCTGAAGCGTATCAAGTTAAAGAACTTTATCTAGATCATCCCAACGACACTCTTTGAGGTTGAAAAAACTTTATATAGGTTATTCTCTATTGAGCTTGAACGAACGAACATTATCTAGGCTGTTTTCTAAGGCACTCTTGTGAACTGCTGCATAACCTCGCATATCGGTTATATTTTTAATGGTCCATAAAAAACTCATTATTATGGTCGTACCACGATGATTTGAGATGCATACTGGGACCAACAATTTTCTTCTGATTCTTTGAGCACGAGTCTCTTTCCCCCCCTCCTCAAGGGCCCGACCCCCAACATTTAGAAAAATCCCCTTTTTTACGTGTCTTAAAACGACATGAGATATACTTTAACAAAAAAAATTCTATTCGATATTTTCAAAATAAAAAATGAGAAAGATATAAATATGTGTTGGTAACGACTTTTACTTTTGGCAAAAGAGTGTTTGGTGTAGCACTTTTTTTCTGACTTAGAATTTTTTGGACTTGGAAAATTATTCAACTTTTTTTGACATAGTTTCTTTTCATCTCTTTTAAGTTCCACTTCTGTTCTGAATTTTAAAAGAAGAAAAAAAAAGTTCAACTTCTCTTCAGGATATTTCCATAGAAGTTAAAAATTCTAAGATAAAAAAACATCGTCTAAGCTAATACCAAAAATATCACAAAAAACGTCATGAATATGAAAAAATCATCAGCCTGTTAACTGTGACAAGGTAAACCTCGACGCAAAACTAAAAAAATATTCCAAGTCTTACACTACAACAAAAAAATTCTTAAATGAACTTGAAAACGTCAAAAGAATGTAACAATGACAAGTAAACCACGATACAACACCACAAAAATATCACAATCTTAGATTTTCAACCAATAATTTCAAAATAAACATTGAAAAATTAGAGAAAGTTACAGTGACAAGATAAACCACAATACGACACTATAAAAACATTCAAAGTCTCACATTTCAATGAAATAACTCAAAATGAGCTTTGAAACTCAATCAACAAATGTAACATTGACCAGTTGAACCGCCACACAATACTACGAAAAATTCCAAATCTTATATTTCAACAAAATTTTACAAAATAAACTTTGAAACATCAACAGAATCTAACAGTGACGAGGTAAAACACGACAAAACGCTATAAAAAAATATTCCAAGTCTTGCTTTTTTTAAACGGAAAAACTTCCAGAATGAAGTTTGAAACATCAACAGACTGTAATAGTGACAAGGTAAACTGCGACACAACACTACAAACATATGTTCCAAGTCTTAGAATTCAACGAATAAATTACAAAAGGAACTTTCAAACATCAACAGAATATAAGAGTGACAGTTTAAACCACAACACAACACTAAGAAAATATCCCAGGTCCTTAGATTCAACAAAAATTCCAAAATGAACTTTAAAAAACCAACAAAATGTAACAGTGATAAGGTAAACCACGATACATCACTACACAAAAATATTCTAAGTCTTTACATTACAACTATAAAATTCCAAAATGAACTTTGAAACAACAACAGAAAGTAACAGTGACAAGGTAAACCACGACAGAATGCTAAAAAAAATATTCCAAGTCTTACATTTCATTAAAAATTCCAAAATAAACGTTGACACCTCAACAGAATGTAAAAGTGACAAGATAAAGCACGAAACATTACTAAAAAATATTTCAAGTCTTACATTTAGAGGAAAAAATTCCAAAACAAACTTTGAAACATGTGATAAGGTAAACGACGACAAAACACAACAAAAATATAGAAAGTCTTACATTTCAATGAAAAATTCCGAAATGAAGTTTGAAACATCGACAGAATTTAACAATGACAAGGTAAACTAAGACACAACACTACAAAAATATCCCAAGTCTTACATTACAACGATAAAATTCAAAAATGAACTTTTAAACATCAACGGAATGTAACAGAGACACGGTAAACATTGACACAACACTCAAAAAAAATGCTCAAAGTTTACATTTTAATGAAAAAATTTCAAAAAATGAACTTCGAAACATCAACATAATGTAACTGTGAAAAACATTTGAAAATGACCACCAAATTAAGGGTTGACGGAATAGCGGCATAGATACAGAAAAATTTATAACACCACTTTCTTGTTTTAAAACAGGACGTGCGGTCGTGCATAAAATATATATACACCAGTTTTTGTGATAACAGTGCTCTCTCTCTAAATTAATTTGTATGATCTCTGGATTTTTGGATTGTTTTGGGAACTGTAAGTGTCTATGATTTGATTATTAGTTGTATTATGATGATCGTGCTTTTACTTTGTATACTTGTTTCCCTAAATGCATTATAAAAATTATTGTATTATACCAAACTTCTCTACAATCTCAATTTAGTCTTTCGATTAGCCTCAGTCACTACGCCCAAGAAGACTAGTCAGGACAAGGCCTATACGCACGCTACCAAAATTTACTTATCTTGGGGCCGTAATTATAACCCCTATATAGGACTTAAAAATATACCCACCCAAACCTACGATATACCAGCTTATGACAGCTGAAAGGGCAAATATAAGCTTAATTTACAACAGCCTTAACCTCACTTTACCACAACTTGTGGCTTACGGGTAAAAGGGTCGAGAAAACTAAACAAAATTTGTATATTGAAACAGAAATGACTTTTCCAGATGAAAAAATAGCTTCCCTATCAACGGTGCTTGAAATTGCCAAAATTATACCAAAATACATAGGAACTTTGGATGTCGATGATTTCATCGAAAAACTAACAATTTTTCTTTGAGTTAATTGAGACGCTTGACAATAAGGTCAAATAGCAATGCGTTGCAGCTAGATTAAAACGAATATCGATTGAACATTTTGAGTCAATTAAGAAAAAAGAGCCCCAAGGATATTAGTACTTAATAGTACCTTTTAAAACAAATTTCATAGAAACGAGTGATTCCAAGAGGCTACGAACAGGGGTAGGGACATTCAATGCCTCAACTAGTAATAGGGATGTGTGCAGACATAATTTCTTGGTCTGTATGCTTACAGTTAGAAAAAAGAAGAAGTGATGAGACTGTACAAAAAAGGTAAAATTACATGCTTTTACACAAGGGTTACCAAAAAAGCTGCGAAGGATAATATTATCACGGAAACCAGAAAATCTTAAGCAAGCTATAAACCTAGTAGAATCATAGGTAAAAATTGATAAAGTTATTTGATCAGATGTCAATAAACAGCACAGAAAACCAAGAAAAAGTAAAACTGTGGTATGGGGTTGTGGTATAGCGTAAACCAAAAAGGTGCATTTTCTTATTTTTTTCGATTTTCTAAAACTTTTTCCAAGTGTCTTAGAATGACATGAAACATACTTACAACATATACGATATTCACATTTAATATTTTCCAAATTCAAAATAAGAATGATATGGATATGTTAGTCGTGACTTTGACTATAAGAAAATAATGTTGATAGTAGCACCTTTTTGGACTGAATTTTGTTTGGAAAATTATTCAACTGTTTTTAGTCTTTTTTTGAAGTTCTAAAAAAATATTCCAACTCTTGCATTTCACTGAAAAAATTCCAAAACAAAACTTTCAAAAACACTAAGAAAATGTAAACAGTGACAATGTAAACCATGACAAACACACCACAAAATATTCAAGGTCCTACAATTCAAAGAATAAATTTCAAAATGAACTTTGAAAAATCAAACAAATGTAACAATGACAAGATAATTTATGACACAATTACTACAAAAATATTCTTACATTACATTACATTACAAAGTCTTACATTACAAAGTCTTACATTACAACGAAAAATTTCAAAATAACCTTGGAAACATCAACATCAACAGAATGTAACAGTGACAAGGTAAACCACGACACAACACTACGAAAAATCCCAAGTCTTAGATTTCAACCAAAAAATTCCAATTTGAATTTTTGAAAATCATTCCAACTCTTACATTTCAACAAAAAAAAATCCACAATGAACTTGGAAACATCAAGAGAATATAACAGTGATGAGGTTAACCACGAAACAACACTAAAAAAATATTTCAGGTCCTACAATAAAACTTGGAAATCAATTTCAAAATGAAATTTTAAAACATGAAAAGAATGTAACAATGACAAGGTAAACCACGACAAGTTTACTACAAACTATTTAAAATCTTACATCACAACGGAAAATTCCAAAATGAACTTTCAAACATCAAAAGAATAAACAGTGACTAGGTAAACCATGACACAAGCAAATTCAAATCACAAAAATATCCCAAGTCTTAGATTTACAATTCCAAAAATTTTTCAAAAATCAATTTTGAAAATTCAGCAAAATCGTAACGTAACAGTGACAAGGTCAAACTCGCAAAGGAAAGTACACGAACAACAAAAATTTCAATCCAAAACTATCATTATTCAAAAGTAAACTTTCAAACATCCAAAAGAATATAACAGTGACTTTCCAGACACAAGACCACAAAAATATCCCAAGTCTTAGATTTCAACCAAATTTCAAAATAACTTTGAAAATTCAGCAGAACGTAAACAGTGACAAGGTCAAACCGCGACACAACACTACAGAAAATTTTCCAAGTCTTATAATACAATGATAAAATTCCAAGATGAAGCTGAAAAACATTAACGGAATGTAACATTGACAAGGTAACCCAAGACACAACACTACAAAAATATTCCAAGTCTTATATTTCGATGAAAAATTCCAAAATGATCTTTGAATAATCAACAGAATGTCACAGTGACAAGATAAACCACGATAAAACACTATAAAAATATTTGAAGTCTTACATTTCAAGAAAAAAATTCTAAAATGAACTTTGAAACATCAATAAAAAAAATAACAGCGATAAGGTAAACCATAACATAATGCTACAAAAATATTCCAAGTCTTTATATTTCGATGAAAAATTCCAAAATGATCTTTAAAGAATCAACAGAATGTCACAGTGACAAGATAAACCACGATAAAACACTATAAAAATATTTGAAGTCTTACATTTCAAGAAAAAAAATTCTAAAATGAACTTTGAAACATCAATAAAAAAAATAACAGCGATAAGGTAAACCATAACACAAGGCTACAAAAATATTCCAAGTCTTATATTTCAACCCAAAAAAATGCAAACTGAACTCTGAAAAATCAACAGTCTTACATTTCGACGAAATAATTCCAAAATAAACTTTGAAACAGCAACAGAATGTGATAGTGATGAGGTAAAACGACGACACAACACTACAAAAATATTCCAAGTCGTACATTTCAACGAAAAAATTCAAAACTGAACTTTGAGACTCAACAGACTGTAACGGTTACAAGAGAAACCATGACACAACACTATTACAATATTCCAAGTCTTACAATTCAAATAATAATTTCCAAATGAACTTGAAACATTAACAGAAGTTAACAGTGACAAGGTTAAGCCATGAAAAAAACACTAAATAAATATTCTAAGTCTTACATTACATTGAAAAAACTCAAAAATGAACTTAGAAACATCAACAGAATATAACAGTGAAAAGTTTAAACCGTGATTTAACGCTATAAAATAATCCCAAGTGTTAGATTTCAACCCAAAAATTCCAAAATGTACTATAAAAATGAACAGAATGTAACAGTGATAAATTAAACCAGGATATGACACTACACGAATATTCCAAGTCTTACATTACAATGATAAAATTCCAAAATGAACTTGGAAACATAAACAGAATGCAAAAGTGCAAGGTAAACTATGACGCAAATCTTAAGAAAATATTCAAAATCTTACATTTCAATGAAAAATTCGAAAATAAACTTTGAAACATCAACAGAATGTAACAGCGAATATAACAGTGACAATGTAAACCACGAAAAAAACACTAAAATTTCAGATCTTAAATTTCAAGGAAAAAATTCCAAATTTAACTTTGAAACATAGAAGATAGAACGTAACATTGATAAGGTTATCCACGACATAATGCTACAAAAAAATTCCAAGTCTTATATTTAAATAAAAAAAATCCAAAAGGAACTCTGAAACATCAACAGAATGTAACAGTAACAGGGTAAACCACGAAACTTTTGGAATTTTTTTTCGTTGAAATGTAAGACTTGGAATATTTTTTTTTGTGTTTTGTCGTGGTTTACCTTGTCACTGTTACATTTTGTTGATGTTTCCAAGTTCATTCTGGAATTTTATCAATGTTATGTAAGACTTTGAATATAATTTAGTGTCATGTCTTGGTCTATCTTGTCACTTTTACATTCTGTTGGTTTTTTCAAAGTTCATTTTAGAATTTTTGGTCAAAATCTAAGACTTGGTATATTTTTGTATTGATTTTTCGTGGTTTACCTTGTCCCTGTTACATTGTTTTATGTTTCTAATTTTGAATTTTTCGTTTTGTAATGTAAGACTTGGAATATTTTGCGGTGGTGTCTCGTGGCTTACTTAGTCACTGGTACATTCTGCTGGTGTTTCAAAGTTAATTTTGAAATTTTTATTCGTTAAATTGCAGAAACTGAAACATTTTTTAGTATTTCATCGTGGTTCACCTTGTCACTGTTACATTCTCTTGAGGATTCCAAGTTTCATTTTGAAGTTTTTTTGTTAAATCTAAAAGTTGGAATATTTTTGGAACTTGAAAAAGAGATGAAAAAAGCAGTGAAAAAATTCCGAAAAAGTCAGTCCAAAAAACGTGCTACTACCAACGTTATTTTTCCAATATTTAAAGCCACGACTAACATATCTATATCATTCTTATTTTGAATTTGGAAAATATCAAATAATATTTTCTTATATTTTAAGTATTTTACTTTTCATTCTAAGACATAAAAAACTCACTCTCTTTGAAAGATGAAAAGTGCTCTAGGGAATGACCTTGATACGGCTCTCTGAACTTTATACGATTTCATTGGCCATTTTAGAAATGGATAATATATGCCAGGGGCTACTTACTCTTTTTGAAAAGGTTGTAGAGCTTCCATAGAAGTGTTACTTGTTTGTATATATATATATATATATATATATATATATATATATATAGAATATATATTATATATATATTTATATATATATATATATATATTATGTATATATATATATATATATATATATATATATATATATATATGTACATATATATATATAGATATATATATATATATATATATATATATAATATATATATTATATAGATATATATATATATATATATATATATATATATATATAGATATATATATATTATATATTATATATATATATATTTCTCTGTTTGTATGTTTGAATCTATTTGTTTGCATGTCTGGGTTGGTTTTTACAAGTCCAAGAATTTGTCTTTGTTGATTTGAATGTCTAAAGTGTCTGTCCTTTTTCTCTGTTTGTATGTCTGAATCTGTTTTGTTTGCGTGTCTGGGTTGATATTCGCAAGTCCAAGAATTTGTCTGTGTTGGTTTGAATGTCTAAAGTGTCTGTGTTTCTCTGTTTGTATGTCTGAATCTATTTGTTTGCATGTCTGGGTTGGTTTTGCAAGTCTAAGAATTTGTCTTTGTTGTTTTGAATGTCTAAAGTGCCTATCTTTATCTGTTTGTATGTCCTGAATATATTTGTTTGCATATCTGGTATGTCTTTTTCTCTGTTTGTATGTCTGAATATAATTGTTTGCATGTCTGGGTTGGTGTTTGCAAGTCTATTTCTATTTGTTTGTATGTCGGGATCTATTTGTTTTCATGTAGGGTTGGTGTTTACAAGTCCCACAATTTGTCTTTGCGGGTTTGAATGTCTAAAGTGTATGTCTTTCTCTGTTTGTACGCCTGAATCTATTTGTTTACATGTCTGAGTTGGTGTTTGCAAGTCTAAAAATTTGTCTTAGTTGGCTTGAATGTCTAAATTGGCCTGTCTTCCTCTGATTGTATGTCTTTATCTATTTATGTTTAAATTTCTGGGTTGATGTTTGCAAGTCCAAAAATTTTCCTTTGCTGGTTTGAGTGTCTAAAGTGTTTTTGCCTTTCTCTATTTGTATGCCTGAATCGATTTGTTTATATTTCTGAGTTGGTGTTTTGCAAGTCCAAGAATTTTTCTTTGTTGGTTTGAATGTCTAAATTGCCTGTCTTTTCTCTGTTTGTATGTCTGAATCTATTTGTTTGCATGTCTGGGTTTTGATGTTTTGCAACTCGAAGAATTTGTCTTTGTTGGTTTGAGTGCCGAAAAAGTTGTCTTTCTCTGTTTGTATGCCTGAATCTATTATTTATATGTCTGAGTTGGTGTTTGCGAGTCCAAAAATTTGTCTTGTTGGTTTGAATGTCTAAAGTATTAGTCTTCTCTGTTTGTATGCCTGAATCTATTTGTTTACATGTCTGAGTTGGTGTGTTTGCAAGTCCAAGTATTTGTCTTTGCTGGTTTGAATGTCTAAAATGCTTGTCTTTCTCTGTTTGTATGCCCGAATCTATTTGTTTACATGTCTGAATTGTAGTTTTCATATCGAAGCATTTGTCTTTGTAGGCTTGAATGTCTAAATTGCCTGTTCTTGTCTTTTGTTTGCTTTGTATGTACTGAATGCATTTCGTTGTTGTCTCTGTTTGATATAGCTTGACTTTGTTGGTTGAGTCTCTCGAAAAAAGTTTGTCTTTTCTCTAGTTTTATGCCTTGAATCTATTTGTTTTTCATGTTTCTGGGTGGTTTTTTTGTCAAGTCCATTTTTTTTGAATTTTCATTTTGTTGTTTGTTATTTCTTGTCTAAGAGGCCTATTGGTCTTTCTTTTCTGTTTTGTAGGATTGAATTTGTTTTGTTTTTTTTTGTTTGGTTGCATGTATTTCTGAAGTCGGTGTTTGAATGCCCTAAGAATTTTTTCTTTGTTTTGTTTGAATATCTTATTTGTGTTAATGTTGTCTTTAGTTTTCTTTGCATTGTCTTTTGTGAATGTCTAAATGCCTGTCTTTTCTGACTGAATCTTTTTGTTTTGCATTTGTTGTATTTGTTTATTTTTGAATACCTAAAGTGCATGTCTTTCTCTGTTTGTATGTCTTAATCTATTTGTTTACATGGCTGGGTTGGTGTTTGCAAGTCCATGAATTTTTCTTTGTTGGTTTGTATGTCTAAAAGGCCTGTCTCTTTCTCTATTTGTATGACTGAATCTTTTGTTTGCATGTCTGAATTTGGTGTTTGAAAGTCAAAGAATTTTTCTTTGTGGGTTTGAATGTCTAAAGTGTCTGCCTTTCGTTTGTTTGTATGTCTGGCTTGGTGTTTGCAAGTCCAAGAATTTGTCTTTGTTGGTTTGTATATCTAAAGTGCAAGTCTTTCTCTGTTTGTATGTCTGAATCTATTTGTTTGAATGTCTGGTTGTGTTTGCAAGTCCAAGAATTTGACTGTTTGTTGGTTTGTATGTCTAAAGTTTCATTCTTTCTCTGTTAGTATGTCTGAATCTATTTTTTTTGCTTGTCTGGATTGGTGTTTGCAAGTCCAAAAATTTGTATTTGCTGGTTTGAATGGCTAAATTGTATGTTTTTCTCTGTTTATACGTCTGAATCTATGGTGAATATATGAATATATGTCTGAATCTGGATTGGTGTTTGCAAGTCCAAAAATTTGTGTTTGTTTGTTTTGTGTCTGTAAAGAATGCCTGTCTTTCTGTGTTTGTGAGTCTGAATCTATTTGTTAGCAGGTCTGGTTTGGTGTTTGCAAGTCTAAGAATTCGTCTTTGGTGCTTTGAATGTCTAAAGTGTCTCTTTTTCTGTATGCATGAATCTATTTGTTTACATGTCTGAGTTGGTGTTTTCAATTCCAAGAATTTGAATGTCTAAATTGCGGTCTTTCTATGTTTTATATGTCTGAATTTATTTGTTTGTGTGTCTGGGTGTTTTTTTTGCAGGTCCAAAACTTTATCTTTTTTAGTTTGAGTGTCTAAAGTGTTTGTCTTTCTCTGTCTGTATGCCTGAATCGATTTGTTTTCATGTCTCTGTTTGTATGTCTGAATCTGTTCGTTTGTATGCTTGAGTTGGTGTTTGCCACCAAGTCCAAGAATTTGTCTTTGTGTGGTCTTTTTGAATGTCTAAACTGCATTTCTTTCTCTTTTTGTATGACTGAATCTTTTTGTTTGCATGTCTAGATTAGTGTTTGCAAGTCAAGAATTTGTCTTTGTGGTTTGAATGTCTAAAGTGTCTGTCTTTCTCTGTTTGTATGCCTGAATCTATTTGTTTGCATGTCTGGTTGGTGTTCGCAAGTCCAAGAATTCGTCTTTGGTTCTTTGTATGTCTGAATCTGTTTGTTTATATGTTTGAGTTAGTGTTTGCAAGTCCAAAATTTCGTCTTTGTTGGTTTTGAATGTCTAAAGTGGATGTCTTTCTCTTTCTTAATGACTGAATCTTTTTTGCTTGCATATCTATATTGGTGTTTTAAAGGCCAAGAATTTGTCTTTGTTGGTTTGAATGTCTAAAGTGTCTATCTTTTCTCTGTTTTTATGTCTGAACCATTTTTTTGCATGTCTGGGCCGGTGTTTGCAAGTCCAAGAATTTGTCTTTTTTGGTATGAATGTCTAAAAGTGCATGTCTTTCTCTCTTTGTATGTCTGAATTTATTTGTTTGCTTGTCTGGGATGGTGTTTGCAAGTCCAAGAATTTGGATTTGCTGGAATAGAATATCTAAAGTGTATGTCTTTCTCTGTTTGTATGTCTGGGTGTATTTGTTTTGCATGGCTGGGTTGGTGTTTGCAAGTCGATTAATTTGTCTTTGTTGGGTTTGAATGTCTAAAGTGTCTATATCTCTCTCTTTTTTTAGGACTGAATCTTTTTGTTTACATTTCTGGGTTTGGTGTTTGCAAGTCCATTAATTTTTCTTTGTTGGTTTGAATGTCTAAAGTATCAGTCTTTCTCAGTTTGTATGTCTGAATCTATTTGTTTGCATGGTTGGCTTGGTTTTGCAAGTCCAAGAATTTGTCTTTGTTGGTTTGTATATCTAAAGTGCATGTCCTTCAATGTTTTTATGTCTGAATCTATTTATTTACATGTCTGGGTTGGTGTATGCAAGTCCAAGAATTTGTCTTTGTTGGTTTGTATGTCTAAAGTGTCTATCTTTCTCTGTCTGTATATCCGAATCTATTTGTTTGTATGTCTCGGTTTGTGTTTGCTAGTCCAAAATTTGTCTTTACTGGTTTGAATGTCTAAAGTGTATATCTTTCTCTGTTGTTTGTCGGAATCTATTTGTTTTGCATGTCTGGATTGGTGTTTGCAAGTCCAAAAATTTTTCTTTCCTGGTTTGAATGTCTAAAGTGTCTGTCTTTCTCTGTTTGTATGACTGAATTTTGTTTTTGAACATGTCTGAGTTGGTGTTTGCAATTCCAAGAATTTGTCTTTGCTGGTTTGAATGCCAAATTTGCCTGTGTCTTTCTCTTTTTCTATGTCTGAATCTATTTGTTTGTGTGTCTGGGTTTGGTGTTTGCAGGTCCACGAATTTATCTTTATTAGTTTGAGTGTCTAAAGTGTTTGTCTTTCTCGGTTTGTATGTCTGAATCTGTTTGTTTGTATATTTGATTGGTGTTTGCAAGTCCAAAAATTTGTCTTTGTTAGTTTAAATGTCTAATGTGCTACTCTTTCTGTGTGTTTGTATGACTGAATCATTTTTTTTTGCATGTCTAGATTGGTTTTTGCAAGTCCAAGAAATTGTCTTTGTTCGTTTTGAATGTCTAAAGTGTCTGTTCTTTCTCTGTTTGTATGTCTGTAATCTGTTTGTTTGCATGTCCGGGTTGATGTTTGCAAGTCCAAGAATTTTCTGTGTTGGTTTGAATGTCTAAAGTGTCTGTGTTTCTCTGTTTGTAAGTCTGAATCTGTTTGTTTGCACGTCTGGGTTGGTGTTTGCAAGTCTAAGAATTTGTCTTTGTTGTTTTGAATGTCTAAAGTGCGTATCTTTATCGGTTTTGTATGTCTGAATCTATTTTGTTTGCATATCTGGTATGCCTTTTTCTCTGTTTGTATGTCTGAATATAATTGTTTTGCATGTCCGGTTGGTGTTTGCAAGTCTATTTCTATTTGTTTGTATGTCTGGATCTATTTGTTTTCATGTAGGGTTGGTGATTACAAGTCCCACAATTTGTCTTTGCGGGTTTGAATGTCTAAAGTGTATGTCTTTCTCTGTTTGTACGCCTGAATCTATTTGTTTACATGTCTGAGTTGGTGTTGCAAGTCCAAAAATTTGTCTTAGTTGGCTTGAATGTCTAAATTGCCTGTCTTCCTCTGATTATATGTCTTTATCTATTTGTTTGTATTTCTGGGTTGATGTTTGCAAGTCCAAAAATTTTCCTTTGATGGTCTGAATGTCTAAAGTGTTTGCCTTTCTCTATTTGTATACCTGAATTGATTTGTTTATATGTCAGAGTTGGTGTTTGCAAGTCCAAGAATTTGTCTTTGTTGGTTTGAATGTCTAAACTGCATTTCTTTCTCTTTTTTGTATGACTGAATCTTTTTGTTTGCATGTCTAGATTAGTGTTTGCAAGTCCAAGAATTTGGCTTTGCTGGTTTTGAATGTCTAAAGTGTCTATCTTTTCTCTGTTTTATGTCTGAACCTATTTGTTTGAATGTCTTGGCTGGTGTGTTTGCAAGTCCAAGAATTTGTCTTTTTGGTATGAATGTCTAAAGTGCATGTCTTTCTCTCTTTGTATGTCTGAATTTATTTGTTTGCTTGTCTGGGATGGTGTCTGCAAGTCCAAGAATTTGTCTTTGCTGGATAGAATATCTAAAGTGTATGTCTTTCTGTCTTTTTGTATGTCTGGGTGTATTTGTTTGCATGGCTGGGTTGGTGTTTGCAAGTCGATTAATTTGTCTTTGTTGGTTTGAATGTCTAAAGTGTCTATATCTCTCTCTTTTTATGACTGAATCTTTTTGTTTACATTTCTGGGTTTGGTGTTTGCAAGTCCATGAATTTTTCTTTGTTGGTTTGAATGTCTAAAGTGTCTGTCTTTTCTCAGTTTGTATGTCTGAATCTATTTGTTTGCATGGTTGGCTTGGTGTTTGCAAGTCCAAGAATTTGTCTTTGTTGGTTTGTATATCTAAAGTGCATGTCTTTCAATGTTTTTGTGTCTGAATCTATTTATTTACATGTCTGGGTTGGTGTATGCAGTCCAAGAATTTGTTTTTGTTTGGTTTGTATGTCTAAAGTGTCTGTCCTTTCTCTGTCTGTATATCCGAATCTATTTGTTTGTATGTCTCGGTTTGTGTTTGCTAGTCCAAAAATTTGTCTTTACTGGTTTGAATGTCTAAAGTGTATATCTTCCTCTGTTTGTTTGTCGGAATCTATTTGTTTGCATGTCTGGATTGGTGTTTGCAAGTCAAAAATTTTTCTTTGCTGGTTTGAATGTCTAAAAGTGTCTGTCTTTCTCTGTTTGTATGACTGAATTTTTGTTTTTTTGAACATGTCTGAGTTGGTGTTTGCAATTCCAAGAATTTGTCTTTGCTGGTTTGAATGTAAAATTTGCCCTGTCTTTCTCTTTTTCTATGTCTGAATCTATTTTTTTTGTGTGTCTGGGTTGGTGTTTGCAGGTCCACGAATTTATCTTTATTAGTTTGAGTGTCTAAAGTGTTTTTCTTTCTCGGTTTGTATGTCTGAATCTGTTTGTTTGTATATTTGATTGGTGTTTGCAAGTCCAAAAATTTGTCTTTGTTAGTTTGAATGTCTAATGTGCAACTCTTTTCTGTGTTTGTATGACTGAATCCTTTTTTTTTCCATGTCTAGATTGGTTTTTGCAAGTCCAAGAATTTGTCTTTGTTCGTTTGAATGTCTAAAGTGTCTGTCACTTTTCTCTGTTTGTATGTCTGAATCTGTTTGTTTGCATGTCCGGGTTGATGTTTGCAAGTCAAAGAATTTTTCTGTGTTGGTTTGAAGGTCTAAAGTGTCTGTGTTTCTCTGTTTGTAAGTCTGAATCTATTTGTTTTGCATGTCTGGGTTGGTGTTTTGCAAGTCTAAGAATTTGTCTTTGTTGTTTTGAATGTCTAAAGTGCGTATCTTTATCGGTCTGTATGTCTGAATCTATTTGTTTGCATATCTTGGTATGTCTTTTTCTCTGTTTGTCGTATGTCTGAACATAATTGTTTGCATGTCTGGGTTGGTGTTTGCAAGTCTATTTCTATTTGTGTTATATGTCTGGATCTATTTGTTTTCATGTACGGTTGGTGATTACAAGTCCCCACAATTTGTCTTTGCGGGTTTGAATGTCTAAAGTGTATGTCTTTCTCTGTTTGTACGCCTGAATCTATTTGTTTACATGTCTGAGTTGGTGTTTTGCAAGTCCAAAAATTTGTCTTAGTTGGCTTGAATGTCTAAATTGCCTGTCTTCCTCTGATTATATGTCTTTATCTATTTGTTTGTGTTTCTGGGTTGATGTTTGCAAGTCAAAAATTTTCATTTCCTGTTTGAATGTCTAAAGTGTTTGCCTTTCTCTATTTGTATACTGAATTGATTTGTTTTTATATGTCAGAGTTGGGTGTTTGCAAGTCCAAGAATTTGTCTTTGTTGGTTTGAATGTCTAAACTGCATTTCCTTCTCTGTTTGTATGACAGAATCTTTTTGTTTACATGTCTTTTCTTTTTGTCATTTGTTGTCTTTCTCTTTTTCTATGTCTGAACCTATTTGTTTGTGTGTCTGGGTTGGTGTTTGCAGGTCCACGAATTTATCTTTATTAGTTTGAGTGTCTAAAGTGTTTGTCTTTCTCGGTTTGTATGTCTGAATCTGTTTGTTTGTATATTTGAGTTGGGTGTTTGCAAGTCACGTGAAAAATTCGTCTTTGTTAGTTTGAATGTCTAATGTGCAATTCTTTCTGTGTTTGTATGACTGAATTTTTTTTTTTGCATGTCTATATTGGTTTTTGCAAGTCCAAGGATTTGTCTTTGTTCGTTTGTATGTCTAAAGTGTCTGTCTTTCTCTGTTTGTATGTCTGAATCTGTTTGTTTGCATGTCCGGGTTTGATATTTGCAAGTCCAAGAATTTGTCTGTGTTGGTTTGAATGTCTAAAGTGTCCTGAGTTTCTCTGTTTGTAAGTCTGAATCTGTTTGTTTGCATGTCTGGGTTGGTGTTTGCAAGTCTAAGAATTTGTCTTTGTGTTGTTTTGAATGTCTAAAGTGCCTATCTTTATCCGTTTGTATGTCTTAATCTATTGGTTTGCATATCTGGCATGTCTTTTTCTCTGTTTGTATGTCTGAATATAATTGTTTGCATGTCTGGGTTGGTGTTTGCAAGTCTATTTCTATTTGTTTGTATGTCTGGATCTATTTGTTTTCATGTAGGGTTGGTGATTACAAGTCCCACAATTTGTCTTTGCGGGTTTGAATGTCTAAAGTGTATGTCTTTCTCTGTTTGTACGCCTGAATCTATTTGTTTACATGTCTGAGTTTGTGTTTGCAAGTCCAAAAATTTGTCTTAGTTGGCTTGAATGTCTTAATCGCCTGTCTTCCTCTGATTATATGTCTTTATCTATTTGTTTGTATTTTTGGGTTGATTTTTGCAAGTCCAAAAATTTTCCTTTGCTGGTTTGAATATCTAAAGTGTTTGCCCTTCTCTATTTGTATACCTGAATCGATTTGTTTATATGTCTGAGTTGGTGTTTGCAAGTCCAAGAATTTGTCTTTGTTGGTTTGAATGTCTAAACTGCATTTTCTTTCTCTGTTTGTATGACTGAATCTTTTGTTTGCATGTCTAGATAGTGTTTGCAAGTCCAAGAATTTGTCTTTGTTGGTTTGAATGTCTAAAGTGTCTGTCTTTCTCTGTTTGTATGTCTGAAATATATTTGTTTGCATGTCTGGTTTGGTGTTTGCAAGTCCAAGAATTCGTCTTTGGTTCTTTGTATGTCCTCAATCTGAAAGTTTATATGTTTGAGTTAGTGTTTTGCAAGTCCAAAAATTTGTCTTTGTTGTTTTGAATGTCTAAAGTGGATGTCTTTCTCTTTCTTAATGACTGAATCTTTTTGCTTGCTTGTCTATATTGGTGTTTTCAAGTCCAAGAATTTGTCTTTGTTGGTTTGAATGTCTAAAGTGTCTGTCTTTCTCTGTTTTTATGTCTGAACCTATTTGTTTGCATGTCTGGGCTGGTGTTTGAAAGTCCAGGAAGAAAGAATTTGTCGCTTTTTTGGTATGTATGTCCAAAAATTTTCCTTCGCTGGTTTGAATGTCTAAAGTGTTTGCCTTTCTCTATTTGTATACCTGAATCGATTTGTTTATTTGTCTGAGTTGGTGTTTGCAAGTCCAAGAATTTTTCTTTGTTGGTTTGAATGTCTAAATTGCCTGTCTTTTCTCTGTTTGTGTGTCCTGAATCTATTTGTTTGCATGTTGGGTTGATGTTTGCAACTCGAAGAATTTGTCTTTGTTGGGGTTGAGTACCTAAAATGTTTATCTTTCTCTGTTTGTATGCCTGAATCTATTTATTTACATGTCTAAGTTGGTGTTTGCGAGTCCAAAAATTTGTCTTTGTTGGTTTGAATGACTAAAGTATTAGTCTTTCTCTGTTTGTATGCCTGAATCTACTTGTTTGCATGTCTGGGTTGGTGTTTGTAAGTCCAAGAATTTGTCTTTGTTGTTTTGAATGTCTAAAATGCCTCTTTTTCTCTGTTTGCATGTCTGTGAATCTATTTGTTAGCATGTCTGGGTTGATTTTTACAAGTCGAAGAATTTGTCTTTGTTGATTTGAATGTCTAAAAGTAGCATTTCTTTCTGTTTGTATGTATTCTCTGTTTGTATGACTGAATCTTTTTTTTTGCACGTCTAGATTAGTGTTTGCAAGTTCAAAAATTTGTCTTTGTTGGTTTGAATGTCTAAAGTGTCTGTCTTTCTCTGTTTGTGTATCTGAATCTATTTGTTTGCATGTCTGGTTCTGTATTTGCAAGTCCAAGAATTCGTCTTTGGTTCTTTGTATGTCTGAATCTGTTTGTTTGTATGTTTGAGTTAGTGTTTGCAAGTCCAAAAATTTGTCTTTGTTGGTTTGAATGTCTAAAGTGTCTCTTTCTCTTTTTTAATGACTGAATCTTTTTGCTTGCATGTCTATATATTGGTGTTTGCAAGTCCAAGAATTTGTCTTTGGTGGTTTAAATGTCTAAACTGTCTGTCTTTCTCTGTTTTATGTCTGAATCTATTTGTTTGCTTGTTTTGGCTGGTATTTGAAAGTCCAAGAATTTGTCTTTTATGTATGTATGTATGTCTAAGTGCATGTCTTTCTCTCTTTGTATGTCAGAATTTATTTGTTTGCTTGTGTGGGTTGGTGCTTGCAAGTCAAGAATTTGGCTTTGCTGGATAGAATGTCTAAAGTGCATGTCTTTCTCTTTTTGGTATATCTTGATGTATCTGTTTGCATGGCTGGGTTGGTGTTTGCAAGTCGATTAATTTGTCTTTGTTGGTTTGAATGTCTAAAGTGTCTATATCTCTCTCTTTTTATGACTGAATCTTTTTGTCTGCATTTCTGGGTTTGGTGTTTTGTAAGTCCATGAATTTTTCTTTTGTTTGGTTTGAATGTCTAAAGTGTCCGTCTTTCTCAGTTTGTATGTCTGAATCTATTTGTATGCATGGTTGGCTTGGTGTTTGCAAGTCCAAGAATTTGTCTTTGTTGGGTTTTATATCTAAAAGTGCATGTCTTCCCTTTCACTGTTTTTTATGTCTGAATCTATTTTTTTTAACATGTCTGGGTTGGTGTTTGCAAGTCCAAGAATTGTCTTTGGTTGGTTTGTATGTCTAAAGTGTCTGTCTTTTGTCTGTATATCCGAATCTATTTGTTTTGTATGTCTCGGTTTGTGTTTTGCTAGTCCAAAAATTTGTAACTTTGCTGGTTTTGAATGTCTAAAGTGTATGTCTTTCTCTGTTTGTTTGTCGGAATCTAGCTATTTGTTTGCATGTCTGGGTTGGTGTTTGCAAAGTCCCCAAAATTTTTCTTTACTGGTTTTAATGTCTAAAGTGTCTCTCTTTCTCTGTTTTTTATGACTGAATTTCGTTTTTGAACATGTCTGAGTGGTGTTTTGCAATTCCAAGAATTTGTCTTTGCTGGTTTGAATGTCAAAATTGCCAGACACTATAGACACTGACAGACACCAATATAGACATTGAAAAACCAACAAAGGGACAAATTCTTGGACTTGCTTGCAAACACCAGCCCAGACATGCAAACAAATAGATTTAGACATACAAAACAGAGAAAGATATGTCACTTTAGACATTCAAACGAACAAAAACAAATTCTTTGACTTGCAAAAACCAACCCAGACATGCAAAGAAAATAGATTCAGTCATACAAACAGAGAATGACAGACAGTTTAGACATTCAAATCATCAAAGACAATTTCTTGGACTTGCAAAAAGCAAACCCAGAGATGTAAACAACAAGATTCAAATATTCAAACAGAGAAAGACAGGCACTTTAGACATTCAAATCCACAAAGAACAAAAATTTTTTGGACTTGGACAACACCCACCCAGACATGCAAACAAATAGATGCAGACAGATAAACAAAGAAACACAGGAACTTTAGACATTCAAACTACCAAAGAAAAATTCCTGGACTTGCAAACACTAACCCAGACATGCAAACAAGTAGATTCAGACATAGAAACAGAAAGACAGACACATTAGACATTTAAACCAACAATGACAAGTTCCGGGGCTTACAAACATCAGCCCAGACACGCAAACAAATAGATCCACGCATACAAACAGTGAAAGACAGGCACTTTAGGAATCCATCAACAAAAACAAATTCTTGGACTTGCAAACACCAGCCCACATATGCAAACAAATAGAATCAGACATACAAGTAGAGTAAGACAAACCCTTTAGACATTCAATCCAACAAAGATAAATTCTTGGACTTGCAAACACCAAACCCGACATGCAATCAAATACATCCAGACATACAAACAGAGAAAGTAATGCAGTTTAAACATTCAATCCAGCAAAACCAAATTCTTGGACTTGCGAAAACCAACCCAGACAAGCAAACAAATAAATTCAGACATACAAACAGAGAAATATATACACTTTAGACATTCAAACCAACAAAGACAAATTCTTGGACTGGTAAACACCAACTCAGACATTGTAAATAAATAGATTCAGGCATACAAACAGAGAAAGACAGACACTCTAGACATTCAAACCAGCAAAGACAAATTTTTGGAATTCCAACACACCAACCCGGACATACAAACAAATAGATTGAGACACACAAAACAGAGTAAGACATACACTTTAGACATTCAAACAAACAAAGACAAATTCTTGGACTTTCAAACACCAACCAAGACGTACATACAAAAAGATTCAGACATACAAACAGAGAAAGACAGACGCTTTAAACATTAAACCACAAAGACAAATTCTGGACTTGCAAATACCAACCCAGACATGCAAACAAATAGATTCAAACATACAAACAGAGAAAGACAGGCACTTTAGACATACAAATCGATAGAGACAAATTCTTGGACTTCAAAACACCAAACCAGACATGCAAAACAAATAGATTCAAGACATACAAACAGAGAAAGACAGACACTTTCAGACATTCAAAGCGACCAAATACAAATTCTTGGACTTGCAAATACCAAACCAGAAATGCAAACAAATAGATTCAGACATACAAAACAGAGAAAGCCATGCACTTTAGACATCCAAACCAACAAAGACAAATTCTTGGACTTGCAAACACCAAACCAGACATGCAAACAAATAGATTCAGACATACAAACATAGAAAGACAGGCACTTTAGACATTCAAACCAGCAAAGACAAATTTTTTGGACTTTCAAACACCAGACATACAAACAAATAGATTCGGACATAAAAACAGAGAAAGACAGACACTTTAGACATTCAAACCAACAAAAACAAATTCTTGGACTTGCAAACACCAACTCAGACATGCAAACAATTAAATTCAGACATGCAAAAAAAGAAAGACAGACACGTTAGACAAATTCTTGGACTTGCAAAAACCAACCCAGACATGCAAACAAATAGATTCAGACAATTAAACAGAAAAGATAGGCACTATAGAAATTCAAACCAACAAAGACAGATTCTTGGACTTGTAAACAGCAACCCAGAAATGCAAACAAATAGATTCAGACATACAAACAGAGAAACACAGACACTTTAGACATTCAAGCCCAACACAGAAAAATTCTTGGATTTGCAAACATCAACCCAGCCATGCAAGCCATTATATTCAGACATACAAACTAAGAAAGACAGACACTTTAGACATTTCAAATCAAGAAGACAAATTCTTTGACTAGCAAAAACCAACCCAGACATGCAAGCAAATAGATTAAGACATACAAAACAAAGAAAGACTGGAACTTTTGACATTCAAATCAACAAAGATAAAATTCTTGGACTTGCAAACAACAAACAAGACATGCAAACAAATAGATTAAGACATTCAAACAGCAAAAGACAGACACTTTAGGCATTCAAACCACCAAAAAACAAATTCCTGGACTTGCAAACACATTAAAAGCACCAAAGACGAATTCTTGGACTTGCAAACATCAACCCAGACATACAAACAAATAGATTCAGACATACAATCAGAGGAAGACAGACAATTTAGACATTCAAGCCAACAAAGACAAATTCTTGGACTTTGCAAACACCAACTCAGACATGTAAACAAATCGATTCAGGCATACAAACAGAGAAAGACAAACACTTTAGACATTCAAACCAGAAAGAAAAATTTTTGGACTTGCAAACATCAACCCAGACATAAAACAAATAGATTCAGACATACAATCAGAGGAAGACAGGCAATTTAATTTTCTTTTAGACATAGAAAACAACGAAGACAAATTCTTGGACTGGTAAACAACAACTCAGACATGTAAACAAATAGATTCAGGCTTACAAACAGAGAAAGACAGACAGTTTAGACATTCAACCAGAAAGACAAAATTTTTGGAATTCCAAACACCAACCCAGATATACAAACAAAATAGATTCAGACACAAAAACAGAGAATAACAGACAATTTTAGACATTGAAACCAACAAAGAGAAATTCTTGGACTTGCAAACACCAAGCCAGACATACAAACAATTAGATTCAGATATACAACCGAGAAAGACAGACACTTTAGACATACAAACTAACAAAGACAAATTCTTGGACTTGCAAACACCAAGCCAGACATACAAACAAATAGATGCAGACATAAAAACAGAGAAAGACAGACACTTTAGAGATTCTAACCAACAAAGATAAATTCTTGGACTTCCAAACACCAAACCCGGAAATGTAAACAAAAAAATTCAGTCTTACAAACAGAGAAAGACAGGCACTTTAGACTATCAAACCAACAAAGACCAAATTCATGACTTGCAAACACCATCTCAGACATGTAAACAAATAGATTCAGACATAAAAACCGAGAAAGACATGCAATTTAGGTATTCAAATCAACAGAGACATATTCTGGGACTTGCAAACACCAACCCAAACATGCAAAAACTAGATTCAGACATGCAAACAGAGAAAGACAGGCAATTTAGACATTCAAACCAACAAAGACAAATTCTTCGAGTTGTAACATCAACCCAGACATATAAACAAATAGGTTCAGACATACAAACAGAGAAAAGACAGGCAATTTAGACATTCAAACCAACAAAGACCAAAATCTTAGACTTGCAAACACCAACTCAGACATGTAAACAAATAGATTCAGGCATACAAACAGAGAAAGACAAGCACTTTAGACATTCAAACCAGCAAAGACAAATTTTTGGACTTACAAGAACCAACCCGACATACAAACAAATAGATTCAGACATAACAGAGAAAAGACGGGCAATTTAGAAATTCAAACCACAAATACAAATTTTTGGAATAACAAGCACCAACTCAGACATGTAAACAAATAAAATCAGGCATACAAACAGAGAAAGACATACACTTTAGACATTCAAACCAGCAAAGACAAACTCTCGGACTTGCAAACACCAACCCAAACATGCAAAAACTAGATTCAGACATGCAAACAGAGAAAGACAGGCAATTTAGACATTCAAACCAACAAAGACAAATTCTTCGAGTTGTAAACATCAACCCCGACATATAAACAAATAGGTTCAGACATACAAACAGAGAAAAGACAGGCAATTTAGACATTCAAACCACAAAGACAAATTCTTGGACTTACAAACACCAACTCAGATATGTAAACAAATAGATTCAGGCATACAAAACATAGAAGGACAAACACTCTAGACATTCAAACCTGCAAAGACAAATTTTTTGGACTTGCAAACACCAACCCAGACATATATACAAATAGATTCAGACACACAAACAGAGAAAGTCAGGTCAGTTTAGAAATTCAAACCAACAAAGACAGACAATTTTTGGAATAGCAAACACCAACTCAGACATATAAACAAATAAATTCAGGCATACAAGCAGAGAAAGACATACACTTTAGCCATTCAAAACCAGCAAAGACAAATTTTTGGACTTGCAAACCCCAGCCCAGACATACATACAAATAGATTCAGATATACAAACAGAGAAAGACAGACACTTAAGACATTCAAACCAACAAAGACAAATTCTTGGACTTGCAAACGTCAATCCAGACATGCAAACATATAGATTCAGACATACAAACATAGAAAGACGGACACTTTTAGACATTCAAACCAACAAAGACAAATTCTGGGATTTGCAAACATCAAACCCAGCCATGCAAGCCATTATATTCAGACATACAAAACTGAGAAGAAGACAGACACTTTAGACATTCAAATCAACAAAGACAAATTCTTTGACTTGCAAAAACCAACCCAGACATGCAAGCAAATAGATTAAGACATACAAACAAAGAAAAGACTGGCACTTTTGACATTACAATCAACAAAGATAAATTTCTTGGACTTGCAAACACCAAACCAGAACATGCAAGCAAATAGATTAAGACATACAAACAGCAAAGACAGACACTTTAGACATTCAAACTAACAAAAACAAATTCCTGGACTTGCAAACACCAATCTTTGACATTCAAACAAATAGATTCAGACATAAAAACAAAGAAAGACAGGCACTTTAGACATAAAAACCAAAAAAAGACAAATTCTTGGACTTCAACACCAAACTAGACATGCAAACAAATATTTTCAAACATACAAGCAGAGAAAGAACTGGACTTTAGACATACAAACCACAAAACACAATTATTGGACTTGCAAACATCAAACCACACATGCAAACAAATAGATTCAGACACACAAAAAAAGAAAGACAGACACTTTAGACATTCAAAGCACCAAAAAGACGAATTTTGGACTTGCAAACACCACAAACAAGACATTCAAACAAATGGATTCAGACATACAAACAGAGAAAGAACTGCATTTTAGACACACAAACCAACAAAGACAAATTCTTGGACTTGCAAATACCAACCAGACATGCAAACAAAAAACTAGATTCAGACATGCAAGCAGAGAAAGACAGGCAATTTAGACATTCAAACAACACAAAGACAAATTCTTCGAGTTTGTAAACATCAACCCAGACATATAAACAAATAGGTTCAGACATACAAACAGAGAAAAGACAGGCAATTTAGACATTCAAACCAACAAAGAAAAAATCTTAGACTTGCAAACACCACTCAGACATGTAAACAAATAGATTCACAGGCATTACAAACAGAGAAAGACAAGCACTTTAGACATTCAAACCAGCAAAGACAAATTTTGCACTTACAAGAACCAACCCAGACATGCAAAACCAAATAGATTCAGACATAACAGAGAAAAGACGGGCAATTTAGAAATTCAAACCAACAAAGACAAATTTTTGAATAACAAGCACCAACTCAGACCATGTAAACAAATAAAATCAGGCATACAACAGAGAAAGACATACACTTTAGACATTCAAACCAGCAAAGACAAACTCTCGGACTTGCAAACACCAACCCAAACATGCAAAACTAGATTCAGACATGCAAACAGAGAAAGACAGGCAATTTAGACATTCAAACCAACAAAGACAAATTCTTCGAGTTGTAAACATCAACCCCGACATATAAACAAATAGGTTCAGACATACAAACAGAGAAAAGACAGGCAATTTAGACATTCAAACCAACAAGACAAATTCTTGGACATTACAAACACCAACTCAGATATGTAAACAAATAGATTTCAGGCATACAACATAGAAGGACAAACACTCTAGACATTCAAACCTGCAAAGACAAATTTTTTGGACTTGCAAACACCAACCCAGACATATATACAAATAGATTCAGACACACAAACAGAGAAAGACAGGCAATTTAGAAATTCAAACCAACAAAGACAAATTTTTGGAATAGCAAACACCAAACTCAGACATATAAACAAATAAATTCAGGCTGCATACAGACAGAGAAGACATACACTTTAGCCATTCAAACCAGCAAAGACAAATTTTTTGGACTTGCAAACCCAAGCCCAGACATACATACAAATAGATTCAGATATACAAACAGAGAAAGACAGACACTTAAGACATTCAAACCAACAAGACAAATTCTTGGACTTGCAAACGTCAATCCAGACATGCAAACATATAGATTCAGACATACAAACATAGAAAGACGGACACTTTAGACATTCAAACCAACAAAGACAAATTCTTGGATTTGCAAACATCAATCCAGCCATGCAAGCCATTATATTCAGACGATACAAACTGAGAAAAGACAGACACTTTAGACATTCAAATCAACAAGACAAATTCTTTGACTTGCAAAAAACCAACCCAGACATGCACAGCAAATAGATTAAGACATACAGACAAAGAAAGACTGGCACTTTTGACATTACAATCAACAAAGATAAATTCTTGGACTTGCAAACACCCCAAACCAGACATGCAAGCAAATAGATTAAGACATACAACAGCAAAAGACAGACACTTTAGACATTCAAACTAACAAAAACGAATTCCTGGACTTGCAAACACCAATCTTTACATTCAAAACAAATAGATTCCAGACATAAAACAAAGAAAGACAGGCACTTTAGACATAAACCCAATAAAGACAAATTCTTGGACTTCAAACACCAACTAGACATGCAAACAAATATTTTCAGACATACAAGCAGAGAAAGAACTGGACTTTAGACATACAAACCAACAAAAAACAAATTATTGGACTTGCAAACACCAAACCACACATGCAAACAAATAGATTCAGACACACAAAAAAAGAAATACAGACACTTTAGACATTAAAAGCACCAAAGACGAATGCTTGGACTTGCAAACACCAAACCTGACATTCAAACAAATGGATTCAGACATACAAACAGAGAAAGAACTGCATTTTAGACATACAAACCAACAAAGACAAATTCTTGGACTTGCAAACACCAACCCAGACATGCAAACAAATAGATTGATTCAGACATACAAAAAGAGAAAGACAGGTACTTTAGACATACAAACCAACAAAGACAAATTCTTGGACTTGCAAACACCAAACCAGACATGCAAACAAATAGATTCGGACATACAAACAGAGAAAGACAGACACTTTACACATTCAAAGCACCAAAGACGAATTCTTGGACTTGCAAACAACAAACCAGACATGCAAACAAATAGATTCAGACACACAAACAGAGAACGACAGGCACTTTAGACATACAAACCAACAAAGACAAATTCTTGGACTTGCAAACACCAACCCAGACATGCAAACAAATAGATTCAGACACACAAACAGATGGGCCCTTCGGGGAAATTGGGGGGTGTTTGGGGGTTCGGGGGGCATTGCGGGGCCCGGGGGGTCTTTTGGGACCCGGGGCCTTTAGGGGTCTGGGTGGGCCTTTTGGGCAAAAGTAGCCCTTTGGGTGAGGGGGACCTTTTGGGGCCCCGGGAGGAGTAGGGCCCTTTGGGTCCCGGGAGCAGTCCTTTGGGATTGGGGTAGGGGACCTCACAACACTGTTCAAATAGAACTTAAGTATTATAACGACCGCAGAGTTTCACCCCAAATCATCTTCTAAATCATCTTCTAAAATCTCTCAAACTGTTTCACCCATTTCATCTTCTAAAATGTCTGAAACTGTTTCGCCTAAATCATCTTCTTAAATGTCTCAAATGGTTTCGCCCAAATAATCCCTAAACGTAATTTCAGCGTATTACTTTTGTTTTGGCATTCCTGAGCTGTCACATTTGAAATTCCCAGGAAAAAATTCCTTTGTTAATCTCTTCATCTCTAAGGTGTTCTTGGTTACTCTATTAAGGCTTGGATAGAATATTAACTTATCACTAAGCCTAAAGATCTGAGAAGCCATATTTATAAATAGAATATCAATTTATCTCTGTCACTAAAGACCTGATATCTCTCAGAACTAATGATCAAAGAAGCCATAATGTTTCTTAATTCCCCTTTTGTGGATCAATAATTCACCGTCTTTGCTTATATAAACCAATTTCTCAGAAATCCGGTTCCCCTTGAGTCGATCAATACATTGTTCCAGTTAGAACTCTATGCGCATGTGCAAACTTCGTCCTGGAGTCATTGCACCTAGAAACAACAAATAAATCGACCTTGAAAAAGGGGGCGTTGACCCCATTAGACTCGATCAATAATCCTTGAATAAATTATAGCCTGTCAGCGTTATACTCAATTATAGATGGCAGCACATGTGTTTGTCCGGAAGATATTATGCCCTCCCTACTAATGACTAAGAATAACACGACTGTTACTACTCTGGTGGCTGCTAGAATGAATACTCACTCGACTGCTTCTACCGCGACTATGGCTACCGTAGCTTACTAAATACTTCGTGCGAGAATATCCGTGTCGTTTTTATCAGCTTAATAATTACCTGGAGGATGACTCTACACAGCAATTCAAATAATTTATTTTTTGGCTTACTTTTCATTTTGAGTCCATTACTATATTCACTCCATTACTGAGTCCATTACTGTATTATATCCCTATTGAGCATTGTAATTAATTAGAAGTTAAGGTAAAGGATTTAAATTTATCATCGGAAATTCTCAGTGCAGTTTACTTAGGCATATGTTACTGGGGAATTAATTGACAATTTTGGTTCACCGTCGACTTTACTATCTCTATGTGTATCCTTAGATCTGGACTTATTCTCAGGCCAAAACGATCACTGATATGCATAAATTTCTAAAAACAAAAGCATCACTTTACATAAATAGTATTAAATAATAAATATTTTAGTATATTTATTAGAGTTTCATGACCTTCAATTACAGCTCAGACAGACAATATTTAAACTTATAAACACAGAATAAATCGCAATTCTTCATAAAGTGCTGCCATCATCCGAAATTTAAGGAGCCAAAAATTCTATGGCACGCAATAGCGGCGTCAAATATTTTTTTTTATATATAATGACAAGAGGAAGTAAATAGCCCATGCATTGCTCAAGGTGTTGCACAAAGATACACTAATTATAGGTTTAGAAGTAATACGTCTTCATAAAGTGGTTGATGGTAAGATGATTTTGATTGGGGTGATAGGTTCTTTATCACCTAAATAATTTTGTTGCCGGAGGTCAAGATAGATATAATATTGGTAACATTGGCTCCAGTCTCTCATCTAAACTAATGATCGATATGCCACATGGAATGTACCCCCTATTTTTCCAGTTCAAGTGTTTTGAAGACTGTCTAAATTGTAATGTCCAATTCTTACCTCTTCATTTGATTGGAAGACATCGGAAGCAGTCCTGGCTCGTTCACACTTTTCCATTGTATGTTTTAATGCCATTTCTATTTTTTGCAAGTCACCAAGAATGGCTCTGAAAATAATATTGTTTAACAAGTTAGAACAAATATTACTGGTTTAAAAACTCTAAATCCATTGTTTTCATCTTTGTTAGAAAAAAATACGGGGAGAAGCAAGTCCATCACGCAAAAGCTTTTTTGTACATCAAGTGAGTGGAAATTGTGCATTCTTATGAAGTTTCTCATATTTTGAAAAGGAAGAGACTTAAAGCTCGAAGCCTTGTCTAGGTAGGAAGAGCCAGCGCACGAAAACTCTAGTTTCTTTCCAAAGGCCACGGTTTCAAGTCTAAGCCTTAGGAAAGGAGGACATCCGAAGATTTTTATTACATACACTAGTTTTGGACTTCAAAAAGAGGATACTTATAGTCCAAAAACGTCTGAAATTTAGATATTTTACAGCTTATCTGGAAAAATTTATGATGAAAAGGCGGAATGATCATAGTAGAAGAAGTTTCATTTTTACAAATTGTGTAATTAGGACAATCTAAACTATGTCAAAAGAAGGGTGATTTATTTTTGTGCAGGAATAGGCGTAACTACGGTTAGGTTTTTTTTATCCTTTCGCTCCTTAGTTTTGACGAACCATATCGCTAATATTGACATAGGAAAAGAATTTTGTGAGTGTCTTGTTTTTTTAAGTTAATCTCCTTTGCTCATCTTCTTTTGTCGTACAATTGTTTATAAACAAACTAATACAATAAGCAATAATCTAAAACATGTCTTAATGAACCTATCTTTGATATTATCATAAGAAAAGTCTGTTTGGAATGCCTTAATTTTTTAAATTAATTTCTGTTACTCATCTTGTTTTTTCAAGCAATGGGTTAGAGACTAATTAATACGAAGAGGAATAAGCTAAAACAACACCACACAGTTTCTTCCTGCAAACTCGGAAGATTTTTCAACTGTAAACAAGACTGTAGAACAATAAATCATCTAACTCTAGATTAATAGTAACATGAGGAAAATAACCAATCCAAAATTCTAGTTTTTTTTCTGAAAGCAAAGTGTAGTTTAAAAGACATCTGTTTTGAAGCTTCCTGTTTATAAATCAAAAACAACATATTCTTTATAATAGCTGATGAAACGATACGTTTTTCAACAAATGTATTCTATTCAGAGTCTTTTCATATCTCTATATGATTTGGATATCAAATTAAATGGCTTAGCAATGAGTGCACTAGTATAGAGCTGTTTTCAGCAATGCTAGTAGAGTTACTCATACAAGAGTAACTCATTTTTTATATATTTATATAAGAGTAACAAGAGTAACTCATATATATATATACATATATATATATATATATATATATATATATATATATATATACATATATATATATATATATATATATATATATATATATATATATATATATATATATATATATATATATATATATATATATATATATATATATATATATATATATATATATATATATATATATATATATATATATATATATATATATATATATATATATATATATATATATATATATATATATTATATATATATATATATATATATATATATATATATATATATATATATATATATATATATATATATATATATATATATATTATATATATATATATATATATATATATATATATATATAGTACCCATAACAGTTTTCATCAAGTTTTTGGTGAAAACTTCTAAATTTTCGGTAACTTCAGCTTTGATATTTATGTTCCATGGGCAATGTTTTAGTTTGCTATTGTTCGGCAGCCCGACGATTAATATTTGTAGTATTTGTTGATGTATCAAACTACATTTTTGAAATTCGTTTTCTTTCTTTTTCCTTATTGAGAAATACATCAGCAATTGGTTGAAATCAGTTGAAAAAGAACATTTCCTGTTTTTAAGAATGTTAAACTGACTTTTTAGAGAAAATTTCTAACTAATATCATAATAAAAGCAGGTAAAATAATAGGCTAATTATTTAAGACAGTTATTAATTATTTATTAAAGCCTTAAATGAATGTTTCGACTGTTTATCCAAGAGGTGTCCTTGGATAAAAACTTGTATAAATTGAATAGGACTTCCAATAAAATGCAATGTTTAGACTTTAGACAATCTTTAGACACTCGAAGAAGCATTACGTCACCGAAGTTCAACCTGGACTTTTTTTTTGCGAAGGGCGCTTCTCTGTCCAGAGATGAATTGCAAAAATGAGATACTTTGTCTTCCTTTTAGTTTTAAATGGACAGAAGAATTTAGTAACTGTATTACTGGAAAAATCTGTCAGTGGACGGCTTCCTAACACTAAGTGGTAATATATACCTATGTAATGCTTGTTAAATGCTCAAACTACATTTACAGTTAGAAAGAAAATATCGACATAAATTTTTCATATTACTTGCTTCCCTTGGACATCTATTTATTTAATAATTTAATATCACAAAAGAATTTTCTATATTTTTGCCTTTTTAGTTTTTTGCGAATTTTACCTAAGATTTGACAAGGGACTCAACATCCAATAATCGAAGAAAAAAAACGAAAAAACGAAACGAAAAAACACTTCAACAAACGCAACTTACTCAACTTTGGAATTCATTTCTTCAACTGAAGCGATTCTTACGTCTTTAGCTTCTATGACATCTTTCAGTTCTTGAATTTCCATGTTCTTTTGTAGTATTCGCTCCTACAAACGGCACAATATAAAGTCCTTTTTTGTAATGCAGAAGAGAAAGAGAATTATATTGTATTAAAAGAAAGAGATAAGATTAATAAAGTAAAACACACAATAGGCTGAAAAAGCCTAAGGTTGCTGAAGGAGTCTATCGTTACAGGATAATTCCACCTAAGATTTGACAAGGGACTCAACATCCAATAATCGAAGAAAAAAAACGAAAAAAGTAATAAATCAAAATATTTTGTAACCAAGAAGCATAATAAAAGCCCTTATAATCTTATTGGGTTGCACCTGCCACTAAAACCACGATTATCAAATGTATTCCATAATCCAATCTCTTAAAAATTATTGAGAAGCTAGAACAGGTTGAATTTAGGTGAGGAACATAAAAATTTGAATGCCCTTTACTTCGTAAGGGCAGAGAAGACTCTTTAACATTCAAATTTAAAATTGAAATTAAATTCTTAACATGAATGAACCGATGCACAAAAAGAGTCGTATGAAAAACTAGAAAAACTCATAAACTAGAAAAAGTAGCTTGTTCAATTTTCCAGTTCACCTCTGGGTTCTTTCTCATTCATAGCAAAAATACGGTGACAATGGAGAATATGCAGGCGTCTATAAAAAAAGTTTTTGTATCATGCTCAAAAGAAAAATAAATTCTGCTGGCAATATTAAGGATGCAAAATGAATTGGCAATTCTTTTGCTGTCAAAGTGTTTTTTGAAAAATGCAATTGCTCTTGCTAATGTGCTGAAACTTGGCGTGAAAGTTGTTATGAGATTTTCTGTGTTCATGAGTCTCAGCGTTCACCGGGGTGCTGTTATTATAATTGCCAATCGCCTAATGACCTGAAGGCCTCTTGTAATAACCCTAAGCGTTGCTCCCGCTGTGCAGAAGAGCATGAATTATCACGTGATTCCCCGTGCCAGGCTACCCCTAAATGTCCTAATTGTCATGGTGATCATGTTTCATTTTCTCTAAAATGCCAAATCCTTCGTGAGACTCTAGCTAAACGCTCTAGTAAGCTAAAAAGGACTATTAAAATCGAATTTTCTACATATTGATTCAACATTAACAGAACGAAGGATAAGGATGATTCTTTGAGTCAAAAACTTTCTAATTTCGACATTTTGATTCTACAAGAACATCTCTTGCCCTTGATTTAGATAGCCATTTAGATAGCATAGCATTTTTTTAGATAGCCATTTTATTCAACGTAGTTGAAAGTTTTTTGGAAATTATGTCTTTAGGGTTGACAATCCCCCCCCAAAGCCTCAGGTTTGTAAGTTATACCCTGGGGGATAATAAAGTTTTTATTGAAAGGGTTGTCGTAGAAACTTCATTTAATGTTCAAAACAAGGCTCATTCAACTGAAAATTGAAAGGCCTAGTGCCTTTCTTAATAGTTGAAACTGATTGGATAGCAACTAACGGCCCTCACACGTCAACCATTTTCCCAAACACATCTAATCAAAATTATTAGATATCCATTTTGTTTCAACGTAGTTGAACGTTCGAGAAACTAGGTCTTTTAGGATGATAACCCCTCAGAGCCCTCAGTGCAAGGGCTATAAGTTATGCCCTAGGGAAAATAAGGCTTATATAGAAAGTTGTTGTATAGATCACAGGCAGCGCAATCACGCTGCCTAAGTAAAGAACGATGTTGGCACAATCTTTTTTTCCATACTAGGGTACATTGTATCGAAGGAGTAGTCGTATAAACTTAGAAAAGGGCTCGTTCAATGGGTAATTGGAGTGGTTAGTGCCCTTTTAAATAGTCGAAAGTGATTGTAGGTCAACTAGACCCTCCCTCCATGCCTATCATTCTCTCAAACACATAAAATAAAAATTTTGAGACGGTAATTTTGTGCAGCGTAGTTGATTTCCACATACAAAATATGTTTTGAGGAGGACACTCCACCACAACCCTCAGGGCAGGGGTTTTGAGTTATGCCCGGGAGCACACAAGAGTGATGTTGGCACAATGTTTTATTTATGAATTTTTTTCCTTTAGAGCAGGGCCCTTTGCATCAAAGAAATAGTCGTAGAAACTTCGAAAAGGGCTTATTCAATTGGAAATTGGAGTGGTTTTTGCTCTTTTTAATAGTCGGCATTTTGTTCACTATGGTTGATTTCCACATAAATAATATGTTTTTTAGGAGGACACTCCCCCACAAACCTCGGGTTATGGGTTATAAGAACGATGTTGGCACAATGTATCATTTATTATTATTTTCCGTTAGAGCAGGGCACTTCGTATCGAAAAAGTTGTCGTAGAAACTCCGAAAAGGGTTCATTCAATTGCAAATCGAAGTGGGTTGTGCCTTTTTTAAGAGTTGGAAAGTGATTGGAGGGCAACTAACACCCCTTCCACGCCCACCATTTCCTGAAACACATTCAATCAAAATTTTAAGATTTTGAGAGCCATTTTAGTCTAGCGTAGTTGATTTCAAGATAGAAATTATGTTTTTGAGGAGGACAGTCCCCCAACAGTTTTCATGATAAGTGTTGTAAGTTTTGCCCTAGGGGCATTTAAGGTTTTATAGAAGGCGTTGTTGTATAAACTTCAAAAAGGCTCATTCGATTGGAAATTCAAAGGGTTAGTGCCCTTTTTAATAATCGAAAATGACTGGAGGGCAACTAGCCCCCCCTCAACGCCTATAATTTCCCCAAACACATCCAATCAAAAAATTTAGATATTCCTTTTGTTTAATGTAGTTGTTTTCCAGATAAAAAGTATATTTTTGAGGATGACACTCCCCCACAACACTCGGCCAGGGTTGTAAGTTATATCCTCAGCGCATCTAAGATTTTTATAGAAGACGTTGTCGTAGAAACATCAAAAAAGGCTCATTCGATTGGATATTTTTAAGAGGCTAGTGCCCTTTTTAATAGTCGAAAGAAATTGGAGGGCAACTAGACCCCCCTCCCTACACCAATCATTCCCCCAAACACATCCAATCAAAAATTTGAGATAGCCATTTTGTTCAGCGCAGTTGATTTCCATATAGAAAATATGTTTTTGAGGAGGACATTCCCTTCACAACCCTCGGGGCAAGGGTTGTAAGTTATGCCCTGGGGATATGTATGGTTTTTATAGAATGTGTTGTCAATGAAACTTAAAAAAGGGCTCATTCGATTGGAAATTGAAATGGTTAGTGCCCCTTTTTAATAGTCGAAAGTGATTGGAAGGCAACTAACACCCTTTCCCACGCTTACCATTTCCCCAAACACATCCAATAAAATTTTGAGATAGCAAATTTAACCCACGCGTTCAAAGTTCAGGAAATTATACCTTTCAGTAGGGACAAACCCCCAACAGCCTTCAGGGCAAGGGTTATAAGTTATGCCCTGGGGGCTTTTAAGGTTTTTATAAATTTGTCGTAAAAACTTTTAACAGGGCTCATGCGATTAGAAATTCAAAGGACTTGAACCCTTTTTAATAGTCGAAAGTGATTTGAGGGCAACAACCCCCTCTCACACCCACCTTTTTCCCAAACACATCCAATCAAAATTTTTAGGTAGCCATTTTATTCAAAGAAGTTTTTAAGGTTGACAATCCCCCCCCCCTCCCTTCAAAACCCTCAGGTTTGTAAGTTATGCCCTGGGGGAATATACATTTTTTATTGAAAGTATTGTCGTAGAAAATTCATTTAATGTTTGAAACAAGGCTCATACAACTGAAAATTGAAAGGGCTAGTGTCTTTCTTAATAGTTGAAAGTGATTGGATAGCAACTAACGGCCCTCACACACCCACAATTTTCCCAAATACATCCAATCAAAATTATGAGATATCCATTTTGTTCAGCGTAGGTGAACATTCTAGAAATTAGGTCTTTTAGGATGATAACCCCTCAGAGCCCTCAGTGCAAGGGTTGTAAGTTATGCCCCTGCGGCAAATAAGGCTTATATAGAAAGTTGTTGTATAGATCATAGGCAGCGCAATCACGCTGCCTAAGTAAAGAACGATGCTGGCACAATGTTTTTTTTTTATACTAGGGCACTTTGTATCGAAGGAGTAGTTGTAGAAACTTAGAAAAGGGCTCATTCAATGGGTAAATGGAGTGGCTAGTGCCCTTTTTAATATTCGAAAGTGATTGTAGGGCAACTAGCCCCTTCCCCCACGCCTATCATTCTCTCAAACACATCCAATAAAAATTTTGAGACGGTAATTTTGTGCAGCGTAGTTGATTTCCAGATGCAAAATATGTTTTTGAGGTGGACACTCCGACACAACCCTCATGGCAGGGGTTTTAAGTTATGTCCTGGGAGCACACAAGAACGATATTGGCATAATGTGTTATTTATTAATTTTTTCCTTTAGAGCAGGGTCCTTCGTATCAAAGAAGTTGTAGACACTTCGAAAAGGGCTTATTTAATTGGAAATTGGAGTGGTTTGTGCCATTTTTAATAGTCAAAAGTGATTGAAAGGCGTCTAACACCCCTTTCACGGCTACTATTTCCCGAAACAAGTCCAATCAAAATTTTGAGATAGCCATTTAGTTCAGTGTAGTTGATTTCCACATAGAAATTGCGTTTTTGAGGAGGACAGTCCCCCACCGCCCTTAGGGCAAAGATCGTAAGTTATGCCCTGGGGGCATATAAGATTTTTATAGAACGCGCTGTCGTAGAAACTTCAAAAAGGGCTTATTCAAAAGGAAATTGAAATGGCTAGTGCCCTTTTTAATAGACTTACTTTTACTTTTACTTATTTTCGGTGGAAACCAGACGATGAACTGCCCTGCCCGGCACCAAAGGATCTTGGGATGACTTCCGACGACCACTTGGACCTATCAGCTACAGCTTCTCCGGCGAACTTCAGCCAGTCTTTTTCCCATCTCTGACCGTGTCTCTTGAATCCTCCCCACGGTTCCAGGTTTTCCTTGAATTTTTGCCACAGGTTCTTCTTTCGTCCTCCTGATTTACGTTTCCAGGAGGGGACTGGTTCGCAGACAAGGACGTCTCGACATATCTTGCCTTCGGGACGGCGCAATATGTGGCCGAGGAGCTTCAGGCGACGTCTTTTAATGATATGCGATAGCTCTTCTGATTGGCCACAGCGACTCCTTACTTCACTATTGGAAATCCTGCCCCATCTCTTGATGCAGAGGATGTAACGAAGGCAGCGGTCGTCGAACACGTCCAAAGTTCTCGCATCTTCAGTCTTGATCGGCCATGTCTCGCAAGCATAGAGTAGTACTGCTCGAACTTTTGTACCATAGATTCTGACTTTTGTTTTGGTTGAGATCTCCCGTCTGGTCAATAATGCTTTTTTCAGACTAGTAAAAGACTCCCCAGGCTTTTGTTTTGCGGGCAGAGTTATCCCTTTCAGCTCCGACCTCTGCTGTTATGATAGAGCCAAGATACTTGAATTCCTCAACGCTTTCTATTGGCTCACCGTCGAGGGTAACTTGGCTAGGAGCAGGTTGGTTGAGAGCCAATACTTTAGTCTTTGCGCCGCTGATGGCCAGTCCGATGCGCTTTGATACCTGATAGGTATCGTTGATCATGCCTTTTAGGACGTCTGGGGTAGTTCCCAGCTCAGCAACGTCGTCTGCAAAGTTCAGATCTTTCAGGGGCGCCCACGCCAACGATTTCTCTTAACACATCCAACAAAGATTTCAAGATAGCCATTTGTTCCCTGAAGTTCAAAGTTCAGTAAATTATACCTTTGAAAAGAACACTCCACCACAGTCTTCAGGGCAAGGGTTATAAGTAATGCCCTGGGGGCATATTAGCTTTTAATCTAAATCTTTATCGTAGAAACTTCAAAAAAGGCTCATTCAATTGGACATTCAAAGGGCTAGTGCCCTTTTTAATAGTTGAAAGTGATTAGAAGGCAACTAACCCGCCTCTCAAGCCCTCCTTTTCCCCAAACAAATCTAATCAAAACTTTGAGATAACCATTTTAGTCAACGCATTTTTGAGTTCTGGAAATTAAGTCTTTATGGAAAACAAAACCTCACCTGTTCTCAGGTTAAGGGTGGTTAATTATGCCCAGGGGGCATATAAAGTTTTTGTAGAACACGTTGTCGTAGAAACTTCAAAAAGGGCTCATTCGATTTGAAATTGAAATGGCCAGTGCCATTGTTAATAGACGGAAGATATAGAAAAGCAACTAACACCCCTTCTATGCCAACCATTTCATCAACACATCCAATAAGGATTTTGAGATTGTGTTCCAACTTATGTTAATTTCTTCTCGTTTTGAGTTTGACTTGGTTATTTATTGTAATTTCTGTTCGTTATGGGTTTTCATTTATTTATCAATTCTGATATAGGGTAGTTTCACGCTTGGTAGATTACTTGATTTTATTGTTGCTCATTTTTGTTTAATAGAGTTCTTTATTTTTCTTTGAAATACTTATTTTGTGGAATTTCTTTGAAATACTTATTTTGTGGAAAAAGTTTTTTTAATAACACATATATAATAGTGGTTCATTGCCTGATATTGATCATATTGTCTGATATTGTTTTTTCTGGTATTTCTATTAGCGATATTCAAATTGACCAGAATGAAAGTAATTATAACCATCTGCCCCTTTCAGCCACTGTCACCATTAATACGACTAGGGCTGAACAGACCATATGTACTAACTAAAAAAAGTGGATAACCAAAAGAGACTGGAATAAAGCGGACTGGTCTTAATATTTATCAACCTTTGCTCATCTTTTGTCTATGATTAAAGTTCAATTTAATTTACTCTGTACCAGTGTTATTTCCCCACAAACTCAAGTTCAGCTGAATATATATTACAGCCAGATTAATTCCTGCCTGAAAAAAGCTGAGGAAGTGGCTGTCCCGCTTTGTCGTTTTAAGCTTAAGACTAGAGGTTCAATATTGAAATCTGACCCTGATTTGAAAATTATGAAAAATCGTGCAAAATTGTAGCTTAGAATTTAGTGAGCATTCGGCCGCCGTTTTAAGTGGTCACCTTTTTGACATTAAACAGAAAACGAAGTTGGAGTTTAAACATTATCTTCGTAAAGTAAGGTACAATGGTTTGGAATTTCCGAAGACATCTAGTCAGTGTAAACAAGTGATTAATGTTGCAAAATTTGATTCACCTCTTAATGCCGATCGGATCCCTAATCTCTCTTGGATTAATCACTATTATAAGATTTTTAATATTAAGAATTATGCAGTTCACTTTCAATTTGCTAGTCTCTGTTCTTATATATTACCTGCGAGAATTTACCAAGGCCATGGGCCTCCTGTTTCTGCTCACCGTGTGATTCGTTGTGTTAAGAATTTAAAATCTAAATCATGTGATATTGATGGTATTAGTGTTTTTCACCTTCATATTGATTCGAAAGTATTGATTTATGATTTGCAGTTATTATTCCAAATTTTTCTAAGTACGTCTGTGGTACCTGCGTCTTTTTTTTGCGCGGGAGTGTCACTTTGATTGTTAAACGTGGGAAAGATCCAACTAATTGCGCTTCATATGGACCTATTACGGTAGCCTGCTTGCTGAGCAAAGTTTTTGAATATGTCCTGCTTCCTGGAATTCTTCCAAATGTTGAGTTTATGTCCAATCAATTTGGGTTTAAACCAAAAATATAAAATGCCAACATGCGCATCGAATTCTTGCTTCTTTTTTAATTCAAGTACAAAAAGATGGATCTGAAGTTCATTTATGTGCGTTAGATATTTCAAAACCTTTTGGCTTGGTTTGTTACATCCAACTATGGTATTCTCTTATCCAGCTTAGAGTGAATTCATCTGTTATACGTGTCCTGCCTTAGTCAGTCTAGACTAAGGAAGGGAGGGGTTCTATCACCATACCTTTTTAATGCTTGTTTATACCCTGTTCTTTCTCGTATTTTTCCGTCGTGTTTTACGGGTCTAACTAATTTATCTTATATTGCTTATGCAGATGATTTATTGCTTATTAGTCGTTCAAAAATCACCCTAGCTAAGTCTACCTAGTTTGTTTCTAAGCTTTTTGAAATAATTGACCCCTTGCTTAATGCTGAAAAATGTGAGTATTTAATTTTCAATGCTAAAAACCCAAGTAGTGATTTGAGTTGTAGTTCTTTTTCTGTTAAGCTGGTTCCTGCGTTGCGTTGGCTTGGGATTAGTATCTGCTCTTTTATATTTCAGCTATCCTTGCTAGTGTACTTGCAGATATTAAGAATAAGTTGAAAGCAGGTTATGCTAAAATTGTCCAAATCGTGGCCGAAATTCTCGTAAGGCATTGGTTAAAGTCTATTCAACACATTGCAACCATTCCATTCTTTTTCTATCAGGTTTTTTGCTCATTTTTAATACTAGTGACACGAAGGATATTTAGAGTTTTTTGTTTCCGTTATTGTAAATATCTTTTGTATTTGCCTCTTTGGTATAGAAACCGTAAGATTATTCGAATTTTTTAATGCAACTGATATATTGACGTCATATAATAAGTTGGACTCCAAGTTAAAAGATTAGGCCTGCAAGCGCTTGGCCCCTTTTCATCCTCTTGTGCGATTGCTCTAATTTGTATTTGTCGTTCTTTATATTGATATTGTTTTGCATGTGTTTTATTTTTTATATATTTTCCTTTTTATTTTCTTTTGTTACTCCACTTTTTTATAATGTTAGTGGGTCAAAAATAAATTATTAAAATCATTATTAATATAATTACTAATTTTTATGATGATAGGGTGATTCTATCCTAACGACATGATGATCGAAAAATATTCCTTCGTCTGCTACAACACATATACAGAAATGACAGAAAAAAAAATGCTAAAGAGGAAGAAAGAGAAAGATACCAATTTCTGCGCTGTAATGATTACGAAGGGATCAGTTTGTATCCTAACTGAACCATTTCGTTTTTCCATTATAAGAGATGTGAACTCAGCAGCCAAGATAGGGGTCGGTCGAAAACAGGATCAGCCGCTTTGTGGCATGTTTTTGAAACAGGTTTTTTGTGTGGCATGGCCGCATAGAAACAAAAATGAATTCTTGTCGAAAAGGGGCATGTTTAAGAGCTGACGTCACAAGACTTGTTTTGTTTCTTAAGCTAATACGAAGGTGATGACATGCCAATTCTAAACCAAAATTACTCTATGGAAATGCGGCACGTTTAGGCATTACGTAAAAAACTGGTTTCTGTCACAAAATTTGAATGTCTCTTGTTTTGGCTTTTGCCAAGGATACAAAGACATATCCATCGTATATATGGGTCTGCTAATTACGAGTTATGGAGTTTGTACTTTGAATAGAAGATGGCATATGAGACGCGAATCTCTTATTTTTAAGTGCTATTTTGAAGTCTAATTTTGGATGTGTCAAACGTTCACAGATCTAGATAAATATTTGCAGGTGCTGCAGATTATCCCATATACAGGTTTTAATGTGTCCTTCGCAGTGAAAATCAGTGACCGGTAGCACTAATTTATGAAAAGTTTGGCGGGGGATATTTTCCACTGTTTGTGTTGTTCCAATAAAATACCAAAACAGGTTGTTTCAATAAGAATTCTTGCAAACGGTATTTTTATTAATCTAAAGGGTTGGTTAAAAAGTAGTTCTTAATTAAAAATTTGAATAAACTTGCCCTGAAAATCTCTACTGCTTAGCAAACTTTCACATGTCAAACACTATTAACTGGGAAATTTGATTCAGGAGGCCCTTTTTTAAGACTTAGGAAAAAAGGTTTAACTTTACCGTAAAGAGCAGGGTATTGAGGAGGAGGCACCGCACAAATATATTAATTTCTTTTTTTTTCTTAAGTTTTAGTGCTGCTCCGTGCTTTCAGTTGAAAAATAGTTTTTCTTAAAATTTAATTTCTGATCTTTTTTCGAATAATAACGAGACACACACCTCCCCATTCATGGCAATTTCCCAAAGGAAAACTCCCCCAAGGAGAGTTCCCACGCGCAAGATAGTACCCCCATGAATTTTACCTCGTAAAAGTTCATGCTTACTGCAAATGCCCATCCCCCCCAAAAAAAAAAAAAAAATCTTGTTCACTATTCTGGACGAAAAATCTTCTGAACATAATCTAACTCGAAAAAATACTTGTTTTTAACTTTATTTATGATCTTTTTTTTAATTCATACCAAAAATCACCTCTATGTTGAAAATTTTTCAAAGGTCCTTCCCCTCCAACAGGAAGTTTCTTGTGTGGAAAATTTTACAGCAGAGAATTATTACTGATGATAGTTCTTCATGGATTACTTCTCATGAGGTAAATGAGTAAATTTTTGCTTATGAATTCAGGCAAACTTCCCCCCGTGTAAAATTTTTGTTGAAGTCAACCATCCCCCCCACGATTTTCTGGCGTCCTCTTTCCCTGTTTTTTTTTCACTCTTCCTTTAGAATAAACTTGTATATTTGGTCAATTATTGGCCCCTTTGTCAAATTGCCCCCCCCCCCCCCCAAAGATTTTGCTCATTGGCGCTTTTTGTCACATTGCCCCCACCCCTCCCACCAATATTTTGCTATCGATCCGCCCCTGGACTAGAGCTCTCAATTGCTGATCTAATCAGCATCCTCCAGAGTATCAGTGATCACAAGGTGGAGTTGCAGATGACGAAGGGCAGTCCCCCTTCCATATGTAATAGATCCCTGCTTATTTTGGGATTTAATGATACTCTAATTTCATTTCATGATAACAGCGTAGACCAGAAATATTCCCAGAATGCAGACCAAAAAGTAATCCAGATACATTTTTTAAAGTTTCTTTTGTCCCCTCCTCAAACAATACATATCCCCCAAAAAATAAAAATTCTGGTTATGGCCCTGGTGATTATACATCGTTTTTTACTCCCGCAATGCCCTTGTCTCTCACTTAGAACTAATTCTGTATTTATCTGATGGTTCCATTAGAACTGTGATGTTTTGGCATTAAAATACACCATTTGAGATATCCCCCTCCTCTCCCAAACTGCAGAATACTCACAGGATTCTATTGTAGAAGTTGAAGGGCCTTTTTAAGTTTATAATTTGTCCACTGCTTACAGATAGGATTTGTTATTGGAAAACTTTGAAGATATTTTGTGCAACCTGCAAATCCCAAATTTTAACTGTCAGCTGTCAAGTTCGTGCTTTCTTTTTCATAAGAAACAACGGTACTTGTTTAGAATCTAGGTACACACGCGAGAAGTGGAGTGTCATTAATTCTAATGAAATAAAACAAAAAAAATTGGAGGGCAACTTGGCCCCCTCCCACGCTCATTTTTTTTTTTTCCGAAGTCACCCAATTAAAATTTCTGAGATAGCCATTTTTGTTCAACATAGTCGAAAATCGGGCACAGCCCCTTTCATATACGGAATAATTTCTGTTCGTTTTAAGTTTTAATGTCGCTCCTTACTTTCAGTTTAAAAAACTTGTTTTTTTTATTTAATTTCTGATCGTTTTTTAGTTAGTGCAGCTTTTATTTTGGCTCGCCGGCATTGAATAAGCAAGCAAAATTTGCATAAAAAAATTTACTTTTCTTTTGCTAAATGGCTCTCTAAATTTGGTTCTGACGTAATTTACAAATTAATTTACGTAACGAACTTCTATATTCGTATATTTTTCTTCTGGCAAAAAATACACAGTTGCAGATTTTTGCAGATATGAGCTTGAAACCTATGTTATAGGGTTTTCTGATACGCTGAATCTGACGGTGTGATTTTCATTAAATTTTTTTCACTTTTAGGGGATGTTTCCCCCCTCTTTGAAAAATCAGGTAAATTTTCTCAGGCTCGTAGCCTTTGATGAGTAATACTAAACTTAATAAAATTCATATATTTAGAATCAGCATTATAAGCCCATTCTTTTGATACATTTATTGACATCAAAGTTCCGTTTTTTAAAAGTATCGATTACTATTGAGCCGTATCGCTTGTTTTTTTTATTGTTTTTTTTTTTATTACGTATATGATGGGGTTCTCCCCCTTAGTCAATACCACGCTCTTTACGTTAAAAGTTAAAAAATTTTTAATTCACAAACCCCTGAATCACAAAGGCCGTTTAATTAGAATAGATAGCCCCTCCTCCAGCCCCCCCCCCACCAGAAAAAAATTCTTCCTGAAAATGTCTGTATACTTCCCAATAACCAATACAATATGTAAGCAATGGGCAAAGTTCATAACTTGCAGCCCTTCCCCTGGGAACTGTGGGGGATTAAGTCATCGTAAAAGACATATTTATTAGATTTTCGACTATGCTGGACAAAATGGTTATCTCAAAATTTTAATTGGGTGACTTTGAGAAAAAAATGAGCGTGGGAGGGGGCCTAGCTGCCCTCCCATTTTTTTTGGTCACTTAAAAAGGGGACTAGAACTTTTAATTTCCATTCCAATGAGCCCTCTTACGATATTCTAGGACCACTGGGTCAATACGATTACCCCTGGGAAAAAAAAAACAATAAACACGCACCCGTGATCTTTCTTCTGGAAAAAAATGCAAAATTCCACATTTTTGTAGATAGGAGCTTGAAACCTCTACAGTAGGGTTTTCTGATACGCTAAATATGATGGTGTGAATTTCATTAAGGTTCAATTACTTTTTAGGGGGTCTTTCCCCCTTTTTTTTTCGAAAACCAGCCAAATTTTCTCAGGCGCGTAACTTTTGATGAGTAATATTAAACTTGATGAAACTTATATATTTGAAATCAGAATTAAAATCTGATTCTTTTGATGTATCTATTGGTACCAAATTCCGTTTTTTAGAGTTTCGGTTACCATTGAGCCGGGTCGCTCCTTACTTACAGTTCGTTACCACGAACTGTTTGAAAAGCAAGTTATTTAAAAATACTTCAAATTCAACAGCCCTTGTGTGTTCTATGACTCATTCTTAAAGGAACGAGTCATAGAACGATAACAAAAACTGACTAGCTTAAAGAGCAAGGGTTGAGAAAGGAGCCGCTCCACTCATATTTAAAATGGCTCTTGTTTCTCTTAAGCTTAAAACTTGGGTTTAAATTTTGGAATGTCTGATTGTTTTTCAAATTTTGACAAGAAATCCTTTCCTGCTTTCTGTGTAAAATTTGGCTCAGAAATTTCCCTGAATCTTACCATGAAAAATTATTCCCCCGGAAGGGCTTTATACCACTCAAGGACCCCCTTCCCACCAAAAAATACCACTTCCCATTATAATTTTTTTCCTATTCTGCAATGAGAAATACTATATGTGAACGGTGGGCAAACTGCGTAACTTGTAGTTCCTTCTTCTTGGACTATAAGGGATCATTTCCTCCCCAAAGATAAATTATTGGACCTTTCTACTGTTTAAATCAAATTAATAATGCCAAATTTTGATATGTCATTATATGGGTAAAAAGAGGCGTGGAACAATTGCTAGCTACCCTCCAATCTTTGGTTATTCTCAAAGGTCAGTAATATTTGTGATTCACGATCAAATAAGCCCTCTTCTAATCTTCTAGGTTTGGTTTGCTACAATTGGGCATGGGGAACGAAACATATAAAACCGTATCTCTTCAAGGAAAAAGTACAAAATTCAAGATTTTAGATAGAAAATAGGAGTTAAAACTTCTACACTTAGGCTCTCTAATCAGAAAATAATAAAATGAAAAATAAAAATCAAAACAGGTGAGAAAACAAGGATTTTGTCAGCCAGTGGCAAACCATGATGACGAAGAAACAAGCAAATATTTCTACAAGGACCTCCCTCAAGCTGTCCTCAGTGCTAAACAAAAAAAGAAAGAAGAAAAAAAACAACGAAAATTTAACCTTTCGAAGTTTACCCGACAACGACAAAACAGACACTCAAAGTGTCTATGGATTTGACAGTGGAAGAAGACACAACCATGTATTTTATAAAATAATCTCTTATTTAAAATAAAAGTATTTATCGATTCAACGTTTCTTGTAATTTTTTTTTCTATATGAATGAATACTAGATAGGAATGACACAAAAGGCTAAGTAGAAACAGAGTTGAAGGTATAGAGAGTGAAAGGATATAAGGATAAAACAATAGCTCCAGAGGGAGCTATTTAGAGGGTTAGAATCACCCTTTTCCAGTGAACATGGCCATTTAAATCCGTTTTAACAAGAGTCCCACTTGATATGAAACCAGTGATAAACAAAATTTCTTATTTGAACGAAAACCATCAAAAATTTTTAACTAAATGTTTTATACAATCTCCTTCCAAAAAATATAATTTATGCATAAAGGAAACAAATATATTTACAAATAAAATGTCTACTTTTATTTTTTGTACATTCTACACCTTAGAAGTAGGTATTTATAAATCCTAAGTTGAAAAGACATCCATTTTTTAAAAAGGGGTTTATCTCTCACTGCCATCTTTATTTCAAAGTACTTACTCTACCACTGAATTCCAGCAAACCCTTAATTATTCAATGCAAATGAACTTTTGCCATTGGTTTCATATTAGCTTATAGAACAAAAACCAGTTTTTTGACATGATGCCTATACGTGCCACATTTCGATAGAGTCGTTTTTTGTTTAGAATTGGCATGTCATCACCTTCGTATTAGCTTAAGAAACAAAACAAGTCTTGTGACGTCAGCTCTTAAACATGCCCCTTTTCGACAAGAATTCACTTTTGTTTCTATGCGGCCATGCCACACAAAAACCTGTTTCAAACATGCCACAAAGCGGCTGATCCTGTTTTCGACCGACCCCCAAGATAGATCAGAATAAATGGAATAAAGAAAAAGAACCTAACAAATTAATACTTGAAATGAACTTGGTTATAGTTTGCATGACAAATTGCAGTACGTATACTTGAGATATACCTGTAAAAATACCTGAAATATGGAAAACTTCCATATCCACCAACAAATAAACATTCAGGATTAGACATTGTTGGAAGCAATAGTTTTGACAGGCATGAAAATAAAAAAAAAAACTACCTCGTGGAGAAGCTGCATTTCCCGTAAAACCCTTCTTGTGACAGAATCATCTGGTTGTTCCGAAACGGTTGTTGCCTCGCGTTTAGTTATCGTTGGTGCTGACCCTGAATTCTCCTTAAATAAATAATATAAGAATAAGAATAAGCAAAACTCATAGCACAAGTACAGAACTTTCAAAACAGTTAGTTTCACAACCAAATTATTTTTTTAGACTTCTAGAGAAAGATTGATCAAAACACGCCACATATTTCTGTCTAGCGTCTTCTACTTCCTCTACTGGTCTGACTGGTGAAACAGTAAAAACAGGCAAATTAAATGAAAATTAAAGAATATTATAAGAAATTACCATCCTTAGCCTAGTAGCACAAATCTAAGAAGCTATTATTTGAATCAACAATTTTCAACTTTGTTTTGACCAGGCTCAACCATTGATAACGTAAATTTTAACAGTGCCGTAAATAAAATTGTTTCATAAATAAAGTCATCAATCCCCTACAAAGGCTCCATTTCCTGTAAAAGGTGAAGAATCATGAAACAAACTTGTAGACATTAAACCATTCGAACAATAAAAAGTAAACATCTGAACACATACTATCATAGATAATTACACATAAAAAAGAAAAGAAAAAGAAAAACAGAGGGGGAGAGAGTTAATTTAAAAACAAAACAACCTACAACTCAAATCAGGTGATGCGGAACTCCGTAGATCCAGTAAACAGAAATAAAACACATCTCCATAGACCTAGATAATTGGATTGGTGAGTGAAGTCAAAGCCTTGTTCAAGTACTTATTTGTCTCAATTGCTAAAGTACAAAATAGCATTTTGTTTCTCGCCGAGTAATTATCTTTAATATATTATGTATATACATTCATAAATGTACGTACATAAAACACATTTAACACCCTCTTTTCATAACCAACGAAAAATGAACCGAAACAAAATCAATCAATGCACCTATAGAAAAGAAAAAGACGCAAAGAAAAATATATCCAAATTATGAGGAAAAAAAGTACGGTAAAAAAATTATCTCTAATAACTTAAGGACTAAAATAAATTTTTAATAAATAAACTAACATGTAAGGGCACCCATAGACGTAATTTTAAGGGAGGGGGGGGCTTGCCTGGTCTAATCGGCACTTCTACTGCTGTATAATTGAAATCTCAAGACAAAATATCATAGGCAGCGCAATAGCGCTGCCTAGGTAAAGAGCGTTGTGGGCAAAATATATATATTTTTTTTTCACTAGGGTACTTTTTATAGAAAGAAATGTCATAGGAACTTCAAAAGAGGCCATGGAGGGTAACTAGCCCCCCTCCTCCACGTCAATCCCTTCTTCAAACACATCCAATCAAAATTTTGACATAGCCATTTTGTTCAGTGCAGTTTTAAAGTCCAGAATTTATGACTTTGAGAATGACAACCCCCCTCCCCCAAACCCTCAGAGCAAGGGTTGTAAGTTATACCCTGTGGGGATATAAGGTTTTACATAGAAAGGGTGGTCGTATAAGCCTCAGAAGGGGCTCATATGATTACTAATCAGAAGTTCTACTAGCCTTTTTAGCAGTCAGAAGTGATTGGAGGTCAGACAGCCCCCCACCCTCCCCATACAGCAATCATTTCCCAAAATACATTCGATCATTATTTTTAAGATACCCAATGTGTCCAGTGCAGTTGAAAGGTCCAGAAATTATGTCTTTGAGGATACCCCCCACCCCCCCCACCCCCCCCCCCCTAGATAGCTCTCAGGTCAAGAGTTGTAAATTACGTCCTGGGGGCATATAAAGTTAAAGTTTTTATAGGAATGGTGGTCATATAAACTTCAAATATGGCTCATTGGATTGGTAATCAGAAGCTGTAGTGGTCTTTTTAAGAGTCAAAGTGATCAGAAGGGAAATAGCCCCCCCCCCCCCACATACACACACACAAACACGTCACATTTTCCAGAAACTCGTCTGATAGAAATCTTAGGATGGTCAATTTTTGTCGTAGAAATTTTGAAAAGGGCTCAGTCGGTTGGTAATTGAAAAGATTAGTGCTTTCTTTAATATTCAAAAGGGATTGGTTGACAACCACCCCCAACTTCCATCATTTCCTCAAACGCTTCCAGTCAAAATTTCGAGAGACATATTTTGTTTGACTTAGTTTGAAACTCCAGAAATTATGTCTTTGAGGATGAGAACCCCCTCAGAGTCCTCAGGGCATGGGTTGTAAGGTAGGCTCCAAGAGCATTTATAGTTTTTATGGAAACGGTGTTCGTAAAAGCTTCGGAGAGTGCTCATTGGATTGGAAATCGGAAGTTGAAGAGCCATTTTTAACTTTCAAATTTATCGGAAGGCAGCTATACCCCCACCCCACCCCCCAACGTCATGTTTTCCCCGAACGCAACCAATAAAAATTCTAAGATAGCCATTTGTTCAAAAATAGTCCAAAGATCACGAGTAGTGGGTAAGGTGATGATTCTAATAACACAAAACTTGTCAGACCACTTTCAGTATCTACATCCATTTCTGGTCCGAATTTCTACGAATGCCAAACCATAAATGGAACTAGAACGTATAAACAAGCATACAGATTTCTGGGGTGAACAGCAAAGCCGGTCAGATTTCTGAGCGTGTAATAGATTCAGAGCTAGATTTAATGATCGCATACATTGTTACAGATACCAAAAAGCCATCTCATTTGCACAAGGCTTGCTCAATTTGCGCAATGGTATTTCATTTGTACAACTCTGCTCTGAATGTTCTTAATGGTGATTTGAATAATAGGGATGGAACCTAGATGAGAATAATGCGAGAATTATTTTAATTGGAGGGAATGAGAGGGTTAAAAGGGTTGAAACTGCTGACCAGTTAAGGTAAGTCTGAGAGGATGGTAAGTATTATGTAGCGTGACATAAATGTTAGAATAACATCATTGGTCCCAATTTATGGAAATTGTTAGTGATGACAAGAAGATTTTGTTACTTAACTTAGCTAAACTTCTTGGCTGTGTTCCGTATAATACACAAGTAAATAATGAGAGGATGGACACAATGCAAAATATTCTTTAGCAATGGAGTATAATAAAAAGTTGAAACTAATAGATTCGTAGGTGCCAAGATCATTTTGCGACTTGATCTAGCTTTATTTCTTAGCTGTGTTCTGTATAATACACAAGTACCAATTGAGGAGTGCTGACAATATAAAATATGCTTTAGGATTGCAGTATACCAAAAAGTTGAAGCTAATAGATTCATAAGCGCCAAGATGATGTTGTGACTTGATCTAGCTTTACTTCTTGGCTGTGTTCTGTATAATACATAAGTACCAATTGAGAAATATTGGCAATATAAAATAATTTTAATATAGAAATTCAGAACAATCATTAAAAATCCTCAAAATTCAATTAGTGAGATGGTCATGGGTTTGAACCATCAAAGACAACAACCACCAGTGACCCTAACCACTAAGAACCTCAACTTCCGATGGTCCCCTATTTCCCAGCCTCTAAGAGACCCCTCCTTGCAACTCTTTGGTCCTCTCCCTCTTTTTTTCTTACTTTTGAAGTTTAATTTTTTCACTTTTTTTACTTTTAGTTTATTTTCTATATTCTTTTAAACACAATTTTTTACATGTCTTAAAATGAGATCATACATACTTTAAATATACAAAATTCACATTTAATATTTTTTAAGCCCAAAATAAGAATCATATACATGTTAGTCGTGACTTTTACAAATAGAAAAATAATGTTTGTAGTATCACTTTTCCTTTTTTGGACTGAATTTTTTTTTTGACGCAAAATTATTCAACTTTTGTATTATCTCTTTTTTTTATTTGGATACATCAATCATATTCTTTGCTTGCTCATAGAAACTACGCGGTTTTCCCAGTGATACTCTATTTTTTACATGTCTTAAAATCAGATGAAACATACTTAAAACAAAACAATTCACATTTAATATTTTCGAATTACAAAATGAGAGTGACATACATATACTAGTCATGACTTTTACTATTAGAAAAATAATGTTTGTAGTAGCACTTTTTTTTACTGAATTGTATGGACTTGGAAAATTATTCAACTTTTTGTATATTTCTTCAAATGACATAAAAATATGCTTGTGGGTGTACCAATAATACTCTATTGCTGCTCATCGACAATATGCGACTATACCAGTGGTACTTGCAACGATACATGAATCGATTCTAAGCATCGCAACAAATATTAAACAAATATTATCAACTGTGACAACTGTTCAAGCACAAATATAAGAAATGAGATGTGAAATGATAGAAATCAGAGGTGAGATAAGTAATCTATCATCAAGGACCCAAAATTTGGAAAGTTCCAAAAAGTCCCGATGACGCAATCGCTAATCTACAGAAGGAGGCTAAAGACCTCCGTCTATCAGTGAACCAGTCCTATGATAACCCCAGCCTTGGACCCTTAAAAAATTAGATACTAATCTTGGAAAATACTGACTGACGAAGTAATGTCATAGCCTGGAACATAAAGTATTCGACGGAAGAAGAGGGCGTGTAAAAAAATGGTGAATCATTGCAGAAACTACATATTCAATGTGAATTCCGGGTCACTGAGTTAAGTGAAAAACTCACTAAAATCTAACTCCACAATCTTAAGGATCAGTTTCCGATTTTAAAAGTAGATAAACTACTTCGCGATCAAGCTTCTAGGGAAGAGCCTGCATGGATAATTGTCCGGTATTCTCTAAAATGTATTTATCCGACGATGTGAGCAAGTCTGTCCGAGAAATTCACTCATCCCTCCTGAAGAGGAAAAGTGAACTTAAACAAAATGGATTTCAGGCTTGAATTTCTCCAGTAGTCCCACCAATCCTATGCTATATTGACCAACTTGGAGAGAAAAAAAATGGATTGGCTCCAAGTGAAACCAAATTGACATTTTTTCTCTGTGTGGTCAATTAACATTACTAAGCAGATAAGTAAATATTTATTCCCCGATGGTGTGATTTAACATTACAGGGGCTCGTAGCTGAATGACATGATATCTTCCGCGAGAATAAACCCATTTAGTGTGAGTTTTAGTGCCTTTAGCTTTTTGTGGGAGAGGCATGGGGGTGCTTCTTGGCGTGAGGTCAATAAACAATAATAGTAAGTCAAGTTCATGTGATCCCTGCATCTAGGCTGGGAGATTTTGAAGGAAATTCAGGCTTTTTTAGTAATGTATTTCAAACGTCCCTAGCCCATGATGACAATGATATTTTAAACTCTTCTTTAGTTACCTCAAATAAATATTTGTTTTCTCATGAATAGTTCATAAAAAAAAACAAATATAAGGAGAATATCTTTTCGGAACCGTCGTGGAAGCAGCAACTGAAATTTTTTTTATTTGAATCGGGTACGGATATTCTTGAAGTTTACGAAACATTTTTTAGATGATTGTTCGGGAAATAAAAGTAATATTCGCGATTTCCAATCTTTTCCTGTAAGCGGGAATCGAAAAAAGCAAGGTGGTTTAGCAATACTAGTTAAAAATTATATTCCGGCACGGATGAAAGAAGAATTTCTATATCTACAAACTGAGATGATTTTTGAAAGCTGTATTGTTGAATGTTTTTCCAAATAATAAAATTTGTAATGGATGTAATTTTATCGCCATCCTTCGTCTAGCATGGCAGACTTTATTGATAAATTTGAAAATATATTAAGTTTAATATCAATCTTCGGATGCCATTTTTATCATTGGTGACTTCAATATTGACTTAATGAGATGTCTCCCATCGGACCAGCAAGGAATTGACCAACTTGTTCTTCAATTTTTACAGTGTAACCTTTCTCATGGTATGAAGTCAGTGTGTTTTTATTCCGACACTAATAACAAATTCTTCTTTTTTTCCCTGATTTGCAACATTTTTTTGCATCTAATCTATATGAGGCTACATTTGTGGTTATGGAAGATACATCTGATCACTGTATTTTAATGTCTGATTTCAAAGTGCAAAAGATAGTCAATAAAGAAAATCTTATGAAGAGGAGAAATTTCTCATAAGTAAATATGAATGAACTGAAATCTAATCTTAGCGATGTAGATTTGGAGTGAAGTTACTATTGAGAATGACCCAAATACTTCCTTAGATATACTGCTCATCGACAATATGCGACTATACCAGTGGTACTTGCAACGATACATGAATCGATTCTAAGCATCGCAACAAATATTAAACAAATATTATCAACTGTGACAACTGTTCAAGCACAAATATAAGGAATGAGATGTGATATGATAGAAATCAGAGGTGAGATAAGTAATCTATCATCAAGGACCCAAAATTTGGAAAGTTCCAAAAAGTCCCGATGACGCAATCGCTAATCTACAGAAGGAGGCTAAAGACCTCCGTCTATCAGTGAACCAGTCCTATGATAACCCCAGCCTTGGACCCTTAAAAAATTAGATACTAATCTTGGAAAATACTGACTGACGAAGTAATGTCATAGCCTGGAACATAAAGTATTCGACGGAAGAAGAGGGCGTGTAAAAAAATGGTGAATCATTGCAGAAACTACATATTCAATGTGAATTCCGGGTCACTGAATTAAGTGAAAAACTCACTAAAATCTAACTCCACAATCTTAAGGATCAGTTTCCGATTTTAAAAGTAGATAAACTACTTCGCGATCAAGCTTCTAGGGGAAGAGCCTGCATGGATAATTGTCCGGTATTCTCTAAAATGTATTTATCCGACGATGTGAGCAAGTCTGTCCGAGAAATTCACTCATCTACCGTCCTGAAGAGGAAAAGTGAACTTAAACAAAATGGATTTCAGGCTTGAATTTCTCCAGTAGTCCCACTGGAGAGAAAAAATTGACCAAGTTGGAGAGAAAAAAAAAATGGATTGGCTCCAAGTGAAACCAAATTGACTTTTTCTCTGTGTGGTCAATTAACATTACTAAGCAGATAAGTAAATATTTATTCCCCGATATGGTGTGATTTAACATTACAGGGGCTCGTAGCTAAATGACATGATATCTTCCGCGAGAATAAACCCATTTAGTGTGAGTTTTAGTGCTTTTAGCTTTTTTTGTGGGAGAGGCATGGGGGTGCTTCTTGGCGTGAGGTCAATAAACAATAATAGTTAGTCAAGTTCATGTGATCCCTGCATCTAGGCTGGGAGATTTTGAAAGAAATTCAGGCCTTTTTAGTAATATATTTCAAACGTCCCTAGCCCATGATGACAATGATATTTTAAACTCTTCTTTAGTTACCTCAAATAAATATTTGTTTTCTCATGAATAGTTCATAAAAAAAACAAATATAAGGAGAATATCTTTTCGGAACCGTCGTGGAAGCAGCAACTGAAATTTTTTTATTTGAATCGGGTACGGATACTCTTGAAGTTTACGAAACATTTTAGATGACTGTTCGGGAAATAAAAAGTAATATTCGCGATTTCCAATCTTTTCCTGTAAGCGGGAATCGAAAAAAGCAAGGTGGTTTAGCATATACTAGTTGAAAATTATATTCCGGCACGGATGAAAGAAGAATTTCTATATCTACAAACTGAGATGATTTTTGAAAGCTGTATTGTTGAATGTTTTCCAAATAATAAAAATTTGTAATGGATGTAATTTATCGCCATCCTTCGTCTAGCATGGGAGACTTTATTGATAAATTTGAAAATATATTAAGTTTAATATCAAATCTTCGGATGCCATTTTTATCATTGGTGACTTCAATATTGACTTAATGAGATGTCTCCCATCGGACCAGCAAGGAATTGACCAACTTGTTCTTCAATTTTTACAGTGTAACCTTTCTCATGGTATGAAGTCAGTGTGTTTTATTCCGACACTAATAACAAATTCTTCTTTTCCCTGATTTGCAACATTTTTGCATCTAATCTACATGAGGCTACATTTGTGGTTATGGAAGATACATCTGATCACTGTATTTTAATGTCTGATTTCAAAGTGCAAAAGATAGTCAATAAAGAAAATCTTATGAAGAGGAGAAAATTTCTCATAAGTAAATATGAATGAAACTGAAATCTAATCTTAGCGATGTAGATTTGGAGTGAAGTTACTATTGAGAATGACCCAAATACTTCCTTAGATATACTTTATTGAATCTTGGATGAAAAACTGGATTTTCATCGGATTCTAAAAGCCTAGATCTAATAAAATCTTACCTGCATGGACAAAAAATTTAGGTAGAAATAAATGGGCATCCGTCAAGCCATATTGCTATTGATGATATTGGATTTCCTTAGGGATCATTATTATGACCACTACTATTTTTGATTTATGTAAATGACCATCCGAATGCTAGCCCCAAGATAGTAGCTTAGTAGTGATTTTCGCAGATGATACAGCGGTAACAATAAAAACTAAGACCCATCTTTATTGGTTGAGAAAATGGTAATAGCAATGAAATCTTTGAATAAAAGGTTTGCATGTAACTGACTAGCTCAAAATTTTTCTAAAACTGAATTCATGATTTTTGGGTTGTCACAGGTGGACAGTAAATAAAATTACCATAGAAGAGTTAAATTGTAAATCAAAGTAGGATAAAAAGAGTAAATCATTTCGTTACCTTGGGCTTATTCTCGATGAGCTTTTATCCCCCCGTAAACATTCTGATTATTTGAGTTTGAAACTTACCCATAACTTAAGGTTGTCTTCATGGATTGAAACATTTGTTTCCTTTTTCCATCCTTAAATTTTTTTACCGCTCTCTAATTGAATCATATCTAAATTATTGCCCTGTAATCTATCTGAACATATTTACGGTCCATCTGCAACTTTGTCAGATAATTCAAAAAAAGGTAACAAGAATTCTGGGTACTTTTGTTCATCGCGCAATGAGGCTTCAAAATCTCTCGGAAACCGAAACTTTATACGTTTTTCTCAATATTCTTAATCTTAACAACTGAAGGACCTGCATACAGCAATTTGGTGTTATGATATTCAATCTTCAACAAATTATTTCGATAATTTTGGGTATAATTAAGACTCCGATTTCTCCTGCCCACCACGGCCGCTCCAAGATGTATCACCTTTCTCCAATTAAATCAGAAAGAGCTAGATTCTCAATTTGATATCAGATTCCTCATATTGTAAATAAACTTAATTTAGTTGCAATGTTCCCAAGTTTCAAGGGCAGATCTTCTTTGAAAAAACATATTTCAAAAATGGTTCTTTGTCTGGATGTTGGGATTGATGAACAATTGATATTAGTATGAGTTGTGTTGTGGTGCTCTCTAGCTGCGGTGGTCTCCTTTGTTATCTCCTAACTTGTATATTTTGTTTTTTTTTGTTGTTTTTTATATCTTGTATTTGTTATTTCGGCATTTTCTTATATTTGTTTATGGCCGACACATCGAGTCCTACTCTCCGTCAACCAGTTTATAAATTTGTTTGTCATGTATTTTTTGTCAATAAAAGATCTTGATCTTAATCTGATATATCCGATTAAAGAAGTTGATAAGAATCTATTCACTCTGAAACTTATTGTTATCAAACGTATCGGTCAAAAGACACTGATAAGGAATTTATTTGCTCTCATACTTAGATTTTCTTAACTATAAAATACCTGAAATACCTGTAAAAATACCTGAAATATGGAAAACTTCCATATCCACCAACAAATAAACATTCAGGATTCGACATTGTTGGAAACAATAGTTTTGACAGGCAAGAAAATAAAAAAAACTACCTCGTAGAGAAGCTGCATTTCCCGTAAAACCCTTCCTGTGACACATTCATCTGGTTGTTCCGTAACGGTTTTTGCCTCACGTTTAGTTATCGTTGGTGCTGACCCTGAATTCTCCTTAAATAAATAATATAAGAATAAGAATAAGCAAAACTCATAGCACAAGCACAGAACTTTCAAAACAGTTAGTTTCACAACCAAATTATTTTTTAGACTTCTAGAGAAAGATTGATCAAACACGCCACATATTTCTGTCTAGCGTCTTCTACTTCCTCAACTGGTCTGACTGGTGAAACAGTAAAACAGGCAAATTAAATGAAAATTAAAGAATATTATAAAAATTACCATCCTTAGCCTAGTAGCACAAATATAGGAAGCTATTATTTGAATCAACAATTTTCAACTTTGTTTTGACCAGGCTCAACCAATGATAACGTAAATTTTAACAGTACCGTAAATAAAAATTGTTTCATAATAAAGTCATCAATCCCCCACAAAGGCTCCATTTCCTGTAAAAGGTAAGAATCATGAAACAAACTTGTAGACATTAAACCATTCGAACAGTAAACTAGTAAACATCTGAACACATACTATCATAAATAATTACACATCAAAAAAGAAAAGAAAAAGAAAACAGAGGGGGGAGAGAGTTCATTTAAAAACAAAACAACCTACAACTCAAATCAGGCGATGCGGAACTCCGTAGATCCAGTAAACAGAAATAAAACAAATCTCCGTAGACCTAGATAATTGTATTGGTGAGTGTAGTCAAAGCCTTGTTCAATTACTTATTTGTCTCAATTGCTAAAGAACAAAACTAGCATTTCGTTTCTCTCGCCGAGTAATTATCTTTAATATATTATGTATATAAATTCATAAATGTACGTACATAAAACACATTTAACACCCTCTTTTCATAACCAACGAAAAATGAACCGAAACAAAATCAATCATGCACCTATAGAAAAGAAAAAGACACAAAGAAAAATATATCCAAATTATGAGGAAAAAAAGTACGGTAAAAAAATGATCTGTAATAACTTAAGGACTAAAATAAATTTTTAATAAATAAACTACCATGTAAAGGCACCCATTGACGTAATTTTAAGGGGGGGGGGCTTGCCTGGTCTAATCGGCACTTCTACTGCTGTATAATTGAAATCTCAAGACAAAATATCATAGGCAGCGCAATAGCGCTGCCTAGGTAAAGAGCGTTGTGGGCAAAATATATATATATATTTTTTTTTTTACTAGGGCACTTTTTTTTATAGAAAAAAAATGTCATAGGAACTTCAAAAGAGGCCATGGAGGGTAACTAGCCCCCTCCTCCACGTCAATCCCTTCCTCAAACACATCCAATCAAAATTTTGAGATAGCCATTTTTTTCAGTGCAGTTTTAAAGTCCAGAATTTATGACTTTGAGAATGACAACCCCCCTCCCCAAACCTTCAGAGCAAGGGTTGTTAGTTATACCCTGTGGGGATCTAAGGTTTTTCATAGAAAGGGTTGTCGTATAGGCCTCAGAGGGGGCTCATATGATTGGTAATCAGAAGTTCTACTGGCCTTTTTAGCAGTCAGAAGTGATTGGAGGTCAGACAGCCCCCCCCTCCCCATACAGCATTCATTTCCAAAATATATTCGATCATTATTTTTAAGATACCCAATGTGCCCAGTGTAGTTGAAAGGTCCAGAAATTATGTATTTGAGGAAACCCCCCACCCCCCACCTAGATAGCTCTCAGGTCAAGAGTTGTAAATTACGTCCTGGGGGCATATAAAGTTAAAGTTTTTTAAAGGAATGGTGGTCATATAAACTTCAAATATGGCTCATTGGATTGGTAATCAGAAGCTGTAGTGGGTCTTTTTAAGAGTCAAAGTGATCAGAAGGCAAATAGCCCCCCCCCCCACAGACACATACACAAACACGTCACATTTTCCAGAAACGCTTCTGATAGAAATCTTAGGATGGCCAATTGTTGTCGTAGAAAATTTTGAAAAGGGCTCAGTCGGTTGCTAATTGAAAATATTAGTGCTTTCTTTAATATTCAAAAAGGGATTGGTTGACAACCACCCCCCCAACTTCCATCATTTCCTGAAACACTTCCAGTCAAAATTTCGAGATACATATTTTGTTTGACGTAGTTTGAAACTCCAGAAATTATGTCTTTGAGGATGAGAACCCCCTCAGAGTCCTCAGGGCAGGGTTGTAAGGTATGCTCCAAGAGCATTTATAGTTTTTATGGAAACAGTGTTCGTAAAAGCTTCGAAGAGTGCTCATTGGATTGGAAATCGGAAGTTGAAGAGCCATTTTTAAGTGTCAAATTTATCGGAAGGCAGCTATACCCCCACCCCACCACCAACGTCATATTTTCCCCGAACGAATCCGATAGAAATTCTAAGATAGCCATTTGTTCAAAAATAGTCCAAAGATCACGAGTAGTGGGAAAGGTGATGATTCTAATAACACAAAACTTGTCAGACCACTTTCAGTATCTACATCCATTTCTGGGCCGAATTTCTACGAATGCCAAACCATAAATGGAACTAGAACGTATAAACAAGCATACAGATTTCTGGGGTGAACAGTAAAGCCGGTCAGATTTCTGAGCGTGTAATAGATTCAGAGCTAGATTTAATGATCGCATACATTGTTACAGATACCAAAAAGCCATCTCATTTGCACAAGGCTTGCTCAATTTGCGCAATGGTATTTCATTTGTACAACTCTGCTCTGAATGTTCTTAATGGTGATTTGAATAATAGGGATGGAAACTAGATGAGAATAATGCGAGAATTATTTTAATTGGAGGGAATGAGAGGGTTAAAAGGGTTGAAACTGCTGACCAGTTAAGGTAAGTCTGAGAGGATGGTAAGTATTCTGTAGCGTGACATAAATGTTAGAATAACATCATTGGTCCCAATTTATGGAAATTGTTAGTGATGACAAGAAGATTTTGTTACTTAACTTAGCTAAACTTCTTGGCTGTGTTCCGTATAATACACAAGTAAATAATGAGGTATGGGCCCAATGTAAAATATTCTTTAGCAATGGAGTATAATAAAAAGTTGAAACTAATAGAGTCGTAGGCGCCAAGATCATTTTGCGACTTGATCTAGCTTTATTTCTTAGCTGCGTTCTGTATAATACACAAGTACCAATTGAGGAGTGCCGACAATATAAAATATGCTTTAGGATTGCAGTATACCAAAAGGTTGAAGCTAATAGATTCATAAGCGCCAAGATGATGTTGTGACTTGATCTATCTTTACTTCTTGGCTGTGTTCTGTATAATACATAAGTACCAATTGAGAAATATTGGCAATATAAAACAAGCTTTAGCATTGGAGTATGTTAAAAGTTTAAGCTAATAGTTATAGATACCAGGAAAATAATTTTAATATAGAAATTCAGAACAATCCTTAAAAATCCTCAAAATTCAATTAGTGAGATGGTCATGGGGTTGAACCATCAAAGACAACAACCACCAGTGACCCTAACCACTAAGAACTTCAGCTTCCGATGGTCCCCTATTTACCAGCCTCTAAGGGACCCCTCCTTGCAACTCTTTGGTCCTCTCCCTCTTTTTTATCTTACTTTTGAAGTTTAATTTTTTCACTTTTTTACTTTTAGTTTATTTTCTATATTCTTTTAAACATAATTTTTACATGCCTTAAAATGAGATCATACAAACTTAAAACATACAAAATTCACATTTAATATTTTTGAAGCCCAAAATGAGAATCATATAGATGTTAGTCTGACTTTTGCTAATAGAAAAAAAATGTTTGTAGTATCACTTTTCCTTTTTTTGGACTGAATTTTTTTTTTGACTTAAAATTAATCAAATTTTTTATTATCTTTTTTTTTATTTATTTGGATACATGAATCATATTCTTTTCTTGCTCATAGAAACTACGCAGTTTTCCCAGTGATACTCTATTTATTACATGTCATAAAATCAGATGAAACATACTTAAAACAATTCCCATTTAATATTTCGAATTACAAAATGAGAGTGACATACATATACTAGTCATGACTTTTACTATTAGAAAAATAATGTTTGTAGTAGCACTTTTTTTTACTGAATTGTATGGACTTGGAAAATTATTCAACTTTTTGTATATTTCTTCAAATGACATAAAAATATGTTTTTGTGGGTGTACCAATAATACTCTATTGCTAAAAATATGCTTGTGGGGGGATGAACAATTGATATTAGTATGAGTTTTGTTGTGGTGCTCTCTAGCTGCGGTGGTCTCCTCTGTTATCTCCTACCTTGTATATTTTGTTTTTTTCTTCTTTTTTTATATCTTGTATTTGTTATTTCGGCATTTTCTTATATTTGTTTATGGCCGACACATCGAGTCCTACTCTCCGTCAACCAGTTTATAAATTTGTTTGTCATGTGTTTTTGTCAATAAAAGATCTTGATCTTAATCTGATATATCCGATTAAAGAAGTTGATAAACAATTTATTCACTCTGATACCTAGATTTTCTCAGTGTTATCAAACGTATCGGTCAAAAGACACTGATAAGGAATTTATTTATTCTGGTACATAGATTTTTGATTGTTATCTGATGTACTCGACAAAAGAAGTTGATGATGAATTTATTCACTCTGTTGTTTAGGTTTTATCAATATAATCCTGCATATCCTAAAAAAGATGTTGATAAAGAATTTATTTAAAATGATAGTAAGATTTTGTCAATTTTATCCGATATCTGACAAAGATGTTAATGGGAAAAATATATTCAATCTGATACTTAGCTTTTGTCAATGTTATCCTATTTATCTGACAGTAGATGTTGTGATAGAATTTAACCACTCTGACACTTATATATGATAATATTAACTGACGTATCCGGTAAAGGATGTTGATAAGGAATTCATTCGCTCTGATACTTAGATTTTATCAATTTTAGCTGACCTATCTGACAAAAATGTTGATAAGGAATCTATTCATTCCGATACTTAGGTTTTGTTGATGTTAGCCTATTTATCCGACATATGATGCATGAAAATTTCTTTTACTACATCTTCAATTCATTAATAGACAGTCTAAATGTTTGATATGCTAGCATACTCTAAAAATAATGCTTCTCCGATGTGCTGAATCTGAAGGTATAATTTTCATTTAGATTCATTGACTTTTTAGGTTAAATTACACTATGTTAAGTGGTTAGGGTTATCCGACATGCTAAGTCTGAATTTGTAATTTACGTGGAAATTCTTTGACTTATTTTAGGTTAACTTAAACTAGGTTAAGTGGCCCACCACTTAACCTAGTGCTGGTGTGGGCCGCGCCATTTTGTCAGCCTTATCAAACAAATCGGTCAAAAGACATTGACAAAGAATTTATTCACTCTGATACGTAGGTTTTCTAAATTTTATCAAGCGTATCAGAGGCAGCACGATAGTGCAGCGTAAGTAAAGAACGATATTGGCACAATGTATTATTTATTTTTCTTTTTTCTTCTTCTTTCTTCTCCATACCCGGGCAGTTCGTATCAAAAAAGTTGTCGTAGAAACTTTGAAAAGGGCTCATTTGATTGGAAATTGGAGTGGCTAGTGCCATTTTTAACAGTCGAAAGTGATTGGAGTGCAACTAGCCCCCCCCCCCCTAATCCATTACTCCCCCAAACAAATCAAATTAAAATTTTGAGATAGCCATTTTCTTCAGCAAAGTTAATTTCCAGATGAAACATATGTTTTTTATAAGGACACTCCCCCACAACTCTCAGGGCAAGAGTTTTAGGTTATCCCCTGGGGGAATATAAGGTTTTTATAGAAATTATTGCCATATAAAATTCTAAAGAGACTCATTCGATTGAAAATTCAAAGGGCTAGTGCCCTTTTTAATAGTAAAAAGTGATTGGAGGGTAACTAGCCCCTCCGCCCATCATCCCCCCAAACACATCCAACCAAAATTTCAAGATAGCCGTTTTGTTCAGTGTATTTTATTTCCAGATAGAAAATATTTTTTGAGGTCGACACTCCCCCAGAACCCTTAGGGCAAGGGTTTTAAGTTATACACTGGGGGCAAATAAGGGTTTTATAGAAGGTATTGTCATAGAAACTTCAAAAAATGCTCATTCGATTGGAAATTTAAAAAAGCTATAGCCTTTTTTATAGTAAAAAGTCATTGGAGGGCAAATACCCCCCCCCCACGCCCATAATTTCCCCAAACACATCCAATCAAAATTTTGAGATAGCCATTTTGTTCAGCGTATTTGATTTCCAGATAGAAAATATGTTTTTGAGGAGGAAACTCCCCGACAGCCCTCAGGGAAAGGGTTTTAATTTATGCCCTGGGGGCATGTAAGGTTTTTAAAGAAGTCGATGTCGTAAAAACTTCAAAAAAGGTCATTCGATAGAAAATTCAAAGGGAAATTCAAAGACCACCCCCACACCCATCATTCCCCCAAACACATCTAATCAAAATTTTGAAATAGCCATTTTTTTTTCAGCGTAGTTAATTTCCAGATAGAAAACATATTTTTGAGGAGGACACTCCCCCACAACCCTCAGGGTAAGGATTATAAGTTATGCCCTGGGGGCCTATAAGTTTTTATTGAAATTTTAGTCATAGAAACTTGAAAAGGGTTCATTCGATTTGAAATTCAAAGGGCTAGTACGCTTTTTAATAGTCAAAATGATTTGAGGGCAACTAACTCCCCTCTCACGCCCACCTTTTCCCCAAACACATCCAATCAAAAATTTTAGATAGCTATTTTATTCAGCGTAGTTGAAAGTTTTGGAAATTAGGTCTTTAAGGATGACAAAACCTCCCTCCCCATCCCTCAGGGCAAGGGTTGTAAGTTATGCCCTGGGGACGTATAAAGCGTTTATTGAAAGCATTGTCGTAGAAACTTCAAAAGGGCTATTTCAATTGGAAATTGAAAGGACTAGTGCCTTTTTTAATAGTTCAAAGTGATGGGATAGCAACTAACGCCCTTTTCACGCCCACCATTTTCCAAACACATCGAATTAACATTTTGAGATATCTGTTTTGTTCAACGTAGTTGAAAGTTTGGTTTGAGAACTTCTGTGAGCATCAAATCTTTTAAGCCCTGTAAACAAGCCACAAGTCTGTCCAATACGAGTATAATACCAAAGTATATATAGGAAACAATTTGGTTTGTCCTAAACGGGCATGAAAAAAAGGCCAAAAAAAGGGCTGATGCCTTTTATTCCGACCCCTTCGTATTTTTAATAAAAATTGAACTAATGTCGTCAGTACATCATTCAAGAACACTTAAAAACCTCCCATTTCCCCCTATACTATTCGACGGTGAGGAAGTGGAAGAAAAATTGAGTGCGAATAAAATTGAAGATTCACCCTAACATGCAGAAAATCCTGATTTGTTCGTAAATCTAGCCACCATGAACATACCAGATAACTTTTTCATTCAACCAATTTAATTTCAAATCAGTTTAATTTGCCATAATGGCTTCTAAATCGGGATTGCTTCTAAATATGGACGTATTCTCACTGAGAAAGTTCTCTGGAATAATTGGCGTTGTGTTTTCTTTGGTTTTCCCCTTTACCACGCTCCAGTTGGTTGCCACTGGAGAATGAGCTTTGGTGTTCGGTCGTCTTTCATTCGTAAAACGTGTCCTAAGTATTTCCATCTTCAGGTCCTAATCATGTACCTGACTAGAGGTTGTGTCCAGTAATTTGGTGCATTGTCTGGTACGAGACATGTTGTGTCCTGTTTATGTACAGGATTCTTCGCAGACAAATATTCTCAAAGGCTTCCAGCATTAGTTTCCATACAGGATAACTGGGAGGCCATTACTTTGAAGACTCAAAGTCTTTTCCGGTTTGAGAATTTCTGTGGGCACCAAATCTTTTAAGACCGGTAAACGAACCAGTAGCCTGTCTGATACGAGTATAATAGCAAACGATATATTGGGAAACAATTTGGTTCCTCTTAATCGGGCATAAAAAAGGCTAGGAAGGGGCTGATACTTTTTTTTGCGACACCTTCGTATTTTAATAAAAATTAAATTAGTGTCGTTAGTATGTCATTCTAGGATACCTCAAAACCTCCCATCCGCCCTATAGTAATCGATGGTGAGGAAGTGGAAGAAAAATTGAGTGTAAATAAAATTTAAGATTCACCCTAACCTAAAGAAAACCCTGATTTGTCCTTAAATCTAGCCTCCAAGAACATACCAGGTAAGTTTTTCATTCCATCAGATTATTTTCAAATCAGTTTAATTCGTTCCCTTTACTGATGTACAACATGTAGATCGAACTTGAATGAAGACGGCCTTACACAATTTCTCAATATCAAAGCTAAAGAATGAGAAAAAAAAATCAATGAAATAGTCTGGGATTAAGGAAAAAAAAACAAACTAAAGAGAGATATCCTTACCTTGAAATAACTTTCGTTCCTAGTTCCAACAAGTCGATTTAGCATTGGGTTTATTGCAGGTGGTGCTCTTGGTGGGGGTTGCAAACGTTCCTCACTACTAGCTGCTGGTTGCACCAGAACTTGATTCCAATTTGAGTCTCTGTTGGCATTCGGATTTTCCCCAATAAAAATCTCAATACCAGAAGAATTCCTATTTTCAGAATTATTTGTCACATCTCCGTCTGAGTTGTTTCCGTTTTCACAGCCTGTAATATAAGTTTTATTTTTTAAGTTGAAGAAAAACCATTTTGTAAGCATCTTGCTTAAGCAATTCTAAGGACAATCATTGTTTCAACTTTCAGTAAAGAGCAAAAGCTATGCCATAGCAGAAAAAAATTAAAAATACATGCTTTGAAAACAAAATTGTCAAGTGAGGATGAATTGCCATTTGAATTGGATTTAGGGATGGTAATGTCTTGAGCAAGCTCTCAAAGGGAATACGCCTTTTTGAACTTGATTCTTCAACCTTGGATTAATTCAGTGATTACAGAAGTTGTGCAATCGGATACTAGAATTTTTTTAAACAATCAAAGTTTTGGCATTTTAAATTGAGAAAAATTGGATATTATTTGTGGATGGTGCTCTGGATGTTAGAGCGCGATGGATAACAATCAATAGGTCTCTACGGTCCATCGAGCCACCGACCAATAGGATAATTGCCACTGCCATCCATGGGCATGCCTAAATAAAGATAAGTTTCCTTTTGTCTCTATCTGATGCTAATTAAATTCTAATTCTATTGATTTCTTATATTTATTGTTACCGTCATGGATTCAGCTAATGCTGAAAATGGTGATATATTCTTCACCAAAAACATAACCGTCAGGTTCTATCTGTCACGAGGTTCCTTATTTTTGATTGCAAAGAGAAGGAATCATTAACAAAGAAAACTAAGGCTGTTAATCATACGTTTGCAGAGCTAAAAATCATCCCGACGCTTACCAGCAGTTTCTAAGAAAAGGGCAAGATTCAGTAACAGACAGCCTACTCTCAGATCCCACTGTTGATCTACTTTGACTAATAGTGGCTACGGAGAATGAGCTTGCGGCTACAAAAGAAAATCCAACTAAAGAAATAGCGATAAAAATTAACGAAAAGCTGAAAAAATTGACTTAGACTGCAACTAATTTTAATGCTAAGTTTCCAGTTGAAACAATGGTTTTTGAAATCTATGATGCAGTACATGTTGAGTTTTATCCTAAATTTGACCTGATTGAAAACCATCTAAAAACATACATGCACATGATTGATTTGTTGCACAATCGCGTGAATCAGCTTGAGCTGAAGCTAGACGACATTGAGCAGGAAGGCAAAAAAAAGATTCCCTGTTGTTTAATTGTGTGAAGCAGATTCCATCACAGAGTGTGGGGGACACCTTGAAGCACGTATCAAAGGCAGCGCGCTAGTGCTGCCTAAGTAAAGAACGATGTGGCCACAATGTGTCGTTTTTTGTGTTTTTTTTTTTCTCCATACCCGGGCACTTCGTATTGAAGAAGTCGTCGTAGAAACTTCGAAAAGGGCTCATTCGATTGGAAATAGTAGTGGCTAGTGCCCTTTTAATAGTTGAAAGTGATTGGATGGCAACTAGCCCCCCCCCCCCGCCTTCCCACGCCAATCATTCCTCCAAACACATCCAATCAAAATTTTGAGATAACCATTCTGTTCAGCGTAGTTGATATCCAGATAAAAAAATATGTTTTTGAGGTGGACACTCCCTCACAACTCTCAAGGCAAGGGTTTTTTAAGTTATGCCCTGGGGGCATATAAGGTTTTTATAGAAGGTTGTGTCGTAGAAACTTCAAAACAGGCTCATTCGGTTGGAAATTCAAAGGGCTACTACCCTTTTTAGTAGTCGAAAGTGACTGGAGGGCAACTAGCCACCCCCCAGACGCTCATCATTTCCCCAAACACGAAAACAACGTGTAAAAAAAAGAAAGAAACAGGGAACCAGGATAACAAAGAAAAAATTCGGGACTTATTTAGTAGCCAGGTAACACACGAGAAGAGCTGCATTTAAATCTCAAAGATTCTATATGAAAAATAGGCAGGTTGCTATTACTTCAAAAAAAAAGTAAGGCAGGTTGCTATTACTTCACCGACTGTATTTAACAATAGCATTGTTAAACCTCAGTCTAATCCCCTCACTACATGTAATCTTCTTCGGATCGACGTGTACCTGATTGGTTACGCAGATGAGGTCTTTAATCTAAGTCGTTTTCTGCACGGCCTGGAAGATAATTTTTTGCAACTCCAGTGCGCGTATCATAAAATAGGCCTCCAGTTTAATGCTGATAAATCTTCTGTGTTGTTATTTAATTGAAATGAAAGTGAGCACGTACCAGATCGATTAGGTAAAGCCAAAGTTGAGCTAGTTATTCTATCGTGTATCTAGGTCTACCGTTCTGGTGTTCAACTACTGAAACCGTTGACTTCTTATGGCTCTCTTCCACAAACGCATGTCGTGCACCTACAGCTGTATTGTTGCAAATAAGCGAAAATTTGATTGCCAAATACTATCATGGCTTTTTTTAACGCTATGGTCCTCCCTCCTTTGCTGAACTTGAGCCCGTGCTGGCGAATTTTCACTCTGAGTGATAGGGCGTAATCTTCGAGCTACATATTATAGGTTTGCAAAGTTTTTTCGCTGCGGGTACCCCCATGGACGAGCAATCGGTATATGTCTAGGAGGTTTAACATAATTGACCCAGAGGATGCTATAGGAGTGCAAATCCGGCGTTTTAATTTGTGTATTTGCGGCCACCAGTGGGCTGAACTGCTAAGACAGTAATGGACTGCCAAGTTTTGTCTTGTTGACTTTGTATGGCTTTTTATATTTGTGTTATTTATTTTGAAGTAGTGTTTTCTATTTTTCTTTTTGTTTTGCTCCCTTTGCCTTTGTTTTGATGGTTAATAAACTATATATATATATATATATATATATATATATATATATATATATATATATATATATATATATATATATATATATATATATATATATATATATATATATATATATATATATATATATATATATATATATGAAATAATTCCTCATCATTTTGCCTTAATATAAAAAAAAGTTTACTCTGGGTTCATGCACGCAGCTGTTCATGCACACTGTTCATGCACGCAAGAAATTACCGTTCATGCAAACATTAAATTACTGTTCATGAACTGTTCATGCACGCAAGAAATTAAAGATTTGAACCTGTTTATAATTTACCTTTGCCAAATGATATTACTATATACATATAGCACTAGGAACGATAAAATTCAGCATCTAATTTCATCAGAAAAAAGGCCACACAATAAACTACTGAAGGTAGAAATGAGCTTAATAAAATTTGAGAACAGTTTCTTTATCATCCCAAGTCGGACATTTTTTCCCTTAATCCCATTTCATGGCGCAATTGTATAATAACTTGATTTTGTTCAATGGTTTCTTTTTAAGATATATTTGAAAATATATCTTATGTTTTATCTTAAAGCAGCTAAAGGGCTTGATAGACACATGTTATATATCTTATGTGTCTTATAAAATGTATTATGCCTTAGTATATCTTATGCCTTATTTCAAAGCAGCTAAAGGAATGGACCGATGTGGCTTTTCAAGCAGTTAGTGGTAACGAACTGTTAGTAAGGAGCGACCCGGCTCAATAGTAACCGAAGCTCTAAAAAACAAAACTTTGATACCAATAGATGCATCAAAAGAACCAGATTTTTATGCTGATTTCAAATACATAGGTTTCATAGAGTATAGTTTTACCCATCAAAAGTGATGCGCCTGAGAAAGTTTGCCTTATTTTTCTAAAAAAGGGGGAAACATCCCCCAAAAGTCATAGAACTTTAATGAAAATCACACCATCAGATTCAGTGTATTAGAGAACCCTACTATTAAAGTTTGAAGCTCATATCTGTAAATATGTGGAATTTTATATTTTTTGCCAGAAGAAAGATCACGGATGCGTGTTTATCTGTGTGTTTTTTTTTTACTAGGGGTGATCATATCGACCCAGTGGTCCTAGAATATTGTAGGAGGGCTCGTTCGAACTGAAATTAAAAGTTCTATTGCCCTTTTTAAGTGACCCAAAAAATGGAGGCCAACTAGGCCCCCTCGCACGCTAATTTTTCTCCCAAAGCCACCCGATCAAATTTCGAAACAGCCTTTTTGTTCAGCATGGTCGAAAAATACAATAACTATGTCTTTGAGGATGACTTAATCCCCCACAGTCCCGGGGGAAGTTCTACAGGCTATGAACTTTGCTCAATGTTTACATATAGAATTGGTTATTTGGAAGTATACAGAAGTTTTTCAGGGGAGATTTTTTTCTAGTAGTTGGTAGGGGTTGGGAGCTAAAGGGAAGGATCTTTCCACGGAGAAAGTTTTCATGGGGAAAGGACATTGCTATGAAGGAGGTGCTTGATTTCCCAGTATTATTTAAAAAGGATCAGAAATCAAAAAAAAAATCAACTGGAAGTAACGAGCAACATCAAAACTTAAAACGAACCGAAATTATTACGTATATTATTGGGTTCACCCCCTAGTCATTACCTCGCTCTTTACGCTAAAGTTTTTTTTTTTACTTTCATCAGAGCTATTTATTCTAATTAACGGCCCTTGTGATTTAGGGGTTATTCTTAAAGAATTGGAACGAAATTTGAGCTATAGCGTAAAGAGCGAGATTTTGACTAAGGGGCGAAATCCCTAATATACGTATTACGAATATACAAATATATAAAGTGTTTTATTGTTCTAAAAAATATATTTGTGAGAAAGAGTCAAAATTTAGCGTAAGGAGCAAGGCGTTGAGAAGGGGCCATCCCCTTTCATACAGGGGATTTTTTTTATTTAATTTCTGAACGTTCTTCAATTCATGCAGCTTTTATCTTGGCTCACTGAACATGAATAATTAAAGCAAAATTTGCGTATTAATTGATTTATTTTGGCTAAATTGCTTTGTCGAAATTCCGTAAGGGGGAGGGTCACTGCTTTCTGCCTTGGAGTCCTCCTCTTAAGATATATTTTAGACAATATTCTAAATAAAGACAACACTGGATATCTAAAGGGAAAATGCAATTATGAGTAAATCAGAACAAAACAAGAAGAAAAGATGTACGTACTATGATCAGCTTCAGTATGGTGTTTTCTACACCATAATAGAATGAATACACCAGCACCAGCAGCAACTCCAGCAGCAACTGCCCATCCCAGACACACCAAGACAAACCAAGTAGTTGTATGTTCCTAAAGAAGAACTAAATTTAACTATTTACTAAATTTTTATAATAAATTTTTTTTAACATTTTATAAAATCTAAATTTATAAAAAAAACTATATATACAGATATATATATATATATATATATATATATATATATATATATATATATATATATATATATATATATATATATATATATATATATATATATATATATATATATATATATATATATATATATATATATATATATATATATATATATATATATATATATATATATATATATATATATATATATATTTATATATATACTCATATTTGTTTGTTCACTTTTATTTGGCGTACCAAGCTTAAATCACTGTTCCCGAAAAGGATGGGAAGGGTTCATCAAGGAGGGTTGTAGAAAGTTAAAACTTCTCAGAAGGTGATAAAGACTAAAGCAGTCAATATACTTGGGTGAAAAGGAAGAATGCAACGCTGTGTTGGCCTTTAAAGCTTGGTTCAGAAGTAAGTTGTTACTAGTAGTTACAGTATTTTTTCTTGTTTTTAATTTTAGCTGATATAAATCGTATTACAAAAATACTCTAATTGTTTATTTTTATTACATTTATTTTAGACGAATACTTCTTTTAAAGAGTCTTGATAACAAAAATGTATTTTTAAAAAATCATTTTTTTACACAAAATTTTTTAAATAGACGGCCACAGTTGCTGGATTAATCCCATCAGCTGTAAATCATAATTGCGTTGAGTTTCATGACCTAAAACGAGGACCAGCATATTCCCCCATCATAAGACTCTGCCATGGAAAAGTTTCCCCGCAGAAGCCCCCCCCTAAGTTCCCCAAATCTTCTTGCGGAATTTTTTCTCCAAATAAAATATAGAGCATCCAAAGAGAAACTAAGACAAAAAAAAGAACAAAGAAAAACATTTGTGCAATAAAAAACATATAGAAAGTGTGGTTGGTCATTGCGCAAGTAAGAGATGGTTGGCAGATGTCTATTAAAGTGCATTCCTTTGCCCAAATTGTATAATCTTCATTAGTCCTCAGATGAATAAAGGCAGGAGAATAAAAGCCTCTAGGAATTAGCCTCTTGTCTCCCACTATTTAGACTTAGTCTGAATAAGGAATTGCAGGGTGATACCTCCTTTCTTATTACAAAAATTTGTTTGCGACGTTAGGTTAAAGCTTCATCTAACTAAAAATTCACTTCCAATGTCTTTGGATTACAAACAATGATTTCTGTATATAACAGATTGTAGTGTCCATTTTACAAGCCGAGTAATTTACAATTTACACTAGAATTTATCTAGTGTCCATTTTACAAGGTTCTGGAGGTAAAAACAGCCTTCCTCTTGTTTTGTTTTTTTTTGCTATTTGACCCTTTTCTAACCGATATCATATTAAATCAAACTTTTGAAATATCTCTCTTGTTGCTAAAATATAAATGTGTCATAATTTTTCCTTCGGGGTTGGTATTAACCCTTCACCTTCTGTGTTAGCCTTCATCTTAACCTGCAATGTTAACTCAACCCCATAGAGCATGAAAAGAGAATTTAGCTGCTGCAAAAACGTAATAATAAATAATATATGACATTCTAAACCATATATTCTGTCTATATTTAGAATATTGATCCGTTATTATTAAAAAAACATATTTTGTCATTGTTTATTTCTCAAATTTTCTCTTTGGCTACTAAATTTTACATTTTTAGGTGTTCTGTTGGGATGGCTTAAGGCTAATGTAGCTGTTTCATTGGGACAGCCTTCCAGATGACAACATCACAGCCCAAAAAACTGGAATAGTAGCGAGAGGTTGAGGAGGGGACAGCCCCTTTCATATACGGAATAATTTCTGTTCGTTTTAAGTTTTAAAATCGTTCCTTACTTTCAGTTAAAAAACTTGTTTTTTTTTAAATTTAATAATATAAAAAACCTACGCCTTCAGAGGTAATTATGCAGGGGATTGACATTTGTCAAATCAGCAGGCAAAGGACAAGCTTGGAGGAGATATCAAATCTGTCTTGAAATGGCAGAAAGTTGTCGATAATTTGGAAAGGAAGTGCACGACAAGAGAATAAGTAATAAAATGGTTCTAGGTGTTTACCCCCATCCCCCGGGGAAAATGCCCACCGGAAAATACCCCTGTGGAAAATAAGGCTTTCCAATTTTGAGAATTTTATTCGAGTTTTGTTTTTTTAATTTCCGTAAGGGGAAGGAATTTTGGTACTTATATATTATACGCCACTCACTCAAGTTTTACCCTGTGTAAAACTCTGTGTTTCTTCGTTAGTTTTCTTTCAGCTTAGTGCGAGACAAGAGACAAGTGACAGATTAAAAGGTAAACAAGACTAAAAGGTAGCTAGGTTAGGCTAGGTTACGCATTGGTACTTTCCAATTAGCGGGTACCCACGCGATAATACGAAGATCAGATAAAAACCTGTTTGTCTGCAAAGATAAGCAGGGTTGCCACCGGTGACACTTTAGTGTCACTTTTGACACTTTTTTTTTAAAAATGGCACTTTTTTGGACACCTGACACTATTAGGACACTTTTTAGCAAAGTGGCACTTTTTTTGCTTAGTAGCACTATTTTACAAAAAAAAGAATTTTTCAGACAAAAAACCGGAAGGAAAACTGTCAATGTAGATGTACATCGATATTCTTTTTCTGTCAGTTAAGATTCTTATCTTAACTCCGCGCTCGGCAATTATTGGATGCAAGAATCTTTCTGTGCCGTGAAAAACATAAACGTGTTTATCTCTATCTGTGTGTGATAATTTTTTATATTCTTATTCTTGTCACTGATTAGCGAAGATCATCCAATGATCTTCGGTACGAAATACTTTGGCAATGAAGAGGACAGAGATAGACATTTAACTGCAATGTGGTGGAGAAGCCTTCAGATGTTTTCAGTTGTTTAGTTCAACTATTTTCTGTTGTTGCAATAATTTGTAGGCTCATAGACGATAAGTCAGTCAAGCAGTTTGCAATTCTTGAGTGGGTCCGAATTCAATTTTTTGTGTTTTATTAGTTGAGGGTTGACTACAATTCAAAAAGAAGAAAAGAGCAAGAAAGCTAAGAGTGTATTTTTGCGCCACTATGTTAATAGCTGTTACTATGTTAACCAGTCACTGGGCCAGTGACTGCATAACTTTGCGCATCTTTTCATCGATTTCCGTGACTGGAGCTCTTGAAGCCCAGTGACTGAAAAGCTCACTGGTGACATTACATAACGACTCAGCAACGCAAAAAACATCCACTGAGCTCACTGGTGTCCCACAAGAATATCTAGTGACCTCTTCAGTGACTGGGCCAGTGACGCAAAAATGCGCTCTAAGATTTCCGTTCACACTTTTCATATTTTTTCTTTGAATTCTTGGCAATGGAAAAATGAATATTCATGCATAACCATCATTCTAAAAAAAAATCGATACCAAACTTCCGTTATCTTTAATCCTATGCAATCATTAGCAAAATCACAATCTCAAGTTCAAGTTCAAGTTCCATTTATTTCTATAAATAACAATAACAAAAACAATATCCCAAAGGGCTCAATGGCCCGTTATTTGGGAAACGACACAGAATAAATGACTAATATTAAAACTTGGCATAAACAATACTAAACAGTATTTAACTTATAAATCTATAAGGAAAAGAAGTCAACTCACCGACAGTCCACACGAAACAGCGACCCTCCTATCACCCGACAAAAAATAAATAAATCAAAAATGAAAAATTCTCTCTACATCATCGAGGATCCAACGCCAACAAAAAAAAAAAAAAAACAATACAACAACTATAAAAACTAATTACTATTTAGCTTTAATAAGAAAAACTTTTCATCTGTCTTTTAAAGGAGCCAAGTGTTTGTGACTGACGAATCTCAGCAGGAACCAAGTTCCAAGCACGTCCCACAGTCACGACCAGACCAAAGTCTGAACGAACCGAGGGAGTAGCCGGAATCATAACATCCTCCCTGTTCCGAACTGAGTAAAAATTTACTTCCCCTACTGGCTTAAGTAGTCCAGAAAAACAAAATGGGAGATCTCCGTGGAAGAATTGATATGCCAACGAAGCTAGAGATATAACATAAATATCTCTAATCTTAGGAGATTAACAGGAGAGTGTGTAGTCGACTGGAGAACTGTTACCGCTTTCTCATGAAGAATATGAACAGGAGCAAGTACAGAAGAAAATGTAGACATCCACACAGACGAACAGTAACATATATAAGGGAAAATGAGAGAGAAATATAAAAGACGGAGTATAGGAAAGGAATAAACGCTTTAGTTTACGGATGATTCCAAGTCCACGGGAAATTTTCACTCTTATTACTTGAACGTGCAACTTAAACGATAAATTTTCATCCAAAGAACTCCCAGGAATCGCACATATCGATCTGGGGGGCGACTTATGGAGCCTCTTGTGTAGGAAGCTCAGTAATTGTGGGGCAGCTCACACCTGTACGGGAAAAAATAAGAAGGTACGATTTTTTTTACATTTAAAGCTAGTTGATTTATGTCCAAACCAATTGAGTATCTTTTCAGTCATTGCTTGAAGCTTTAGAATAAGGGGATGACTCATCCGGAGCTGCAGCACCTAGAGTAGTGTCATCAGCAAATGATACCAGTTTCTTCTCGACTATCAGATGTGGACGCCGACATAGTCTGAGAGTAACATTTGTGACACAATCCACAGCAGACATTGGGAATTGGGGTCTTTAGAAGTCGGTAGAGGTCGTTCACATATATCAGGAATAGGGTTTGGCCCAAGAATAGAACCTTGGGTACTCCGTATTCAATTGGAACTTCCTTGTCTGTATTTTCCATGGCAATAGATCTGTCAGTAAGGTATGAAGATAGCCAAGACAATGCTTCCCCACGCACACCATGATGAGAAAGTTTACCAATGAGAATCTTGTGTGTAAGGCTGTCAAAAGCTTTCTTTACATCAAGAAAAATGGCTGCAGGAATAAGATTAGAGTCTAAAGATTGTCGTATAAACTGAAGAAGTTTTATTACAAGCATGTTCTGTAGAGTGCTTTGCGCGAAACCCAAACTGATGCTTATGGAAAAAAGATTTAGCTTCAAGAAACCTTACCAGACGTTTGAGCATTGGCCTTTCAAATATCTTAGAGAACACTGACAAAAGAGAGATCGCCTATAATTCCCAGGATCCTCACGGTCACCTCCTTTAAAGAGAGCTATCACACGCGACAATTTAAGACGTTGAGGAAATACTCCTAGTTGAAATGACCTATTAATCAAATGGCAAAGTGGGGTGATAATCGACGGAAGGATATGTTTAATTACTTTAGCAGAAATTTTGTCAAAACCTGTTGAAGAATTCTTTAAGGACAAAACAATATTTGTAATTTCCTGCACTGTAACGTCCTCAAGAGCCATTGATTTCAAGCACGGGGGGCCTAGGAACTGCTTCCAAGTCTGAGACACCGAGCAGTGAGAAACACTATTAGCAGTTGATTTCCCTATCTCCGCGAAGAATTTGTTCATATGATGTCGTACTTGGCCTTTTTCTGTGATAAGTTGATCGTCTACCATAAGAGACTTAGGAGACCTTCTAGTTTTTTTTCGATGGCCGACTAAATTCCTTAATCACGTCCCACGTCTTCTTTATATTTCTACCGCAATCATCAAATCTCTTAGTAAAATACACTGTTTTTGTTTCTCCGAATAATTGATTTCAGCATATTACGGTACAACTTAAATGCTTCTAATTTAGCATCACTTGGTCTGTTTTTGTACTCTTTCCAAAGGTTCTGCTTCCTATTTATTGACTTGAGGACTCCCGGTGTTAGCCAGGGAGCTATGGGTGTTGATCTTCTTGATCGAGGATTCCTTAAAGGAGCTTTTAGACAATAAGCCGCGAATTTTTCCTTAACAGTGTCATAAAACTGGCCAAATATATCGTTATAATTGCCCAAATTAATATTTTCTGGTAATGAAAAGTCCCATGAAGATGTACTCAGATCTTCTTTCAGTTTATCCAGCTCCACTGGTGAGCAACATAATCTCGGTGTATCTTGGGGGACTAATCTTTGTGGATTTGGAGGATTGGAAACAAGGCTGCAACTGGCAAATGGTCGGAAGTATCAGAAAGCAGTACTTCATTCTTAATGGAGTGTAGTGATGAAAAAAATATTGTCAATTAATGTTGCTGTCTGGTTAGAAATCCTTGTCGGTATGTTTATACAAGGAGCTAATCCATACGAAATTAGTAAAGACAAAAGATCAGAAGCCTGTCTAGATGACGGTTCCGCAAGGGTCGATGTTAAAGTCGCCCATTAATACAACTTCGGATTTTTCAGAAAAAACTTTTCCAAGAAATCTTCTAATGTTTCCATAAATTGGGTTATAGACCCACTTGGAGAACGATATACTTCGCCTATTATTATCCTTTCCTTAGCGTTGATTGGGACTTCTATAAAAAGTGACTCAAATACCTTTTCATTATTTGTACATAAATCCTGTCTTAGTACAGCATGAAATTATTTCGGATGTAAAATCCGAGTCCACCTTTTTGGGCCGTCTTGCGGTTAAGAAATATCGACATATAACCGGGAATATCCAAAAGCACCTGATTTTTCTCGCTCAAAAATGTTTCACAGAGACCGATAATTGCAGGGCACGAATTCCTACATAATAATTGAATATCATCAAACGAGCAATTTAGGCCCTGAACGTTTAGATGCACAACCGGGAGTGCATCACCCACCGAGCTCCGGAGTCCCAAAATCTCAGCTCCTCCACAAACACACTATCAATAATATTCTCAAAATTTTCATATAAATTCATATCGGGGCTTTACCAACCGGATTTATTTATAATTTCATTAAATTAACTCTCCCACATTCATAATCATTTAATTTCCCTAGTGTTATGTTAGCGTTAATCCCAATAGAGAATTAGTCTCAACCATAATTACTTACCCATGCAGGTGACAGAGAGCCATGCTGTAGTCGCGTGAACACCAGTGACGTCAACCTCTTAATCCGAATTAAAAAGGCTATGACATGAACTTGATTATTTTGCTCTGAAACAAAAAAAATAACAAGTAAAATAGCACAGGAAGGTGTAAATACTGAGGGTATAGAAACACAAATAAAAGGGAAAAATAACAAAAAGACAAATAACATTAACGAACAGCACATTTTTTGAAGATATAGTATTTAAGCGGAAGCGAGCACTCACTAATAATCATGCGTCAGAATCGACATCAGAATTGACCGAGGGAAAACTAGGGTAAGTGGGTCGTAGCATGCGTCATCAACCTTGATCCAGTCTTTAGAACTAGAAGTCTTTTTAGATTCTAGCCATAACCTAGTCCCCTTTTGAACCACTTTGGTATGAGACACTTTATCGGAGGCAACTTTACAATTTCTTAAATTATAACCCGTACTCAAAAGTTCTCTTTCCGACGTTTAGCCAGCTCGAATGGAAGGTCAATACTGACGCTTTTCCCTGTATTTCTTAGATTACCAACACAAGCCATAATATTGTCCTTATGTCGAAGATTTAGAACAGATACAAGAATAGGGTCCGATGCCGATGTGACTTTTGTTTTCCTGGGACTTTTAGAGCCTTGCTTCTAAGTCTATAGATGGCCGTGAACTTAATATCCCTGTAGTTCCGTACCGACATTTCTGACAAAAAATCATTACGGTTTTTTCAATATTTTCATTTTCCTTGTTAGGAATTCCATGGATAAGAAGATTCTTGCGTTTAACATACAATTCAGTTCTTAAAACCTGATTTTTAACTGCCACAAGAGCAGATTTCAAGCCAGTGTTCTCTTGTTTCAACGCTGCATTCTCCGTACGAAGATTTTCTACCAGTTGTTTTAAGTTGTCCATACGTTCATCAAAATACTTTTTCGTGAGAGACATCGCTAATTATATTGTATCGGTAATTAATATATCGCTAAATATACAGTACGCTCGCTTCTTTCCTCAACTCATCAAAATGACATTTCAAAAAAACTTACGGGGCGTGGGCCCCTTTCTTCTAAAATCCAAATATAAGGGGCCCCAGAATCAACAGTGCAATAATTGAATTAAACTGGATATCACAGTTGAGAACTAACACGAAGTAAAAATTATGTCTTGCCTTAACGAGCGCTAGTTCAGTACTGACTTTTTTTCTTACTTCAATTTATGTTACATCATTACATAAATTGAATTTGGAAGCACTTCCTCATTTTAGTTATTTTATTCCCACTAATATTTGATTGTAAATGTGCTTTCACGCTAATACACTAAATGCTCGTTTTTTTATTTATAAAGGTGCTTTCATATTGATACTTAAAATGCTAGTTGACTGTTCCTATGCCCTAGTCCCAGGACACTTCTTAAAGAATAATTTACTGGGTGTAGCGAGAGTTTTCGTGAAACTTATTCTATTCAGGTTGTGATAATAGATTAGATGATATAGCTGTCTTATTGTTTTTTTTCACTAGTTTTTGCCAAATAAATTATTTGAAAGAGTTAGTGTCTGAACCACTATTAGTTGTGTTTATCATAGGGTCATCAATAGCTACGCGATCTATGTTCGTGGCATTCTCTTCAGCATTTTCGAAGAAAAAAAAAGTTTCAAGCGCCTGAATGCACTGTAGTAATCCAGATAGTCCATTTTATGAAAAAACTGGATGAAAAAACTCTAAATGTAGACGAGTATTGCTGTTCTTTTTTCCGTTTTCTCAAAAGAAAAACAAAAGAAAAAAAAACTGCTTCATCTTTTCTTTTTCCGTTCCTTTTTCACGCTAAGAATAAAGACTGCTCAGAAAAAAAGAGAGGAAAGTACTCTGTGGGACAAGTTCCCATTTTATACAGTAAGCAACATTTTGTTTTAGCGAGTTCTTAGGAGGGGGGCTGGAAAGTTGACAACAGTGGAAGTGCTGAACAAAGCCGGAAATCAGCACTGACTAAGTAAAATCCAAATTTCTTTTTATATAGATGATAGATGGCATTAGATCCGACATTTCATGTTGGAGAATTTAAAGATACGGGACACCACGCGGGGATGATCCGAAGCGGATTGGCGAATATTTTCAATACAAAAAGCTTGTCGATATGAGCGCGAGCGACGCGTAGCGTCGCGAGCGGCAAATTTTTGGAAAATGTCACTTTTTACACAAAATTGACACTATTTTTGCCACCAAAAGTGGCACCAAGAAAACCGGCCGAGTGGCAACCCTGATGATAAGTGACTGAATGACAAGGATGTTAATTACAATTTGGGATTTGCCAAAAACCGAAGCCACCACATTACAGCGTTCTGGGCGCATAATTGTAATTTGTAATCTTATAATTTTGTTCATAAACCATTATATTTTGATCCTATTTTGTTTTATTTTAGTGCCCCCTGTTTAGTACCGGGTATCTGTTTTGGGTGTTGCAGACTAACAGGTTTTTATCCTATCTGATCTTCGTGTTATCACGTGAGTACCAGCTAATTGAAAAGTACCTATGTATTTAATATATGCTATGCTTTACCCCCCCCCCCCCACCTAGTATGCAAATATATAGCCCAATTTCTTTCTTAACTCTTATATTTTCATCTTATTTTGTTTTATTTCACTACTTAACTTATGTCCCGGACGTCCTCAAGGGTCGCGTTGGGGCCATCTCCTTCACACGTTCCTGGATCAGTTTCCTTTACAAAGTCCGGTATTTCAGCTTGTCTCAGAAGGCATAAGAGGTCATCTCCGAAGTTTGTCACGCCATCTCTTCCTAGGTCTTCCAGGTGGATGGCTACCGTGGACCCTTCCTTCGAAGGCAACTTTTATCAGGCGCGACTTTTCCATTCGCTGTATGTGGCCCAGCCACCTAAGTTGCTGCAGGTGCACTTTTTGGAGAATAGTATTTTCCCGCTTCAGCTGCTTCCGAAGATCTTCGTTCGAGACTCTGTCTTGGCATGTGATTCCGGCATGCAAATGCGTCGGAGGCATTTTGTCTCGAAAACCGAAAGTCTGCGTTCATCTTCGACTTTCAGTGTCCACGTTTCGCAGGCGTACATGGCAACAGGTATGATTTGAGAGTCGAAAAGTCGAAGTTTCAGTTGCATAGATAGGTGTTTATTTTTAAAGAGGGGGAGTAGCCTCTTGAACCTTGCACTTCCTAGGGCAAGTCTGCGTTTTATGTCGTCGGAGCAGTTGTTGTCTGATGATATTAAGCTCCCTAGGTACACGAACTTGGTCACCGATTCGACTTCTTCACCACTTACTACGAAAAATGGACAGTGGATGGGTTTGGGTCTTTTGTGGTGCGCATCGCTTTGTTCTTCTTTGGATTTATGAACATACCAAGCTATTTGCGGCTGTTATAAGTTCGGAGGCTTGGGTTTGTAGATTGGACTCAGTTTCTGCTAGCTTGTCGAGGTCGTCAGCATAATCTAGGGTATCGATGTTTGTACCGTTAACGGTACCACCTACATTGTTCTCAAGCAGGGACAGCATGGCATGTAAGAATAGCTTTAAAAGTTGCGGTAAAAGTATGCAACCTTGTAGCACGCCCGAAGTTGTAGCGAACTCTTCTGTTTTGGCCTTCTGGGGTCTGAACACAGCTACGGTAATTTTCATACATATTTTTGGCTATGTTTACTATATTTTCAGGAACACCATAGTTGACTAGTATATGCCAAAGGCCATTTCGCCATACTAGATCAAAGGCCTGCTTAAAATCAATGAATAGTTGGAGGATTTTCTTTGCCAAATTCAAGGTACCTTTCTGCGAGTTGCCTCACTAACAAAGATCTGGTCGGTGGTAGACCGTCCAGGGCAAAAACCAACCTGATAGTTGCTGATGATGTGGTCTGTTATGGCTCTGATTCGGTTTAGAAGGATCCTTGTTATGACTTTAGCTGGGTGACTTGTAAGGCTTATGGGCCGGTAATTTTCACAGTTGTTTTTAGGGCCTTTCTTGTGGAGCGGTACGATGACTGCCTTCGCCCATGCTTTCGGGAAATGGCCTGTTGACCACACGGCGACAGCCACTTTATGTAGTAGGTCCTCTAGTAGAGGAGACCCAACTTTAAGCAGCTCCGCAGGGATACCATCAGGGCCTGGGGCTTTATTGTTCTTGAGACTGTGAAGGGCCTCTTTTACCTCACTAAGCAAAGGGGGGGCTAGGGTCACATTCCAGCTTGGAAAATCCTGACAGCACATTAGGGTTGCAGGTAAGAAGCGGATTCAGTTTCTCTTCGAAGTGGCTTTTCCATCTGTCTTTAATAGCCTCGCTGTCACTGAGGAGCTTACCGCCCTTGTCCAGGACGCTAGTAGCGATGGTGGACTGTTTCGTGGAGAGTTCTTTGACTGTTTTGTACATTCTGTGTTTGTTTCCTGATTTGAAATCCTTCTCGCAGGACTCGCACTTCTCCCATATATAATCTCTGAGGGCTGTCCGAATCTTTTTGTTTACCGTCTGCTGTATCCGCTTATACATGTCCCTACTTTTCTCGGTCCTGCTTGTTACAAACCTGTCGCTTTTGGTCACAAAGATCTAGAATCTCATCTGTGATCCAGGGCTTCTCTATTTTAGATTTGTGGCCGAAAGATTTCCTTAGCTGTATCTATGAGTGCCGTGTTCAGTTGCATAGTAAATTAGGGTTAATAATATGCGTTCTGATCAGCTTACGCAATTAGGTAACCCCTTGTTCTCCTAACCTTGCATAGTAAATTAGGATTAATGGACGCTCGAGGTATGGTATAAGAGAGTGCAAGATTGTCAGTTCACTTCAGTTCAATTTCAGACTTGGCTAAGAGAAGAGTGATTTTCAACATGAAGAGGAAGTGTTACATTACGTCATTTTTCGCGCCCAAGCGGACCAGGGATGTTTCTGACAGTGGCATTAGCGGGACGTCTGCGGAGCATTCATCTACGCCTGTGGATCTGAAGAGAACTGAGCCATCGTTGAAGCTTCTGAATCACGCACACTGGAACCAACCACGACGCAACACGCACTTGCACCAACCCAGTCTTTGTTGCAAATGACATTGGTCGTTTTGTCAACAAATCATCCAGTCTCGATTCAAATTCTAAACTTCGTTTGCTGAAGAGCCCTTGGACTCCAGATGTCTCCTACATTTTTCCAGTATCCGAAAAACGGAAGCTAAAGTTTCAGTTAACTTGGCTCGCTCGTTCCAGTTGTTGTCCTACTCTCCGCCTGAGGACGCTGCTTTTTGCAGATTTTGCGTTCTGTTCTCGTCAGAGATACCTGGGAAAGGCTGCCACCAGCGCTTGGGGAATCTAGTCAAAAAACCATTCAGGAACTGGAAGGATGCGATGGAGTGCTTCACAGCTCACCAACAAGCACAGTTTCATAGAAACTGCATCGTATCGGCTGAAAACTTCATTTCTGTCTCGGAGAAAAGGCAGGACAATATCGTGTACCAACTGGACGCGGCGAGAAAAGCGTAGGTTCATGAAAATCGCCAGAAGTTTGCGACCAATTGTTGAGACGGTGATATTTTGTGGGTGGCAACAACTTGCCCTTCGCGGTACCAACGATTCCGGCCCCATTTCGGTCTCGGATCCAGAACCTTCTCACAATGATGGTAACTTCCGAGCACTACTGTGGCTGAGGGCAAGACACGGTGACGATGTTCTGAAAAACCACCTTCTTTCTGCGGCCGGAAATGCCACATATCTTTCTCCCATCATCCAGAATGGTATTATCGCCGCATCCGGAGAGCTTCTTCAGCGGTCTATTGCCGAAAGAGTAAACGCAAGTCCATGCTATTCGGTGCTTGCCGATGAAACGGCGGACGTTTCGAATACCGAGCAGCTGTGTTGTTTGCGTCCGCTGCACTTTCAAAGGGAACTTGCATGAGGACTTCTTTGGTTTTACCCCAGTTTCTGATTTGACTAGGCAAGGTCTGGCTTCATCAATCCTGCAATTTCTCGAAAGCCTTGGTCTTAATCTGAACAAGATGGTTGGTCAGGGATATGACGGTGCAGCAGCGATGAGTGGGCATCTTAGGGGTGTCCAGACTGTTATACGTGAAAAGTATCCGAAGGCGCTTTACGTCCATTGTAGTGCGCACAGTCTCAACTTGGTCATCTCTTCTGTATGCTCTATTCTGGCGTTTAAGAATTTCTTCGGTGTCTTGTCACAAGTCTGCAGTTTTTACCATACTTCCCCACTCATGACACAAAATTTAAAAGAGAAGATCACGAAATGCTACCGGATTCGAGGAAACATACTTTAACCGGACTCTGCGAAACAAGATGGGTGGAGCGCCACGATTCAGTCGTGCGTTTTCTTGAGCTATACCGACCAATCCTGCGATCCCTGGCAGCTCTTGAAGAGAACGGACATGCAGAAACTTCTGCAAAAGCGGCGCAGTTGCTGGACACGATGAGCCAGTCGCAATTTGTTGTGTGTCTCCATGTGGTCAAAGAGCTTTTCTGCCTTACGCTTCCATTGTGCAAGACTCTTCAGTCAGTTGACTGTGATTTGGCAGCTGCATGCAGGCACGTGTAAACTGTCCTTTCAAAAACAAAGGAAACGCGAGGGAATGCTGCTACTGCTTTCACGTCTATTTTCGACGAAGCTCAGCGTTTTTGCCCGTGACTTAGGACTGGAGATGACTCGTCCAAGGACGAGAGGTGGCCGGAGTATGCACGCAGACGATCCAGACCTTCTCAACCACTATAGAGCCTCGCTCTTTATTCCTTTCCTCGACCATTTCACTTCCGAGCTGAAACAACGATTTATGCTTCAACAGAAAGACTGGCAGAAACTGCTGTCAAATCTCAGCGTCCTTTCTCCAGCCAAAATTATTTTTGTCGATCTGAAGGCATTAAACCTGGAGTCATTGGTTGAATTGTATGGCGATATTCTGCCCGAGCCAGACTGTCTGAAGCAAGAAATTGAGCTATGACGCATCAAGTGGGAGAATGTTCCGGTATCAGAGAGGCCTACTTGTGCTGTGTCTTCGCTTCAGGCATGCGACGCTAGCTTTTTCCCAAATGTTTTTCTTCCTCTGGCTGTTCTTGCGACGTTACCTGTTAGCACTGCTACTCCGGAAAGAATTTTCTCAACGCTCAGAAAGGCTCAAAACCTAGCTGAGAAATTCAACAGGAGAAGAACGATTGAGTGGCTTAGCCCTCCTTGCAGTCCATAGGGACGTTGACATCTGCCCTGACAAGGTCTCCGACATTTTTGCAGGGAAGAAAAATCGTCGCCAGGATTTCGTTTTATAGATATTCGCCCTTACTTTTAGCTAAAAAAAAACTAAAAAATATATAGACTTCTTCTAGCCTACTATTTGGCTTCTTTTTGCGCAAAAAAAAATAGCTTGTAGTATTTAACTGTATGTAAATACTTGTCTTGTTTTTGCGTTACTAAAAAAAAAAAAAAAAAAAAAAAAAAAAAAAAAAAAAAAAAAAAAAAAAAAAAAAAAAAAAAAAAAAAATGCCCCTTATAGATACGAAAGTATGCCTAGTGGACGCGTCCTCGTTCAAAAGGGACGGACTAACGGTCTCGAGCTAACGTAATGTTGCTCGAGGATGTTAGACAAAGTCCACGGGAAAAAATCGGGTAAACCCCCCCCCCCCCGAACAAAAATCCTGGATACAGCCCTGGCTGATACGCTCTTTTGACAATCTGTATTCACATAATATGTTTTGATTTAGTTCAAATTTTCTCTCAACCTTTCTTTAAGTAATTATATAAAAAAAACAAGTTTTTTAAACTGAAAGTAAGGAGCGACATTAAAACTTAAAACGAACAGAAATTAATCCGTATATGGAAGGGGCTGTCCCCTCCTCAACGCCTCGCTCTTTACGCTAAAGGTTTTTATTGTTTTAAAAAACAAAGTTGTGAGAGAGTTAAAATTAAACTTGGGTTTTCTGATACGCTGAATCTGACGGTGGGATTTTTCATTAAAATTCTTTTACTTGTAGGGGATGTTTCCTCCCACTTAAAAAAATCAGGTTAAGTTTTCTCAGGCTCGTAGCCTTTGATGAGTAATACTAAACTTAATAAAATTTATATTTTTAAAATCAACATTATAAGCCCATTCTTTTGATGCATTTATTGACATCAATATTCCGTTTTTAAAAAGTTTCGATGACTATTGAGCCGTATCGCTTTTTTTTTTTATTACGTATATATTATTACGTATATGAGGGGGTTCTCCCCTTATTCAATACCACGCTCTTTACGTTAAAAGTTAAAAAAAAATTGTAATTCACAAACCCCTGAATCACTAAGGCCGTTTAATAAGAATAGATAGCTCTTTTGAAAGCCCGAAAAAAAACTGTAGCGTAAAGAGCGAGGTATTGACTTGGGGATAACCCCCTCAAATACGTAGTAATTTCTGTTCGTTTTAAGTTCTAATGTTACTTCTTACTTTCAGTTGAAAAAACTTGTTTTTTTTTAATTTAATTTCTGATTGTTTTTCAAATAATGCTTGGAAATCCGGCGCACCCTTCATAGAAATGTCCCTTACCCCAAAGAAATATTCTCCACTGAAAGATTCTCCCCAGTAAAACCCTCCTCCAGCCCCCCCCCCACCAGAAAAAAAAAATCCTTCCTGAAAATGTCTGTATACTTCCCAATAACCATTACAATATGTAAGCAATGGGCAAAATTCATATCTTGCAGCCCTTCCCCTGTGAACTGTGGGGGATTAAGTTATCCTAAAAGACATATTTATTAGATTTTCGACTATGGTGAACAAAATTGCTATCTCAAAATTTTAATTGGGTGACTTGGAGAAAAAAATGAGCGTGGGAGAGGGCCTAGTTGCCCTCCATTTTTTGGAGGGCACGCATCGTGATCTTTCTTCGAGCAAAAAATGCAAATTTCCACCTTTTTGCAGATAGGAGCGTGAAACTTCTTTAATAGGGTTCTGTGATAAGCTGAGTGTGATGGTGTAATTTTCGTTAAAGTTAATTAAAAATGCAAAATTCCACATTTTTGCAGATAGGAGTTTGAAGCTTCTTTAATAATGTTCGTTGATAAGCTGAATCTGATGGTGTGAATTTCGTTAAAGTTAATTTAAAAGATTGCAAATTAAACAAAATTTTATTGTTTAAAAAAATTGAGTTGTGAAAAAGTCAGACTTTAGCGTAAAGAGCGAGGCGTTGAGGAGGGGACAGCCCCTTTCAAATACGGAATAATTTCTGTTCGTTTTAAGTTTTAAACGTCGTTCCTTGCTTTCAGTCAAAAAAAAAAAACTTGTTTTTTTTTTATTTCATTTGTGAATTTTTTTAAATTAATGCAGGTTTTGATTTTGGCTACCCTGCATGAATAATTAAAAAGAAATTTGTAGATTAATTTTTACTTTTATTTGGTTAAATGGCTTTCTCGAAACTTGTTGAATTTTATTTACGAACGTTTTTATTAGTAATAAATATACGTAACTTACTAATTAACTTACGTAACAAAAGTCTATATTCATATATTTTTAATACGTATATTAGGGGGTTTGCCCCCTAGTCAATACCTTGTTCTTTCAGCTAAAGTTCGTATTTTGTTCCAATTCTTTAAAAATGACCTCTTAATCACAAAGGCCGTTAATTAGAATAAATAGCTCTTATGAAAGTACTAAAAATTCTTTGGCTTAAAGAGCGAGGCATTGACTAGAAGGTGAACCCAGTCATATAGCTAATATTTTTTTGTTCGTTTTAAGTTTTGATGTTGCTCCTTACTTTCAGTTGAAAAACTTGTTTTTTTTATATTTAATTTCTGATTTTTTTTAAATAATGATGGGAAGTTCGGCGCCCCCTTCAAAGCAATGTCCCTTCCCCCATAAAAACTTCCTTCATGAAAAAGATCCTCCCATATAACCCCCGACCCACCCTACACTACCAGAAAAAATTCCCTCTGAAAACGTCTGTATACTTCCCAATAACCAATACTATATGTTAATATTGTGTAAAGTTCATAACTTTCAGCCCTCCCCTTGGGGGCTTCGAGGGATTAAGTCATCCTAAAAGACATAGTTATAATATTTTCGACCATGCTGAAAAAAATGGCCATCTCAAAATTTTTATCGGGTGACTTTGGGAAAAAAATGAGCGTGGGAGGGGGCCTAGATGCCCTCCATTTTTTTGGTCACTTAAAAAGGGCACTAGAACTTTTAATTTCAGTTCCAATGAGCCCTCCCACGATATTCTAGGACCAGTGGGTCGATACGATCACCCCTGGGGAAAAGAAAAGAAAAACAAACAACAAAACAAATAAAACACGCACCCGTGACCTTTCTTCTGGCAAAAAAATGGAAAATTCCACATTTTTGTAGAGAGGAGCTTGAAACCTCTACAGTAGGATTCTCTGATACGCTGAATATGGTGGTGTGATTTTTATTAAGGTTCTATAACTTTTATTGGGTCTTTCCTTCTTTTTTTGAAAATCAGCCAAATTTTCTCAGGCGCGTAACTTTTGATAGGTAAGATTAAACTTGATGAAACTTATATATTTGAAATCAGAATTAGAATTTGATTCTTTTGATGTATCTATTGGTATAAAAATTCCTTTTCTTGAACAATAAAGGTCAAACATTCCCTCTATCCCAATAAAAATGCTAAATGTAAATAATTGGTGAGTTGCATAAACTACAGCCCTTGCCCTGAGGGATGTAGGGGGAGGGGGAGGGGGTTGGCTTACATCCCCAGAGACAAAGTTTCTGGACTTTTCAACTACACTGAATAAAATAGCTATCTCCAAGTTTTCATTGGATTGTGGTATTAATTAGCCTGGGAAGGGGGATGGCTACCCTCCAATCACTGTTGACTCACATAAAGGTAACTAGAACTTTCAATATTCAGTCAAATGAGCTCTGTCCGAAGTTTCTAGGTCAGCTCTTTCTATACGAAGTGACTGGGTGCAAAAAAAAACATTTTACCCACATTGCTCTTCACTTAGACAGCACTATTTTGTTGCTTATGATCAAACAGTTCGTGGTAACGAACTGTAAGTAAGGAGCTACTGTAGAGGTTTCAAGCTCCTATCTACAAAAATGGGGAATTTTCCATATTTTGCCAGAAGAAAGATCACGGATGCGTGTTTTATTTTTTTTTTTTTTTTGTTTTTTTTGTTTTTTTGTTTTTTTTCTTTTCCCCAGGGGTGATCGTATTGACCCAGTGGTCCTAGAATATCGTGGGAGGGCTCATTGGATTGGAAATTAAAAGTTCTAGTGCCCTTTTAAAGTGACCAAAAAAAATGGAGGGCAACTAGGCCCCCTCCCACGCTCATTTTTTCTCAAAGTCATCCGATCAAAAATTTTGAGATTGCCATTTTGTTCAACATGGTAGAAAATATTATAACTATGTCTTTTAGGATGACTTAATGCCTCAAAGCCCCCAGGGGGAGGGCTGAAAATTATGAACTTTACCCAATGTTAACATATAGTATTGGTTATTGGGACTCGGCTCAATGGTAACCGAAACTCAAGAAAACGGTATTTTGATACAAATAGATACATCAAAAGAATCGAATTTAATGCTGAATTTCAAATATATAAGTTTCATCAAGTTTAATCTTACCCATAAAAAGTTAGGCACCTGAGAAAATTTGGCTGATGTTCAAAAAAAGGGGGAAAGACCCCCTAAAAGTTATAAAACCTTAATGAAAATCACACCATCATATTCTGCGTATCAGAGAACCCTACTGTAGAGGTTTCAAGCTCCTATCTACAAAAATGTGGAGTTTTACATTTTTTGCCAGAAGAAAGATCACGGGTGCGTGTTTATTTGTTTTTTTTTTTCCAGGGGTGATCGTATCGACCCAGTGGTCCCAGAATATCGTGGGAGGGCTCATTGGAATGGAAATTAAAAGTTCTAGTGCCCTTTTTAAGTTACCAAAAAAAATGGAGGGCAACTAAGCTCCCTCCCACGCTCATTTTTTTCCCAAAGTCACCTGATCAAAATTTTGAGACAGCCATTTCGTTCAGCATAATCGAAAATATTATAAGTATGTCTTTTAGGATGACTTAATCACCCGAAGTTCCCGGGAGGAGGGCTGAAACTTATGAACTTTACCCAATGTTAACATATAGTGTTGGTTATTGGGAAGTATATAGTACAGACGTTTTCAGGGGAGATTTTTCCTGGTAGTGGGAGGGGGGAGGGGTTGGGGGTTATGTGGGAGGATCTTTCCATGAAGAAAGTTTTTATGGGGGAAGGGACATTGCTATGAAGGGGACGCCGCGGACTTCCCCGCATTATTTAAAAAAGATCAGAAATTAAATATGAAAAAAACAAGTTTTTCAACTGCAACAGCAGCAACATCAAAACTTTAAACGAACAGAAAATATTACATATATGATTGGGTTCCCCCCCCTAGTCAATACCTCACTCTTTAAGCCAGAGATTTTTTAGTACTTTCATAAGAGCTATTTATTCTAATTACCGGCCTTTGTGATTAACCGGTCAGTTTTAAAGAATTGGAACAAAATTCGAACTTTCGCTTAAAGAGCAAGGTATTGACTAGGGGGCAAACCCCCCTAATATACGTATTAAGAATATGTTAATATAGAAGTTTGCTACGTAAATTAATTCGTTAGTTACGTATATTTATTACTAATAAAAACGTACGTAAATAAAATGAAACAAGTTTCGAGAAAGCCATTTAACCAAATAAAAGTAAATTAATATAAAAATTTTGTTTTAATTATTCATGTCTGTGAGCCATGATCAAAACCTGATTTATTCAAAAACGTTCAAAAATTAAATAAAAAAAAACAAGTTTTTTTAACTGAAAGTAAGGAGCGACATTAAAACTTAAAACGAACAGAAATTATTCCGTATATGAAAGGGGCTGTCCCCTCCTCAACGCCTTGCTCTTTATGCTAAAGTTTGACTTTCTCACAACTCTATTTTTTTAAACAATAAAAAACTTTAGCGTAAAGACCAAGGCGTTGAGGAGGGGACAGCCCCTTTCATATACGGAATAATTTCTGTTTGTTTTAAGTTTTAATGTCGCTCCTTACTTTCAGTTAAAAAAACTTGTTTTTTTATCTAATAATTAAAAGAAATATTTCAAAAGACTTTTGAGAACAATATCAAAACCTAAACAAAATAAATAGTATTTACTAGCAATAGTAGTACATATAATAAATAAATAGTTTTTACATATGGAATCTCCGTCGGCATTTGGGTCATCATCCTCGTCCTTGTCATTGTCCTTGTCATGGTCCTTATCATCGTCCTTTTCGCTAAAAACATGGACATCTATCCGCAATGATGTATTTTTTGCCTAAAATAAAAAAAGACAATATGAAGGGTTGAAAATACATTTACAAAAGACTAAGATCATTAAAGCAAAAGACAGAACAGACTGCGTGAAGGTGATTTATTATCTTTTTACTTTTGATGCTATGAGAAATCAAATGACGTAGCTCGAGATAAAGATATGTTTATGCCCACCATTGGTTTAATATAGCTCTTTATCTTTCTTTGGAAATTTTGTTTAATCTTAGCGGTCAAAGTTAGTTACGTTAACAAATTTACATAATGTTTTGGCTAATACATAAGGTTGAGCGTTTTTTTTTTAACTGTTTTAGCTATTACTAGTATTATTACCGCTATTACTACTGCTACTACTACTACTGCTATTACTACTACTACTACTACTAATAATAATAATACTACAACTACTGCTACTAATACTGACCTCAGGGGCGTAATCCGCGTATTGTGGTAGGGGGCAACTGCCCCTCTAAACCTCAGTTTGCCCCCTCCCCCCAGCTGAAATTTAGTTTATGCAAAAAAAAATGTGACAAAACTAAGATTAGCCAGCATAATTTAAGCATCCACAGGAACAGGTCAGTTTTCTTTGATATATATTTGCCTTTATGGTGCTATATGGCTAAATTTTTGAGTTTTCGCTGTCATTTTCACTTGATTTGCAAAAATGGGCTCCAATTTCGCCCCCCTCCCACAGGATTTTGACGAAATTACGCCACTGATGCTACTAATACTACTACTGCTCCTGCTGCTACTGCGACTGCCACTATTGCTACTGCTGCTACTACTGCTACAATTACTAGGGCTATAACTATCCTACCACTGCTGCTAGCACTATTACTACTATTACTGCTTTTACTGAACTGAAGAAAAAGACACAATATGGACAAAAAGATGTCAAAACTGTGTATCTATGATGTCTCAGGAAAGTGTAAAGGAGATAAATTGATACTTTCTGGGCGTGTTGAGGGAAATGGTTGATTAATATTTGTCTATAGGCTACTAAAAGTTTTTAAATTGATGGAACTAGAATCATGTCAGCCCTTTAAACACCAAAGATTAGGCCAATAGCCCAGATATTTGAATATTTTCCCTGCAACAATCAGTTCAAAGCTTTATAGTGCAATTGTTATTAAAAAGCGGCTAGAAAATTCTGTCCAACTTATAAATAGTAAATCAAAATCTGGATTCTTGTAAAGAGAAACTAAAACATTTTTCCATACTAAATAAAAAGATTATGCACATTAAAAATGAAGAAAAATTATTAAATTTTTTCACACAAGGAGCTTTTCAACGAAAAGTAAAGAGCTAAAATAAACCAAAATGAGAAGAAATAAAGTGAAAATGTTTTTTTTTAGCATTAAACGACCATAGATCCCTATCAATAAACAAATGAACACTTTAAAATGTGCAGATAATAAATTGAAAAGAACACTAAATCAGTTCCATTTCAGAAGAGATTATATTATAGTTGAAATGGCTATGAGAAATTTCTAACCTGCAGAAAGATAGTTTTCCAAATCTAGAAGCTTGATAATTTCTCTCAATTATTGACTATTATTAATCGTTGTAACATATTTTTATGTTTGATCAAAGCAACCAAAAAAGTATATCGTCCAATAATTGGATCTCAAGAAGCTGTAATTCAGTTAATTACATTTTAAAGTGTTTTGTCAGTCAGCGGCACTATCTCTAAGGTGCACGTCAAAAATGGATGCTAAACAGCCCCAAATTCTTTTATTCGTTTCAATGCCAAATTTTGCAAAATAATACCAACGTTTTAGTTTCTTTTTGTTGAAGAATGTACCCAGTAAAAGGACAAAAGTTTCTCCATTTTTCTAATGGCTTCCATTTTTCTCATTCGGGTTCACTGATTTTTCTACGTTTCTCAGTTTTGTTTAGGTTAAAAAAAACACAATGGGGCTTGACTATTCTACTTTTAACATTTTTACTGCATCCATCATCTTCAGAATTAATGCTTAGCAGGTAAGCAAAACTATCAACTTGATCGCTTGTCTCGTTACCCAACATCACCTTTCTACCTCCTGATCTAAGCAAAATGGTCTTCTTAACATCAAAATAAAGCCCCGAACTCTCAAAACCTTCTAATAATAATTCATTTCGCTAGCATTTCTAATTATCAGCATAATCAAGCGTAGGAGAGTCTTAACTTTCCATTCGATTCCACGCTCTTCCACAGCCATTGCTGCGTACATCGGAACCAAGTCCAAAAAATGGTCTATTTACCAGGGTCTAAAAAGCACATTTAGCTATTCGAGGGTGGTTCAAAATCACATTAAGGGGTTTTTTGATGGATGTGCCACTATTTTTTTTTAATTAATTTCTCCAACTATTTTGAAACTGAAAATATTATGACTGTTGAAAATTCGATCATCACTTAAATTGAATGAAGCTAAAGCAAAAACAGGGGTATAAGTTTTGGATTTCTTTGCGGAACTCTTTAGAGAGCAAGAGACGACCTATAGAAGAACAAACCAATTCATTTGAAAATTGTGGAGGTGGCCACATATTCCTCTGTTCTCCACTTTCATTTTCAAACGTTCTGGTACTCGCTTGCGAGTGTATGATAACCGCACATTTTTTGTTCTTCACTTTCATTTTTGACAATTTCTCATTCTCGCTGTCACTTGTAATTCACACTGCCCTCTATATTCTAACCCCACAATTCTTTGTTCTCATTATATCGCATATGTTCTAACCAGATAATTCTTTGTTCTTCTTTGTTATTTATAACTCGTTTTGATCCTTATATATATATACGATATATATATATATATATATATATATATATATATATATATATATATATATATATATATATATATATATATATATATATATAGATATATATATATATATATAATATATATATATATATATATATATATATATATATATATATATATATATATATATATATACTATATATATATATATATAAATATACATATATATATATATATATATATATATATATATATATATATATATATATATATATATATATATATATTATATATATATATATATATATATATATATATATATATATATATATATATATATATATATATATATATATATATATATATATATATATATATATATATATATATATATATATATGATATATATATATATATATATATATATATATATATATATATATATATATATATATATATATATATATATATATATATATATATATATATATATTTAAATATATAGCCACCGGTCCCCTGCACGGCCACTCGGCAATCTTTTCGATGTTGATTAAATGTTTGAAAATGTTTTCACTTTTATAGCTTAAATAAATCAAATAATAATAACATTTTGAAAAACAAAAAATAACAGCATATGTATATTAAACTGACAATGCACATTCATTTGTATTTTTTATTTCAGTAAATTGCAAATTATGTTCTGGCCCTAGGAAGGTATAGGGGTTTTGAGCCCGACTTGTGTAAATTTCTGGTCGTTTTGAGTTTTAATCGCTTATTTATTGTAATTCTTGTTTGTTTAGGTTTCATTTATTTATTGATGCTGATTTGTGGTAGTTTCACGCTTGGTAGATTATTTGATTTTATTTTTGCTCCTTTTTTGTTTAATAGTTCTTTACTTTTCTTTGAAAAATTTATTTCAAGGAATTTTTTTTTATTAATTTCTGTTCGTTTTATGTTGACATGGCCTTTTCAAGAAAAAGAAAATAATACTTTAATTTTTTTGTTTTTTTAAGACTTCATAGTTTGTTGCTGAAAAATAAAATTTTCAACAATTTTTAACAACATATACCCTTTTAAAAATCTGGACACATATAGTAGTGATTAATTTAGCTTCATACTTCCTCTAGATGACCTGAAATGGAAAACTTGATACCATTCGCTAAAAAATCTGTTTCCTTTCTTTGATAGCTTGGATACACTAATGCTATTTTGACTTGGTTAAATTTTAAAAGCAGAAGTAGCCCCGAAAGTTTGAACGAAATACTCTCAGTCGTTCTTGAGATATTGCTGAGATGCTTTATTGGGAATTAGCATTAACATAGTGGATTTTGACTTAATTTTAAGGCAATATTTAGTTTTTAAACATAAAGGCAAATGGGAGGGTGGGCGGAGAGGGGGATTAGTTTCCCTCCAGTCACGGCTATTCAAAAAGGGCATCAGCCCTTTTAAATTTCAATCCAATGAGCCCTTTTCGAAGTTCCTACGACAAATCCTTCGATATGAAGTGCCCTGGTTAAAACTACAACAAAACAAAAAAATAACACATTATACCCATATCGATTTTTTTTTTATAAAAATGTCAAGCCCTTCAATCAATTTTGACTGTTAAAAAAGGCACTAGGCCTTTTGATTTCCAATCAAACGAGCCCTTTTTGAGTTTCTACGACAACGCTTTCTATAAACACCTTATATGCCCCCAAGACATAAACTAAAACCCATACTCTAAGGGCTGTTAGGGTGGTTGTCATCCTCTAAGACCTAATTTCCAGAAGGTTCAACTATTTTAAACAAAATGGCTATCAGAAAGTTTTGATTGGATGAGTTTCGGAAAAATGGTGGGTGTGAGAGGGCGTTAGTAACTCTCGAATCCCTTTCAACTATTAAAAAAGGCACTAGACCTTTCAATTTTCAATCAAGTGAGCCTTTATGAAGTTTCTACGACAATGCTTTCAATAAGTACCTTATATGCCCCCAGGGCATAACTTGCAACCCTTGCCCTGAGGGGTGGGGGGATGTCATCCTCAAAGACCTGTTTTATAGAAATTTCTGCTACATTGATCAAAATAGTTTTTAAAAAACTTTAATTTGATGTGGGCGTGAGAGGTGGGTTAGTTACCCCCCTCATTTTATTTCCAATTGAATGAGCCCCTTTTGAAGTTTTTACGACAATTCCATCTATGAAAACCTTACATGCCCCCAGGGCATAATTTACAACCTTTTTCCTAGGAGTTCTGGAGGGTTTTTCATCCTTAAATACATAATTTCCAGAACTTTCAACTACGTTGAACAATACGGCTATTCCTAAACTTTGATTGAATGTGTTTGGGGAAATAGTGGGCGTGGTAGGGGGGTTAATTACTCTCCACTAGTTTTCAACTATTAAAAAAAGGGTAATTTCAACCGAGCCCCTTTTGAAATTCTACAACAACTTTCTATATAAACCTTATATGCCCCGAGGACATAACTTACAACCCTTGCACTGAGAGCTCTGATGGGGTTTTTTATGCTGAAAGACCTAATTTCCGAAGCTTTCAACTACGTTGACCAAGATGGATATGTCAAAATTTTGATTTGGATGTATTTGGGGAAATAGTGGGCGTGAGATGGGGGTTAGCTGCCTTTCAATCACTTTCGACTATTAAAAGGGCACTAGTTCTTTCAATTTTCAATAGAATGAGCCCTTTTTTGAAGTTTCTACAACATCGCTTTCTATAAAAACCTTATATGCCCAAATGGCACAACCTACAACCCTTTCCCTGAGGGCTGGGGGGGGGGGGGGGGGGGGGGGGTCGCCATCCTCAAAGATCTAATTTCCAGAACTTTTAACTACGTTGAACAAAATGGCTGTCTTAAAATTTTGATTAGCTGTGTTTGTGGAAAAGGTGGGCTTAAGAGGGGCTAACTGCCCACCAATGTACTTTCGAATATTAAAAAGGGCACTAGCCTTTTAAATTTCCAATTGAATGAGCCTTTTTTGAAGTTTCTGAGACAAAGCTTTCTATAAAAACCTTATATGCCCCATGGCATAACTTGCAACCCTAGCCCTAAAGGCTGTGTGGGGAGTGTCCTTCTCAAAACATAATTTTTTATCGGAAAATCAACTATGCTGAACAAAATGGCTATCTAAAAATGTTGTTTGGATGTGCTTGGGTAGAAGGTGGGCGTGAGAGGGGGGTTAGTTGCCGTCAAATCCCTTTTGACTATAAAAAAGGGCACTACACCTTTGAATTTCCAAAAGAATGAGCCCTTTTTCAAGTTTCTACGACAAAGATTTCAATAAAACTTATATCCCACAGGGCATAACTTATAACCCTTGCTCTGAGGTCTGTTGAGGGAGTGTCCTGCTTAAATGTATCATTTCCTCAACTTTAAACTGCGTGGAACAAAATGACTATCCCCAAATTTTGATTGGATGTGTTTGGAGAAATGGTGGGAGTTGAAGGGGTATTAGTTTCCTTCCAATCACTTTTGACTATTAAAAAGGACACTAGCCATTTCAATTTCCAATTGAATAAGCCCTTTTTGAAGTTTCTATGGCAACACGTTCTATAAAAACCTTATATACCCCCAGGACATAACTTACAACCGTTGCCCAGAGGATTCTGGGAGAGGGGCTGTCATCCTCAAAGATCTAATTTAAAGAACTTTCAACTACATTGAACAAAATGGTTATTTTAAAATTTTTATTGGATGTGTTTGGAAAATAGGTGGGCGTGATAGGAGGGGTTAGTTGCCCTCCAATTACTTTTGACTATTAAAAGGGCACTAGCCCTTTGAATTTGCAATCGAATGGGCCTTTTTTGAAGTTTTCTACGACTATGGTTTCTATAAAAACCTTATATGCCCCCATGTCATAATTTACAACCATTGCCCTGAGGGCTAGGGGGGGGGGGGGTTCATTCTCAAAGACCTACTTTCTAGAATTTCCAACTACGTTGAACAAAATGGCTATCTAAAAATTTTGATTGGATGTGTTTGTGGAAAAAGGTGTGCGTGAAAGGGGGGTTAGTTGCCCTCCAATCACTTTTGACTATTCAAAAGGGCAATAGCCGTTTGAATTTCCAATCGAATGAGCCTTTTTGGAAGTTTTTACGAAATCGCTTTCTATAAAAACCTTATATGCCCCCAGGGAATAACTTAGAACCCTTGCCCTGAAGACTTTGGACGGAGTGTCCTGCTCAAAAGTATGATTTCCTGAACTTTAAACTGCGTGGAACAAAATGATTATCTCAAAATTTTGATTGGATGTGTTTTTGGAAATGGTGGGAGTGGAAGGGGTGCCAGTTGCCTTCCAATATCTTTCGACTATTAAAAAGGGCATAAGCCATTTAAATTTCAAATAGAATGAGCCTTTTTTGAAGTTTCTACGACAATACGTTCTATAAAAACCTTATATGCCCCCAGTACATAACTTATAGCCCTTACCCTATAGGCTCTGGGGGGTAGGGGGTGTAAACCTCAAAGACGTAATTACCAGAGCTTTCAACCACGTTGAATAAAATGGATATCTTAAAATTTTGAATGGGGTGTGTTTCGAAAAAAAGGGGGCGTGACAGGGGGGAGGGGCTAGTTGCCCTCCAATCACTTTTTTACTATTAAAAATGGCACTAGCCCTTTGAATTTCCAATCGAACGAGCCTTTTTTGAAGTTTCTACGACAACTCTTTCTATAAAAACCTTATATGTCCCCAGGGCACAACTTACAACCCTTGCCCTGGAGGCAGTGGGGGAGTGTCCTCCTCAAAAATATAATTTTATCTGGAAATCAACTACGCTGAAAAAAATTGCTCTATCAAAATTCTGATTGGATGTGTTACAGGAAATGGTGGGTGTGTAAGGGGTGTTAGGTACCTTTCCATCACTTACGACTATGAAAAAGGGCACAAGCCACTCCAATTTCCAATTGAATGAGCCCTTTTTGAAGTATCTACGACAACTTCTTCGATACAAGGTGCCCTTGTCTAAAGGAAAAACAATATATAATGCATTGTACCTACATCGTTCTTATGCGCCCCCGGGGCATAACTCAAAACTCTTCCCCTGAGGGTTCAGGGGGAGTGACCTCCTCAAAAACATATTTTCTATCTGGAAATAAAATTAAGCTGAACAAAATGGCTATCTCAAAATTCTGATTGGATGTGCTTGGGGAAATGGTGGGCGTGGAAGGGGTTTAAGTTGCCTTCCAATCACTTTCGACTAGTAAAAAGGGCACTTGCCATTCCAATTTCCCATTGAATGAGCCCTTTTCGAAGTTTCTACGACAATTCTTTTTATACGAAGTGCCCTGGTATGGAAAAAAATATAATAATAATAATAAATTGTGCCAACATCGTTCTTTACTTAGGCAGCGCGATTGCGCTGCCTATGAAACTGCAACTGCAAAAATTTTTGTTTTTCTGGCCCTTCCAACAGACATTATATTACATAAATAACTCTTATGTTGAAAACTCAACAATCTTATTTATGCTATACATGAAATCATGTAAGAAAATACTTATATGATCCCATATATGATGTCACAAGAAATGCTTATATAATGTACTAACATAGTTCTTGACGTCACTTCCAAAAAAACTAAATGTAGGCACTTAACGATTTTTCTCAGACTTCAGACGTATCTAGATCGTTTTTTTTTATGCGAGAATATCTCAAGATGAAAATTTTCCCCTAAAACTTTGGAGCCGTTTTTGAGAAAAATTAATGCACAATTCTTACTCGCATATAAATAATAATATAATATATATATATATATATATATATAATATATATATATATATATATATATATATATATATATATATATATATATATATATATATATATATATAATATATATATATATATATATATATATATATACTATATATATATATAATATATATATATTACTATATATATATATATATATATATATATAATATATATATATATTACTATTTAAAAACATTACCTGTCCATTGATGCTCTCTTCTGTGGCAGTTACCAGAAGACGGTACCAATCGTATGTATCTGCTTCAGCATCTAGTAGCTTCTTGTTCATCAACAAAGCTACTACACCTTCCGCTGTACGTTCTAAGGAAAATTGGTTTGATTCATCATTTAAAGATACTTTAGCTTTTTGATTGATTTCTATGAAAAACACAGTGTTTTTGGTAATTTAGCGTCTTGGTCAACAAACAAGGTGAACCTTTCAAGCGAAGATAGATATGATAAATAAACTTTTGGCGCGAAATTGAAGTATATTGGGTATGCTGCCAAATGAACCATTTGAAAAAACGATGCTAAGAACCATCTGAAACCATCTCGTCCCATTTTTGGTGATCTAAAATAAAGAACGTTCTTAAAATCTAGAGGCAAATTCAAGTTTTGTTCATAGCCAACAACAAGAATTATAAGATTTATAGGTGAGTACAATGCAACCCTTATAGGTAAGGATGATTTGAATTTGATTGAGGGGGAGGAGGGGTTTCACGTCAATGTATCAAGCCAAGGTAGATGTGATAAATGAACTATTGGTACGGTATTTAAGTCTATTTGGCATGTTGCCAAATGAACCATCTGAAATAACAATGCTAAGAACCATCTGGAATTTACTTCTCGTCCCATTTTTTGGTGACCTAAAATAAAGTCCGTCCTTAAAAACTAGACGCAAATTTAAGTTTTTTTCATAGCCAACAACAAGAATTATAAGATTTATGAGGTGAGTACAAAGATTTATGAGGCGAGTAGGTGAGTATACAAAGCAATCCTTAAAGGAAAGGTAAGGATGATTTGAATTTGATTGAGGGGGAGGAGGGATTCCACAAACTCATCAGAAGGATTTGCTCCAAGCCCAATCCGCCTATTGTTTCACTTATCTACCTCAGCCACAAAGGTCAAAATGTATCGATTAATTTAATCGAGTGGAATACAACCTATCGGGCAAAAATTGTAATGTCAATTTTTTGAACTAGATGCTACCTCGTTTGTTACCAACACTGTTCAGCCCCTGATGATTGTAAACTTAACTCTTCCTACTATACTTTCACGAATGCACAAGAGATACCGAATACAATCAACACCTGCTATTATTTCCCTCTTGCCAGGGTTGGCTCGAAGGAGGGGATCACCCAACCCCTATCCCTGTTTTTTTTTTTCAAAGTCATGTAAGTAATTTATTTTGCCCTCAGAGGTTCCATATGTTCAATTCTGGAACAGTCTAAGTTGTATTTCCTTTTCCTGGAAATACTTTTGCATTTTCAAATTACTCAGTAAAGAAATGGCTGATTTCGACAAAACTCGGCTTCTATGGTACACATAAATGCTTAATTCCCTTGTAAATAGAATATTATCGTTTCATTTTATCGTTTTTTTTAATTTTCTAATGTCGTTCAATAGAGTCGTTTAGATTAAATTAGTTTTAAAGGGACTGAACTGGTGGCAATTCATGCCTAAAAACCTGCTTATTCTCACATGTGATTTGCTTTTGCCTCATCGCTCAGATCTAGCCTCTACTTTTGCTGGAATCATTTAAGTCGTCTATTTTGGCCTTATCCAGCAGGTGCTCGATTCAGCCAGAGACAGTCTACGTTTTATTTTCCTTCTCCTGAAAAGACTCTGGGATTTTTTTCGACTTCTCACTAAAGAAATAGTTGATTTTACCTTTGCTTAGCTTTAGTCGTAGATACCGAAAAGTAAACTTGCATGTGCATTGAATAGAGTCGGTTTCTACTATCGTTTAATCCTGCTTTTTAATAGTCTTCGATTTAAAAAGAGTCATTTAAATTAAACCAGGTTGTAAGGGACCGGTATGGAGCCCAGCAACTGACCTTGAAAATAAGTTTATGCTCGCATGATTTATTTCTGTCTGATGGCTCAGTAGCTCGAGAAAATTCAACTGAAGCCAGACGAGATAATATGAAAAACCACAAGCAAAAGGCAAGGTTACACGCATGGATTATATGGATTGTTACTACGAGTTGAAAAGACGGCAAGAAGTTTCTAAACACAATGGAAAAGTAATTAGACACCAAAGAAAAGGAACCCCGTTTAAAGTAAGTGCATACAAGGGCAAAAAAAACAAGCAGAAAATTCACCCCTCCGCCCCCCAAACAAATGCATGCATAGTTCCCAATAAAAAATACTATGCGTATACAATTGGGAAATTTACAACTTTAAGACCTTTTCCATAAGGGCTCTAGGGGGAATTTGTTACCTTCAAAGATATATTTTTTACCTTCAAAGATTATATCAATGTTATTTTCAAAGATATATTATATTATAACTGTAGCGTAAAGAGCGAGGTATTGACTTGGGGGAGAACCCTCTCATATACGTAATAATTTCTGTTCGTTTTAAGTTCTAGTGTTGCTTCTTACTTTCAGTTGAAAAAATTTGTTTTTTTATTTAATTTCTGATCGTTTTTTAAATAATGCTGGGAAATCTGGCGTCCCCTTCACAGAAATGTCCCTTACCCCAAGGAAACATCCTCCACGAAAAGATTCTCCCATGTAACCCGCTTCTCCACCCCCCGCAGAAAAAAAATCCTTCCTGAAAATGTCTGCATACTTCCCAATAACCAATAGAATATGTAAAACAATGGGCAAAGTTCATAACTTGCAGCCCTTCCCCTGGGAACTGTGGGATATTAAGTCATCCTAAAGGACATATTTATTACATTTTCGACTATGCTGAACAAAATATCTGTCTCAAAATTTTAATTGGGTGAATTCGGGAAAAAAATAATCTTGGGAGGGGGCCAAGTTGCCCTACAATTTTTTTAAGTCACTTTAAAAGGGCGCTAGAACTTTTAATTTCCGTTCGAATGAGCCCTCTTACGATATTCTAGGACTACTGGATCGATATGATCACCCCTGGGGAAAAAAAAAAAAAAAAAAAAAAAATAGACACGTATCCGTGATCTTTCTTCTCACAAAAAATACAAAATTCCACATTTTTGCAGATAGGAGCTTGAAACTTCTACAGTAGGGTTCTCTGATACGCTGAATCCGATGGTGTGATTTTCATTAAAGTTATATGACTTTTTGTGGATGTTTTCCCCTTTTCTCGAAAACAAGTCAAATTTTCTCAGGTGCATAACTTTTAATGGGCAAGACTAAACTTGATTAAACCTATATATTTGAAATCAGCATAAAAAGCTAATTCTTCTGATGTATCTATTGGTATCAAAATTCCGGTTTTTAGAGTTTCGGTTACTATGGAACCGGGTCGCTCCTTACTTACAGTTCGTTACCACGAACTGTTTGATATATTTTATTCTTTACTACTAGATGGGGACTGGAGCGTAATAAAGAGCTGTTTAATTACTCATGTGAAAGGCAGATTAAATATTTAACGTTCTTTTGTATAGATTTGTCTCAATTGTAATACTAATAAGTGTAATTTGGCACAAAAATGACACTTTTTGGTTGCATTTCTGGAGTGAAACGCCTGGGAAACATGAAAAAAAGAAGACACCAAGAGTCACGAGTAGCTGCCAGCACCAATGGCGCCGGCAGAAATTTTCCAGGGAAGAGGTCAAACACTAAAATAACGCTGGTGGTTGGTTGACTTGGACTATATTTCAATATATTTCTTCGTAGGAATAAGTTCATTTCTTAATACTTTTAGGAAAAACTCTTAAATAAAAAGAACAATTTAATTACATGCAAAATGAACCAAAATAAAGTAAACGACAGGGATTCCAGGCAAGGGATCAATTTATTTAATCAGTGATATATTTAATTATTATGCTTTTAATCTTAAGAGAAAAGCAAACTCACCAAAATTACAGAAAGATTTATTGCTTCGTAGATTGTAACAGATGTAGACTTGGCTCTATGCAATTTCCTGCCCTTTAGAATAGTTTACATAAGGAGTAGAGATACAAAGAACTATCCGGCTTGCATATATGCCACGTTTTATAACAGCCATGTAAAATGCACCTCTTACATAACAGAACAATTCCCCCCCCCCAAACTAAAATCCCTTATATTTTAAGACATTTTAAAAATGATGGAATAGCAAAAGAAAAACAAAATTTAAACTTACTATCCAGCTGTCAAGTTGACCCTCTTTCTTTTTATTATCCAATTCAACTAAATATAATGAACAAAAAAAAAAATTAGTCACAGGAGAATCTTATCAAATAGCTTATGATAAAAAAAAACTAGAAGTAAAAGTGACTTGGGCCAATTCCCGCATTTGCGGGAATTTGAGTCTAGCGGGTTTTTTCTCTAAAAGGCAACAGAGTTGATGTGATCCCAGTAAACACCTTGCTTTCCCTTTGCGATTTTGGCCAGACAGAATGTGATACGAGGTTTAATACACAAATTTTATACCAATACCGCATGGTCCCTCTACGAAAAAACAGAAGTAGGAAATACTATGAGTAAAAAATATAAGTCAAAAAAGTTGTGTAGAAGCTGTTTGTCACCCAATCACTTTCGATTATTAGAAAGGGCACTAGTTTTTTTTAATTTCTGATCAAACGAACCCCCTCCAAAGTTTCGACTACAACTTTTTCATGCAATGAGCCTAGGTAAAAAAAAAATGATGCATGGAGGCCACTTCACTTCAAGTGTTTTTTCACTAATAAGGAAACTTGAATTTATGTATCCTTTTATTTTGGTACATGGCGTCAGTCATTGTGAATGCTGTCATGTTGTTTTATATATCATAATTAGTTTTGATGTGACATCATTTATATTGTTCTATAGCATCAATGCTATATTTAACATGACATCATTTATGTTTTGACTTTTTTGGTGACTATCGGCAATGGCTTGCTTTCCATTTGTTGACAGCTGTGGGCCGCAATTATAATTCCAGTTAAGAAAAGTTCCTAGGGTATTTTCCTGTTTTGAATGTATACACTAAATACTACCGTAATTAATTCTGGTTGCAGCGATAGCTACAATCTAGTAAATTGAGATTAAAATCCGACGGTGTCCTGTTTTAAAGAAAAAAGTTAAGACGTTAACTTAAAAAAAGATCTTGCTCCGAAACCAATGTTAATAAACTATTTTACTAAGGGATCATGTGTTAGTTCTTCTTTTCTTAGTTTTTTTTTTTCTTTTTTACAAAAAAAAGAGAACAACCACTGAAAGAACAATTGGTAACAAATGTTTTTTAAATATCCAAATTAGTTTGGAAATATAGAGTTGTAATGTGACGACTTCAGCACAATACGAAGCATACAAAATTATTGTATAAAATGCAGTCGGAGACATAAACTGGTGTGGATACGCAACAACAACTGCACAAATATTTTATCATAATATGCATTTCAAATAACATAGTTATGTAGACAAAATCCTATAGAAAAAAATATATTAAATACTAAAGTTTGAGTGCTCTGAGTTTTAGTGGATTCCAGTAAGATTTTTAGCTTGAAGGTCAGGCTAAAGCAACATCAAAACATGACAAAATTCATATTATTTACAATACTGTGTTTCATATCAGTGAAACTAGACGCTAGTGTAATAAATTCATCATCAGAAGATCCATTTGAAGCAATTCTTTCTAATGTCGCTAGTGCGAAAATGAGATCCAATAGTATTCTACTTTTTAAACTCCTCCAGAACTATTTTCATGTGCTTCCTCGGTTTAAAGAGCTTGACTTACACATTTATGAAAACATTGACAAGATTACAGAAAGGATCTTAAGTGATGTTTTAAAGTGTAAATCAACATGCTTAGAAAACCTTGAAATAAAGATAAAAAATGACCTTTATTTTTTTTTGGGGGAAAAGTTGCCAATAAAATCTTTTGATTATCAACAAAAAGTTTTGAATTATCAGAAGACTCTGCTCAGTGAATTGAAACAGCTAGGAAAAGAAGTGATGCCCTTACTAATCAAACATTCTCTGATCACTTGGAATGATGATAAAAACCTGCAGAAGATCCTGGAAGAAATCAAAAGAAATACAAAGCTATTTATTGTGCTTGAAGACGTAAAATCTAAACAAGAAAAGGAAAGGATTCTACCTTTTAAACTCCTCCAGAACTTTTTTCATGTGCTTCCTCGGTTTAAAGAGCTTGACTTACACATTTATGAAGAAATTGACAGGATTACAGAAAGGATCTTAAGCGATGTTTTTAAGTGTAGATCAACATGCTTAGAAAACCTTGAAATAAAGATAAAAAATGACCTTTATTTTTTTTTTAGGGGAAAAGTTGCCAATCAAATCTTTTGATGATCAACAAAAAGTTTTGAATTATCAGGAGAATCTGCTCAGTGAATTGAAACAGCTAGGAAAAGAAGTGATCCCATTAATAATCAAACATTTTGAGATCACTTGGAATGATGATAAAAACCTGCAGAAGATCCTGGAAGAAATCAAAAGAAATACAAAGCTATTTATTCTGCTTGAAGACATAAAATATAAAGAAGGAAAGGAAAAAATGCCTACTAGTACTTATCAGCAGAACAGCGACAATGACTCAGTAGAGCAGAGGCTGAAACATGGAAATTTGGGCGCTAAGAGACCAATAGTTGAGAAGGGAGATTCAACAAAACGGGACAATGCAAAGATAATAGAAATTCAGAAATATTATACGCAAAAAAATGTAGAGATTACTTCGGAGGAAATGAATATATTTAGTGAACAGAGTAGTGTGGGAAACAGTGCTACTCCACAGCAAATAATCCCTAATTTTGTTAATAACGTAGAGGATAAAAATCAGATTAGGCAGTCCAACCATGATGGAGATGAACCAAAGACTCAAGTGAAAAAGTTGAAGATATAGGGGATAAAAATCAGTATGTTATAGGTTATTGGTTTGGTGAAGAACTTTTTGTTACGGTTATTGGTGCAGGACTTTTTGTTATGGTTATTGGTGCAGGACTTGGAATTTATATTAATTGGGAAAAGAGAAAAATGTCCTCAGTCCTGCCTAAGTAAAGAGGCAAATGCCGTCCATGTATATTTATTTCTAGCTGGCTATAAAGGGTTTCACAGAAAGTTGAGAGGGATTTTTTTTTTTTCGTGATCTCAATGTTATTTTGATTCGATACAACGCTCCCTACAATATTACCTGAAAGCTTCAACTGAAAGCTGAACAGGAACAAAGCCTATGCCTTTTTATTTGGAACAGTAAGAGACAAACTTCAGAGAATTAGGCACCTAACCAAGTTCAATGTGTGCCATGGTTTGTTCTTTACCTGGTTTCAGCCATCTACGGCCATATAGTCCCTATTTTAAAAGAAGCAATTAATAGTAGAGACCAACCTTAGAGAATCAAGCAGGTAACTAAGTCCAATATATGGCATGGTTTTTTCCTTACTAAATTTTGGCGATCTCTGTAGCCATGATATCAATTAAACTTACATTATTCTCATTTATAATTAATCGATCCTTTATAATGATTATTAAACAAATACTTGAATTGGAATTGACATTAATCGATAATGAGTAATGCCTTACAAGATTTCTTAAATCATCAAATATCTTGATCAGACTGCAATATGAAAAGACAAGTCAAAAAAGTGAGGACAAGTAATAAATGTGATGAAAATGCAGTTTTTTTTTTGTAAAAAGTGATTCTATTTTTATTTTAATTAAAAAGCCACTAGAACTTTTAATTTCTGTTCAATAAAGCCTTCTCGCCAAATTGTAGGACATCTGGGTCGATATGATCACCCCTGGTAAAAAGAAAAAGGCAAATAAACATGTATCCGTGATCTTTCTTCCGGCAAAAATACAAAATCCCCATTTTTGCAGATAGGACCTTGAAACCACTAAGCTTTTTTTTTTTTTAAATAAGGCAAATTTTCTTAACTATTGATAGATAAGTGTAAACTTGATGAAACTTGTATATTTAAAATCAGCAGATGATTCCGATTCTTTTGCTGTATCTATTGATACTAAAATTTCTTTTTTAGAGTTTTGGTTACTATTGAGAAGAGTCGCTCTTATTATACAGATCGTTACTACGAACTGTTTGGTTCTTTTTTATAATAACTTTTTAACAAGTTGTACAGAACATAATTTGCACTTTACTAAAAACATATAAATGGTTTTACGTTTTATAGCTTTAATAAATCAAATAATATTAACATTTTGATCACTAAATATCCGTATATGCATATTAAACTGACAATGCACATTCATTTGTGTTTTTTTTTTTCAGTAAAGTACAAATTATGTTCTGGCCTTGGGAAGGCATAGGGGTTTTTGAGCCCAACTTTTGTTAATTTCTGTTCGTTTTGAGTTTGACTCGGTTATTTATTGTAATTTCTGTTCGTTTGGGTTTCATTTATTTATCGATGCTGATTGGTGGTAGTTTCACGCTTGGTAGATTTTTTTGATTTTATTTTTGCTCATTTTTGTTTAATGTAGTTCTTTACTTTTTTTGAAGAAAAAGTTTTTTAAATTATTTTCTGTTCGTTTTATATTGACACAGTCCTTTCAGAGAAAAGAAAATAATACTTTAAATCTTTTCGTTTGTTTAAGAATTTATAGTTTGGCCTGCTATTTGTATGCTGGAGAAAAATTTTCAATAATTTTTAACAACATACACCCTCTTAAAAATTTTGACACAAATAGTAGTGTTTAATTTAGTTTCATACCTCCTCTAGTTGACCTGAAATGGAAAACTTGATACAATTCGCAAAAGAATCTGTTTACTTTTCTTGATAGGATGGATACACTTACGCTATTTTGATTTAATTAAATTTTAAGAGCAGAAGCAACCCCGAAAGTTTGAACATAATACCATCAGTCGTTTTTGGGATACTGCTGAGATGCCTTATTGAGAATTAGCATTAACACAGTGCATTTTTATTTAATCTTATGGCAACATTTAGTTTTTAAACATAAAGTCAAATGGGAGGGTGAGCGTGGGAGGAGGATTAGTTCCCCTCCAATCACTTTTGACTATTAAAAAGGGCATCAGCCCTTTCTATTTTCAATCGAATGAGCGCTTTTTTTTTTTTTTTCGAAATTCCTACGACAACTCCCTCGATACAAAGTGCCCTGGTCTAAACAACAACAACAAACAAAAATAATACATTACACTTTCGACTATTAAAAAGGGCACTAAGCCTTTCAATTTTTAATCGAATGAGCCCTTTTTGAGTTTCTACGACAACCCTTCCTATAAACACCTTATATGCCCCCAGGGCATAAATTACAACTCTTACTGTAAGGGCTGTGAGGTTGGTTCTCATCCTCTAAGACCTAATTTCCAAATTTTCAACTACGTTAAACAAAATGGCTATCTCAAAATTTTGATTGGATGAGTCTGGGAAAATGGTGGGCATTAGAGGGTCGTTAGTCTTTCTCCAATCACTTTCAGCTATTAAAAAAGGCAATAGCCCTTTCAATTTATAATCAAGTGAGCCCTTTTGAAGTTTCTACGACTTTCAATAAAAACCGTATATGCCCCAGGGGATAACTTACAACCCTCGCCCTGAGGGCTGGGGGGGGGGGGGTTGTCATCCTCACAGACCTAATTTCCACAACTTTCTACTACGTTGAACAAAATGGCTATCTGAAAATTTTGATTGGATGTGTTTGGGGGAATGGTGGGCGCGAGAGGGGGCTTAGTTACCGTCCAATCACTTTCAACTATGTCAAAGGGCACTAGCCCCCTTAATTTTCAGTTGAATGAGACCCTTTTGAAGTTTTTACGACTTCAAAAGGGATAAACTTTACAACCCTTGTCGTGAGGGCTCTGAGGGGGTTGTCATCCTCAAAGACCTAATTTCCGGAACTTAAAACTACGTTGAACAAAATGGCTATCTCAAAATTTTTATTGGATGGGTTTGAGGAAAAGGTGGGCGTGAAAGGGGGGCTAGTACCCGTCCAATCACTTTCAACTATTAAAAAGAGGACTAGCCCTTTGAATTTCCAATCGAATGAGCCTTTTTTTGAAGTTTCTACGACAACGCCTGCTATAAAAACCTTTTATGCCCCCAGGGCATAACTTTCAACCCCTGCGCCGACAGTTATGGGGGATTTTCCTCCTCAAAAAGATACTTTCTATCTTGAAATCAACTACTCTGATAAAAATGGCTATCTCAAAATTTTTATTGGATGTGTTTGGGGGAATGATTGGCGTGGGGGAGGGCTAGTTGCCGTCCAATCACTTTCGACTTTTAAAAAGGGCACTAGCCACTCCAATTTCCAATCGAATGAGCCGTTTTTGAAGTTTTTACGACAACTCCTTCGATACGAAGTGCCCGGGTATGAAGAAGAAAAAAATAAATAATACATTTTGCCCATATCGTTCTTTACTTAGGCAGCGCTATCGCGCTGCCTATGATCTCTTGTAAGGTTGCTAGGTACCGCTGCATCCCGGATCAATGTGATTATTATAACTTTATATTCGTTCTTTATTATAACATGTACTATTAACCCTAACAGGTTCGTTTTCACCATGATTGAAAAACATTGCTTCCCGTTCGTTGCTCATAGGTAGCTTGTATATATATTTATGTTACTGCTACATAAACTGCAATTGCTCCTCCCGAAATTGATATACGAATTTTTTAAAGAAGTACGCCTCCGTGTATATTTTACAGTATCAAAATCTTTTTTTATTGCTTTTAGTTTTTGAAAATGAAGATCCTGTTATTTCAGTAGAATTTTAAACCGTATCAAGAGTTACTTCAAAGAACAGATCTAGGCAAACCTACAAAACCTTCCAAATTTTAGTGCTACTCATTGCTTTCAGTTGAAAAAAATTGTTTTGTAATTTAATTTTGACTGTTTTATATCTTGCCCAGGCTTAACTAGGTGCACCAACTACCGGGAGGGTGGGGAATTGCTCCTCCTTAGACTTTGAATAACATTTTCTAATTTCCATTTCATAGCTATTATCTATTTTATCATGGATGAATAGTTGTTTTTGCACTCCTAATACCCTCGACCCCCTGTATTTCTGTGAATCATATTTCCCAGGATTTTCGAAGTGCACAATATCACAAGTATTTGTCTTCCACTTCCTGAAATCAACTTAAGGTAAAATTCAAGTTTAGCAACTTTTTGCTAAAGGGGTTAGGCTAGGAAAATGAAACTTTCAGGCATAACTAAATTCTAGTTTAGGTGTTTTTTGCTATTTTGGATAGCGGCTAGGCTAGGAAAATGAAACTTATAGTAATGAATCCAGGGTAAAAAACATAAACTGGAAAGGTATTGCCAACCTTCCATGTTAACCCTCTTCTGATTTCATGGTTTTGAAATTTGTCTACTTCAGAGTTCTATTGAAACTAATGAAACTTTAACAAAACAACATTTTACCTTAGTTTTCAGTTATTAGTTTTTTTTCTCTGCTTTTGTGCTTAAAATGTAATTCTTGTTGTTTGATTAGAATTTTAAACAATATCTATGATATTTTTTTTAATTTAGGAAATGCATTTGTGGATCTTTGAAACATCATAAATTTGGATTGAGCTGTTTAGCTGAAAACAGTTTGGTTGTGTTTTATTTAAGCAGAAGATCAAGTTTTGCAAGGTTTCACTTCTATAATACAAAGATTTTTAAAGGTGATCAAAGGTCAGGTTCCTCTAGAAGGAGAAGGAAACCGGCAGGCACTTCAAAATCCTTTCCCAGGACATACTTTAGTCTGTAAGCCAATCCCTGAAAGTTTCATTTTCCTAACCTAACCCCTTTCCAAGATAACAAAAAGTATTTGAACTAGAAATACTGAGCAAAAAGTTGAAAAGGCAAAATAAAACATATATACAACGCCTAACTGTGACCTAGTTTTGACCTAATTGCTTCTGTGACACACTGAAATGAAATGCAGTTACCTTTTCTAAAAGATGTTTGTTTCGATAGAAAAAAAAACACTGATTAACCTGGACGGATTAACAGAACTGAAGATGTTTACTAGATGTCTCGTAAAAACTTCTCCTTAATGTGGAAAACAGGAGAGATCCAATTTTTAGATTACCCAACGGCGCTTTGGTTCTCTCAAAATTTTGAAAATTAATCCAAATGTATATATATATATATATATATATATATATACATATATATATATATATATATATATATATATATATATATATATATATATATATATATATATATATATTATATATATATATATATATATATGTATATATATATATATATATATATATATATATATATATATATATATATATATATATTATATATATATATATATATATATGTATATATATATATATATATATATATATATATATATGTATATATATATATATATAGAAAATAAATCCATGAAAAATACCCCCCCCCCCCCGGAAAATACTATCTTTGTTCTATCGTAGAATGTTCATGCTCGGTGACACTAAGCAAATTTGGGATTTATTTACGGAGACACCAATCACAAAAATTAACCGGGTACGGAATAAGAATGGTAAAAATTCACAAATTGTCAGTACAAAAACGAAAATGAAAAAAGATATTGGTGCTCTTGATCAGCCAACTGATGGTCTTCGAAAAAATAAAAAGATTAATGACAAGGACCAAGAGGAGACCAGAGAAATTAATGATTAAACATAGCAAATTGGATCGACGGAAAAAAATAACCAGAATCAAACAGTTCGTGGTAACGAACTCTGAGTAAGGAGCGACGCGGCTTAATAGCAACCTAAAATTTAAAACAGGATTTTGATATTAATAAATATATCAAAAGAATCTGCTTATTATTTTGATTACAAATATATAAGTTTCATTAAGTTTAATGTCGCACATCAAAAGCTGCGAGCCTGAGAAAATATGCCTGATTTTCAAAAAAGGGTAGAAACACCCCCTAAAAGTCAGGGAATCTTAATGAAAATCAAACCATCATATGGTCTCCATTGATTCAATCAGATGGAATCATCCCACAGCCCTTTGGGAAAGGTTTGTAAGTCAGGAAATTTGCCCAGACTGAGCTTCTGGAGGGAAATTTTATTTTGGGGGAATTTGTCAAGATTCCTATTCAAAATTCTTTTTATTTGCCTTACATTCTCTTTGTCGACCCAATTTTACATGTGAAGATGCCAAGAAGAATTGTCTGGGAGATATATTTACCGGGCTGGAAGTGTATAGAGTGTCTTTACCTAAGTGGGAGATTTTTCACGGGAGAAATTCTTCATGGGGGAGGGGGTTCTGCAGGGTAAATTCCCCAGAGGAAATTTTTTGTGGGAACAACTTTCTACTAGGTGGGGGGGGGGGTATTTGCGAGAAGAAGTTTCTATGGAGAGAGGGTTTCCGGCACGATTTTCAAAACAATCAGAAATTAAAGTCTTTTTCAAATAAAATTGGGCCAATGAAAAATTTTCAGCCCGAATAGCCAGCAAAAGATTTTCCAGGGGTAATTTTGAGCTATAATAGAATTCTCTGGGGGAATTTTCCTTGGGGAGGGGGTATTATCTGTGGGAAGAAATTTACAGGGAGGGATTTCCCTCCCTGTAATTTTATCATGGAAGGAATTTTATCATGGGAAGGAATTTTATCATGGAAGGAAGGAAGCCACATTTCTTGGCAATGCATGAGGGATTCTAGGCATTTCTCCCCCCTGAGAAATACTGTCGGCAGAAAATGCCCGCCGGAAAATACCCCACCAGAAATACCCCCCTGCGGAAAATACCCTCCAGAAAAATACCCCCTCACCCCTGTAAAAATACCCCCCGTGGAAAACATCCACTAGAAATTAACCCCCACAGAAAATACCCCCTCTCCCTGTAGGAATATCCCCCTCCCCCCTTGGAAAATACCCCCCCCCCCCCGGGAAAACAACCCTCCCCCCTCCTATTGTGCCAAAATTTCTTTCTAAGAAACATATTTGTTTGTTTCAAATTTGTGTCTTAGAAAACAAACAAAGAAACTAACGAAGAAACTGGTTTGTGCCCGAGTTTTACACATCGTAAACTTGAGTGAGTGGCGTACAACACATAAGTGCCGGAATTTTTCATTGAGAGAGCCGGATTTCTCGGGATGATAGAGTTAGAAATTCAATTATAAATAGCAAGTTCTTTCAACTGAAAGTAAGGAGCAACATCAAAACTTTAAAACGAACAGAAACTATTACGTATATGAAAGAAGTTTCCCCTTCCATATAACCTTGCTCTTTACGATAAGTTTTGAATTTTTTGTCCAAATTCTTTATGAACGGTTCTTAAAACACAATGGCCGTTTAATTAAAGCAATAAGCTTCGTTTTAAAATTCCGTAAGAAAAACTTTAGCGTAAAAGTCTTCATGAGGAAGCAACACCTTTCATATACTTAAGGATTTCTGTTCGTTTTAAGTTTTGATGTTACTACTGACTTTCAGTTGAAAAAACCAGTTTTTTTTTTAATTTTATTTCTGATCGTTCTTCAATATACCGGGAAATCCGGCTTTTTCGTATAGGACCGTTGGTGGCAGATTAAATGGGAGAAGCTGTTTTGTAGAAGCTGAGAATACAGTAGCCAAAAATCACTGAGCCGTGACCTTACTGTTATAACATTTATGCACAGTGTTTTAAGTTTTAATGTCGCTCTTTACATTCACTTAAAAATACTTTTTTTTATATTTAATGATGACAACACAAGTCCAAATTGTGACAGTGATTTGACACATCACTAAGACTTTAACCCTTTCAGACCTGAGCCAAGAAGGAGTTGCGTAAAAATTCTGAAAATAGCAGAGAGTGATTCTGGAGGTTTCAACTAGAACATATTTTATTTAAAAAAAAAAATTATTTCATTCCAAATCCAAACTGTGAATGGTCACCATATGGTCACGTCAGGTATATACAGATACTATTTTAGGTGAAAATTTGTGAAACAGTTGCGATCTGAGTTCAAACACAGTCGAACTTTGCACTTCTAACATATGATTCGACTGGTTCCACCCCTAACGCACTTCTCACAGTGACACCTTCCTTTTTCAGTCGTATCCGGAAAATGCGAGGTCTGGTCAAACCTCATTGATTCCGAAGGCATCCCGTCTCGCGAGGTAGACGCATTGCGCTTCGTCACTAATAAGGATGGTCTTCCAACTCGAGGACTTTGAGATACACCAGTAAGAACCAACCCACGAGCAATGTCTATTTTGAAGTACAGTAGAGACATATGCTGAACATTGGTCTGCTTAAACTGTCGCCGGTGCATCAGCCAAGCGTTTTTCACAGCCATGTCAAAGGAGTAGTACACAATCCTCATATATCATTGCTTCGAGCGAATGTCTGTCCTGTAAAGCTCAAGGAACATGTCAGCAAGATCTACGCCCCCCATTGATTTGTTGTAGTCACGGACGATTCGGGGGTGATCAACTTCGACGTATTTCCGTGTTGTGCCATCCCATCTCTGACACTTATCAATTGGGGTGACTGCACAGTATGACAAAGCCAAATGGACTGGTTTGTTGTCATACCATTTTTACTACCGATACTTCTGAATGTCTTTCAAAACGGAAGTCCACTGACCCTCGTCCATTCGTCTTCGTGTTGGCAACGGTATCTAGAACAGCGCCCCTCATTCTGTTGCTGCGTATCGTACCACATGACTCGATGCCATATTCAACCCAAAGCTTGTGAATGAGATCGATGCCAGTATAGAAGTTATCAAAGAACAGCTTGAAGTTCATGAACCTTGGCAGATTTTCTACAAGCCGAGGGACAACGTCAGTACCTTGGCCAAGTTTAGAAATTTCAACAGATCCTTTTCCTGTATATATCTCTATGTCACACACTATTCCTCAGATGCCAGCTCTCGTGAAAACCTTTACACCCCACGAGTGGGGCTTGTCCTTCAAGTACTGTCGAAATCCAATTCTTCCTTTGAACGGGATCATCTGTTCGTCAATACTTTGGATCTCTTCAGGGTCTATTTCTTTCAGATTCTCTCTGAATGCGTCGTATAGTCTTCTGATCTTGAACAGTTTATCATGACCAGCCTCCCCTTTCGGTATCATTAAGGTGTCATCGCAAATGTGGAAGAAAGATCTCAAGCTTATGAACCTATCTTTGCTCATGGTATCAGCCACCGGGGAATATCGTATTCCATTCTCCCAGTACATTCTCATAGCCGGAAGTTTGAGAATGCTCATAAGCATTTGAACTCCAAGAAATCTGTGCAGCTCTTCAAGAGAAAGTTTCAGAACAAGATTCTTCTTTCTCATGGCATTCAGGTTTGTTTGGCCCACAATGTTTGAAACAATGTCTTCTGTAATAAACATTCGGAAGAGATCAAGGGGCATTTGTACCTCGTCATAGTGTGGCATAGAACCCTTCCAGGTAATATCTCGAGGTTCGGGCTCCGTTTTTATCCACTTGTATTGCTTTGCCTCCTTTGCTACCTTCTTTTTTGTTACTGGTTTTGCCGTGACCTGAGGAGCATCAGTTGGAGTTACTAGACCAGCCACTGCTTGGGAAGGAGCATTTTTCTTAGCTATTGTAAGGACAAAGGGTTTTAGCAGGTGCAATAGCTGCTGCTGACTGCATTGCAGAAGAAGTTGCCACTGGTGCTGATGATTGAAGAACTGTTTGACGCTGCTGTGTCATTCAAGTCCGGGAGAGGCAAATCGAATTGATCCGTGTCATCGCCATTGTCTAACTCGAACCTGCCAAGCATTGATAAAGGGATGTCGTCTGTGTGGTCAATATCCTCTTCATCACTTCTGTCTTCATTGCCATAACAGTTGAGAGAACTTAGAGGTTTGAAATTCTTGATCTGGATTGTCTGGTGCCCAGTTTGGCTCGTCGTCGTCGGACGAGATATCGAGATCTGAATCACAATCAGTATCAATAAAAGCCTTGCTGCTTCTTCTGCAGTCATTTTCTTGGTAGATCTTCTACTTCTTTCCTTGATCAGTCTCTATTCCAAGGGCTTAGGACCGTGACCTCTCATGAAGTCAGAGCTCGTGCTTGGGCCAGCTGAAATGAAATTCAAGGTAATTGCATCACTTAATAATAATAATATAATGCAATAAAATAGGCCATTGGCCTCTACACTTGCTTGAGGCATCACACAAAATAGCTCTTTTACCCTTGTTACCAGTAAAAAGGAGGAACAGAAAGAAAATGTGCCTATTCCCGATCATAAAAAGGACTTGCTGCCTCGTTTGCTGTACAAATCTGCCTAGGTGTGGTTTGGCAATGAATGCCTGACGTGACCATTTGGTAACCGATCGTTAGCAACCTTGTTTGGGGCTAAACTACCGCTCAGAATTAGACTAGTGATATCTCATTCGAAAGATCGCATTCTTAGGTACAAAATAATATCATAATCAGGCTCTGAACTTACCAGAAACGTCCAGGTTGTCGAGGTCAAAATCTGCACCTTTCCTCTTTTTCGACATTTTATGTTTTTTGTCTAAACTTGGACACTCGCTCGACCGCTCGGGTAAAGCCTTGAGGGATAAATAAATTCAAACGCGATAGAGCCAAGAAAGCGCTATCTAGTGGAAAAGAAATCACGGTTGTAACTTTGTCGAGTCGAGAGAAGAAAAAATAGGGGGCGAGGGGTATCCGTATGGTGACCACAGGCATGTAAGGGTTAAATCGAAACAATGCTTTCAAAAATCTGGAATATATGCAAACTAAAAAATCTCTAGCAAAAAACTAAAAATTCGTGTTAGATGCGTTTGGGGAGTTAGTGAACGTGGGAGTAGGATCTGGTTGCCCTCTAATTACTTTGAAGGGCACTAGAAGATTTCAATCTAATATCGAATGAACTCTTTTTGAGGTTTATAAGACAACTCCTTCTATAGGAAATGCCTTAGCAAAAAAAAAAACGTCTTAGGAGGGTTATATTAAATGAGATAATGATTTTTATTTATCCTTTCACGTTGTTCTTTACTTAGGCAACATTATTGCGCTGTTTATGATTCGGGCATTGAAAGGTGCTCTTTTCTGCATCAGGCACCCCTACCTTCCTCGTCTACAGACTGAACCACTGCCTCTCCTTCATAAAAACTGGTATAAAACCATACTAATTTTTGGTTCTCTTTATTCGTTTTAATTTCCCTTTGACTTATTTTAAATTTATAATTTTCTATTTATATTATATTTTATATTATACTTATATATATTATATTTATATTATAAATTCCCGTTGACTTATTAAATTTAAATTTATAGTGAATTTTACTGGGAGGAACTGTCGGGGTTAGGTATTTCCAAGAAGGATTCAGGGGAAATAAGCCCAACTCTCTCTTTTTCAGAAACATCCTAATAGTAAAAATAATTCTCGGTAATAGGTTCCGAATTCCTATTGGCATAAAGGGAAATAGAGACTTGATCTATTAAAATCATCTTTTACGTGATGAGTGACGAACGACATTGCAAAATGTATTTTATTAGCTTCAAAGGGTGTAGAGTTTTATGCCTTTTCCTACACCAATTAAATTGGGCTTACACGACATTTTTATGATAGGTATTGGAAACTCTGGTATGCCCGCCATGGTTGGTTTATTGCCCTTTTTTAATGCAGACGATCAAAATTGAAAAGAAAAAAGTGTATTAGCAAAGGGCAATGATAAAAATATTAAATGTTTTAGTATATTAGTGTAAATGTATATAAGTGTATTCGCAAAGGGCATTAAGTAAAACAAATCAGTAAAAGAGTTTGTAACAGGCATTAACACAAGACATTCTGCTCTATAATAAGAGAACATGCACTTAAACCCCCCTCCCCTTACAATTTGAAGATACTCTGGAGATTCCGTCGTTCTCAAGTAGAGTACTGTTTTTTTTATGTACAGCTCTTTACTTGCTATGAGTGAATTTGAAGGTCTGAAGAGCGCATTCAACTCACTCCGTTTTGGGCTGAATCTTTTTATGTTAATTTAATCAAGCTCGGTGTGATTTGTGCCTATACACAAAAAAAAGCAGCAATGAGCCGCACTGAGGGTTTTGTACCTTGAACACTCAAAATTGACCATAAAAAATGGGTGGTTGGCGTTTTTTTTTACTCCCCCCCCCCCTCCAGAGAATACCCCCCAAAAAATGCCTCCGCAAAAACACCCCCCGGAAAAATACCCCTCCGGAAAAAATACCCCCCGCGGAGAATACCCCCCCCCTGCTGAAAACACCCCCCTGGAAAAATATCCCCCTGAAAAATACCCCTGCACGGAAAATGCAGCCCCCCCTGGAAAATACCCCCCTCCTCGCGGAAAATATCCCCTCCTGAAAATACCCCACAGGCGGAAAATAACCCCTGTGGAAAATACCACCTGGAAAATACCCCCGGAAAATACCCCCGTGGAAAATACCCCCCCCCCCCTCAAACAAAAAAAAATACCCGTAGAAAATAAGGCTTTCCAAATTTGAGAATTTCATTTGAGTTTTATTTTTTTTAGTTTCCGTTGGGGGATGGAATTTTGGGTAGGTCTACTTGTGTATTATGCGCCACTCACTCAAGTTTGGGCTGTGTAAAATTCGAGAGCACACCGTATTTTTTGTTAGTTTTTTCGCTACTTTAGAAATAAATTTGCGCTATAGATTTGCACATTAGGGAGGGGCTATTTACCGGTGGGGATATTTTCCACGGGGGACACCCCCCCCCCCTTAAATAGATTTAGTGAATTCGGGGTATTTAAATCCTTGAAAAATGCCCTCCCCCACGAAAAAATAGCCCCTCCCTCTCCTTCAGAAAGTACCTTTACGGGGAAATACCCCCTCCTTGGAAAATACCCTACTGGAAAATACCCTCCCCCCTGTGGAAAATAAGGTTTCTAAATTTGAAACTTTTATTTGAGTTTTTTTGTAGTTTTGTTTGAAATGTGCTAATGCGCTATAGATTTGCACATTAGGGAGGGGGGGACTATTTACCGGTGGGGATATTTTCCACGGGGGGGGACCCCCCTTAAATAAATATAGTGAATGGAGGGGGGGGGTGTTTAAATCCCCCAAAAATGCCCTCCCCCACGAAAAATACCCCCTTCCTCTCCTTCGGAAAGTACCTCCACGGGGAAAAATACCCCCTCCTTGGAAAATACGATAGTGAAAAATACCCTCCCCCCAGTGGAAAATAAGTTTTCTAAATTTGAAACTTTTATTTGAGTTTTTTTTATAGTTTTGTTGAAATTAGCTAATGCCGGGAAATCCGGTACCCCTTCATAGAAATGTCCCTTCCCTCAAGGAAAAGATCCTCCAACGTAATCCCCTCCTCCGAACCCCCCCCCCCCCCAGGTAAAGTTGTATACAACTACTTTACCCCCCCCCCCCCCTGCCCTTATATGCAAATATATAGCCCAAATTATATTTTCCACATGTATTCTGTCACTTTTCTTTGTATTGTCTTGCGCTAAGCTGAAAAAAGCTAGTTTTAATGTTGCTCCCTACTTTCAGTTGAAAAAAAAATTGTTTTATTTTCCTTATTTAATGAAGAATAGAGGCAAACAATTTTCTAAAGGCAGTAGGTGTCAATTAAAGTAAAAGTATTTAAAAATGAAAAAAAGTAAGTAGTTTCAAAAAATACAGAAAGCAATAGCCTACTTACAAAAACTAAGATACAAACTCCCAGCATTAAGTTGAGCAATGCCGAAGCGTTGGACGGATATTTTTTTGACCATATCGACAATTTTGAACTTCGATATCAAACACCAAAATACTTAATGCCTTTAAACTCGTCTTTATAAAAAGTAACGCAGTATCAAAGCAGTTTGTTCAAAGTAAAACATCAAAATTAAGATTAAGAAAATCAAATAAAGATATTTAATTCAACATTTTTAATTTAATTTTGAATGTCAAAAGCCAGTATATTTAACACTTTCAACTTCGTAACTGTAAAAAATTAAATTTTTTTCAAAGTTACAACTAAGTAAATACCATCACTCCTAAAAGAAAAATGATAATGAAACACAAAAAACGTACCCGTTCAGGGGGAAAATAGAGAAATATAGCATTCCGTCCAGGGGAAACATTTCTGATTATTGTGGCTTCATACGTCAGCTCCTGGGTACTCTTGCAATGCAATCAAAAGTTGACGGCATATTTTTTTTTTTACTGAAATCGTCCCTTATTAAGTTGTTTTCCTTGTGATTTCTATAATGATGCAAACTTTCTTGTGTTCTAATAACTACACTAATTACTAATAAGCAAATACATATTTAAGATCACCATAAAAAGCTGATTCTTTGACTGAATGATAAAAATAGTTAGGCTCTTCTACTTTTGTAATTGACAAGGATTGTTATTACCATTCATTACTATGAAGAATTTTTTTTTGTTTTGGTTTTTACTCCAACAAAATCATATTGAAAAATTTTCTGGAAAACTTGTTAGGGGTCACTCAGTCGCAAATTAGAACTTATATTTTTCCTTATTATGGGTCAAAATATATTGGCAAGCAGCCAACAATGGGACAACAAACATTTTTTCCATGGGTTTTTCCCTAATCTGCTTTTTTTTCCTTTGGTTTTTCTTATAGTTACTATGTCGTCCCAAATTTCCAGGTGGGTGCCATGACCCCCCTGCCCCCTCCCCCCTTGCCGATCCCCATGGCCTCGTTAAGCCAAAAATGAGTCGAAATAAATTCAAATAATTTTCCAAGCATAAAACTAACACAAATCACCATAAATAAATGAATTGAACCCAAAACGAACAGAAATAACAATATATACCTATTCAAACTCAAAATAGCAACAATTGTCATGATTAGGGCTGACAACCCTCACACCTCCTCAAGACCAGAAAGTAATTTGCACTTTACTGAAAACAAAGTAAATTTTAAATGTTTTCACTTTTTTTGACTTCAACAAATAAGAAGTATTAAGACCGTAAGGAATAATTTTTTTTTTTTTGTTTTTTTTTTTTTTTTTTTTTTTTTTTTTTTTTTTTTTTTTTTTTTTTTTTTTTTTTTAAGTGCCAATTATTTTCTGGTCTGAAGAAGACATGAGTGTTTTCAGCCATACTCCTTTTACTTTTTGCACATGGATTTGTGTTTTTTTTTTCTAAGTTTTTAACACACTTCTGGTGTGTAAATTCCTCTTTTTTCCCGTTCCTTAGTACTTTTCAACAAAACTATAAAAAAAAACTCAAATAAAAGATTCAAATTTCGAAACCTTATTTTACACTGGGGGGGAGGGTATTTTCTACGAGGGTATTTTCCAAGGAGGGGGTTTTGTCGCGGGGGTTACTTTACAAAAGAGGGGGAGGGGGCATTTTTTTTTGTGGGGGAGGGCATTTTTTTGGGGTTTAAACACACCCCCCCCCCCATTCACTATATTCATTTATGTTATTTTACTGTGTTCATGGCCGTATATTTGGCTTTAAAACACACTTATTTGTCTATCTATCTAATATGCAGAATAATTGTACAAAACACATTTCGCATGCAGACCCGTTATGCTTACCCCCCCCCCTTCTAATGTGCAAATCTGTAGCGCAAATTTATTTCAAAAGTTACGAAGAAAATAATAAAAAAACAAAAACGGTGTGCTCTCGAATTTTATACAGCGTATACTTGAGTGAGTGGCGCATAATACACAAGTACCGAAATTCTATCCCCCCAAGAAAATTAAGAAAAAACTCAAATAAAAGTCTCAAATTTGGAAAGCCTTATTTTCAAAGGGGGTATTTTTTTAGGGGGGGGGGATTCCTTCTTTTTTTTGAAAATCAGCCAAATTTTCTCTGGCGCGTAACATTTTTGATGGATGGGACTAAACTTGATAAAAAAAAACTTGTATATTTGAAATCAGCATTAAAATCTGATTCTGTTGATGTATCTATTGATATCAAAATCCCCTTTTCTAGAGTTTCGGTTACCATTGAGCCGGGTCGCTCCTTATTTACAGTCCGTACAACGAATTGTTTGATTTTACTGGCATGCTAATA